>OX578147.1:111508221-112108221 GCA_951213105.1 Amaurobius ferox
AACTCTACATTCACAATTATCAATATTGATAGCATCTGCAATCAGCATATAGTCCATGTATTTAAATATTTCAATAATTTTTTCAGCAATTTGGCTTTATTTTCGTTAACTTAGCTTCATTTTTGCAATTTTAACGATATTTTCTTCAATCTGAGGTGAAATATCTCCAACTTGAAAATATTTAGTTAAATCTGTCGGAAATTTCGTGAAATATATCGGTGAGTAGTACAGACAAAAAGAAGTGTCATTATTACACATAAATGACTGTTGGAGAATTGTTAGACATGAAAAACCACAAAGCCATTACACAAAAGATCTTCGCTCGTAAATGTAACGAACTAGATCCACGTGAATTATGTTAACAAGTTTATCGCATAATATATAACAATGAGAAGAGAACGTATTTCACAGTAGTTAACACTTATTTCAATTTATGCTTCATTTTGAGGATTGTTTTTAAATGTCATTCGAAAATTTGTTTAAAATTATTAGACTTGTAATCCGTGAATTCTGATTCACCGATTACAACTTTTGAACCAAATTATTTTTCGAAACTCTCTAGTCGTTAGTGAGGTATCGTCTCCAGAATCTCACGGACACACACATATGCACGCATACATCAACTCATAAACAATCGATTCCATTTCAGGGATGCATAGAACGTCATTTTCGGTCCGAAACCTGGAAAACGAACTTTTTGACCCAGTTACAATACTCCCCCTATAAATACTTGACTCACCCTAATATATGAGCAGCAGTTTGAGTGGTCGGGAAAGAAAGACCGCCAGTCTTGAAGACCCAGACCACTCGACTGACTCTAGGGTTTACAGTAGTCGTTTGAGTATCCGGGAGAGATCGACAGTGTTGAAGATCCAGGCTGTCCGACTCACCTGAGAGCTAGAGCAGCAAATTGGACGGTCGGGAAAAACCGACATTGGACTTCATCTACCAACAGGATGGTGCTTCTCGCCATTTCCATCTCGATGTTCGTGAATTCTAAAACGGCAGATTGCGAAAGCGATAGATCGGTCATCTTGGGAATGATGATCCTCAACTGCTGGTATGGCATCCACGCTCCCCCGACAAAAACCCCCTCCCCTGGTATATTTCTTACTGGTTTATGTGAAAGACTATGTATGTGTCTCCTTTACCAGGCGATCTACTAAAACAGCGGGCTCGCATCATCGATAATTTTGAATAAATTAATAGGGACATGCTAAATAGTGCGAGGGAGGAACTTAATTACAGGGTTGGTGTTTGTAGAATCATTCAAAGGGGGCATATCGAACACCTATAATATGAAAAAAAAAACTTTTCTGATCATATGTCAAATAATATACCTGCAGTAAAATTTTGAAACCGCTCCAAACATTTATACACACCTTAATTAAACATAATTTTATCAATTTGGTAAGATTTTAAAAAGTCGCCGAGTGGGCCTGCTGGATCGACAGGTAGACCCTACCAAAACATTATTACAATACTATCAATTAACAAAACACAATTCATTTTATTGGTTTGACGTCTTTTAAAAATTTGGCGATATATTTATCGATGTGACGACATATCTCTCAATTTGACACGGGTTAATTTTATTGATGTATTTCTAATGTAACGCCAATATTGGCGTAATATTGTAATGTCAATACTTAGCCAAATTGGCTGCAAATGAACTCCCAATGTAGGCGTTATTCTCAATGTAGACATTGGAAATATTTCCAACGAAATACCAAAATATACGATATTGGTCCAATGTTTAACCAATATTGGCATGCTACTGGGGACTGATCTCATCTGCCGACACACATCACTTCATGGTGTAAAACGTCATTTTTTTTAATTTGACTACGACAATTTGTTTATTTTACCTATAAAACTATAATAATAAAATATTACTTACGACAAAGGATATATTTCTGTACAGAGGGCACAGATGTTTAAGGTTCACACTCAGAAAGTGAAAACATAACTTTTCAACAATTCTACCGATCATAAAATGTTATTTTATTTCAGAAATAATAGAAAATAGTTCATTTTCTACAGTCACATAAAAAATAACATTTACCCTACGTTTATCATCTCATTTTTAAGAAAACATTCCATGTTATAGAATAGCGGTGATGCTGCTCTTCGTGTAAGCCGGAGGCGATTGACTTTAGATTTAAAAACCTTTTGAAAATAGTTATTCTGCCTTTCTAGATGCAGTTCATTTTACGCAGTTCTTACTTCAATCCAGGCTAACATTTAAAATATTCCTTTGGAAAATACTTTGGTGGCATTTCCAGAAAAAACGCTATTCCATTGGAGTATTATTTAAATATAACGTTCAATGTATGCGTTGGTGTAGTTTTTATTGTGTAAAATAGGCGCATTACGAATTTATATTCGGGAACATTATATTGATGAAAATATGTTATTTATTTATTTATTTATTACTTTCCCTGCAATACATGGCAACGTATAGGTAAAATATTGGAATCAAGCCGAAAATCGCAACTCGAGTTTTTGACGGATCTACACGTTTCGAGACCTCTAGAATACGAAAAAACTATTTGTAGCTCGGAGTCTGTGTATGTGTCGGTCTGTGTGCCTGTGCAATGTATGTATCCACTCGAACTCAAAAACTAATGGGCCGAATTTCATAAAATCAGCTAGATAAGTCACTTGGGTGTGACCCTGGTGCTGATTAGTTTTAGTACGATTCGAAATAAAAGAACCAGCCTTTTTTTGCCAAATTGCCAGCAAAAATTGCATGCATCCACTCTAGCTGAAAAACTATTGGACCGGATTTCACCAAATTCGGGTGATAAGTCGCTTGTGGGTTACTCTGATGCTGATTAGATTTTGGTATGATGCGGAAAAAAATGACCTGCCTTTTTTTGCAAAATGACCCACAAAAATCGTCAAAACCTAAAATAAAAAACTACGTATGCTCAAATATATCCATTGAATGCTAGTTTTATACGTAATTTTTAACGAAGAAAATAATAAGATCAACCCCATTACACTAGGAATAGCCGTTCTCGATATATTTTAGTTTTTTCGTATTTTCTCTACTCCACCTTTGAAAATAAGTCCAGTTACCAAATGAGAACGAAAATTGAATTAAAAGTGATTTAAATTTAAGTAAAATAAAGAGAACATGGATATAAGTCTGCAGAGAAAGTCATGTGCTGGCCACATCAAATTTTTTACATCGCAACAGGCACAACAACCCCAATTACAGAGATGTGTAAAAAACAACACAAGTACCTATAAAACACTTACATAAAAAGTACACAAATAAAAAACTTATACATTAAAACACAATTAAAAAACTTATACATTAAAACACAATTAAAAAACTTATACATTAAAACACAATTAAATTTTACATCAACCATAACCTAAAAACCTTTAGCGGATCACTAAAAATGTCAAGACTGAAAGATAAGCATTGACCGCTCTGACGACCTGCGCTATAGGTTATATTTATAATAATCTAGAAAAATTATTCACATTTGACATTTTTTTTAAATAATCATTTTAATTTGTTTTTAAAGCGAATCTTGTATGGGCGCACCTCGCAACTACACCGTTATGGAAGTCCGTAAGATATCAACCGGTCAGTGGAAGTACGTAAAGGAAGTGACAGTTACGAATACATAATAGAAAATCATTGTTTTAATGTTATGTTATATCTGTCGATTGCTATATAAAACTACATATTTATATGTATTTTTGATTTTATATATTAAGGTGTATTATAAAGTATTTCTGGTAACAGAGTATGTTATACAAAAATAGCTCAAACCTGATTAGATTACTTTTAAATGTCAAGATTTTTTGTAATTAATATACTTTTACTTAAGTTTCACTTCTCCCATGTGGTCCCGCAGCACACATATTATTTTTAATTTTATTTTAGAATCATATTGTAGAGAATCACGTTTAATTCATGCTAAGAACAACTGGTCAGAATAAGGAATCGAGTACAGGCATTAATGAGTTCTGTTATATAAATCAGCTACACTACTCCGGCCAAACAAGCAATTCATACTCATAGAACCCACCTAAAGGGCTTTCCAGATAGGATCGCGAGAATTAGAATCAGTATCAAGAATGGTAGTGTGATAGCAACTATAGGAACACTCCTTTAGTTAGATTCTATTAATAATAATTTGGTCGTTATATCTTCCTGCATAATTAACTCCATCTTTAAATCCAAACCTATGTATGTAGTAAGAGTTAATGTATTCGTTTCCAAAGAGTTCCACAGAATTGCTGAACTAAGAAAGTATTCTAGCTTCCTTTAAAGATATCGGCTGACGAGCACATAAAACTCGCAAAACCGAGCTAGATGAAAAGTTCTTTATAATGGGAGCGAAAGTCGCATAATAAATTATATGAGTTATTATACCACGTTGAATTACCATACAACAGTTAAAAGTAACATTTGTACATTAATTTAACTATACGCACTTGTACCGTGCAAAGATGATTACGTTTTCATAATGTTTTAATTTCCCTACAATAGGGGACTTTACCCCCCCGCCCGCTCCGCTGGCGCATCCCACTTCGGTACTCGCTGCGCTCGCTTCATATCTATCTTTCCTAAAAATTCTACTTTCAAAAATCGCTTTCATATCCCTGCCTATTTTCCGCAGGAGAGAAAAACAGGGTTTTTTCTTAGCCCAGGGAATCCAAAAACTGAATTCCTTGATCATGAGCTCTCTTCGCGAGCTATTTCATGCCAAACTAAAGTTTAAATAGATAAACGATTTATTTCATCGTATTACCCTATTATTTCTCTATAAATGTACCAAATTTCATATTTTTGTATGTTATAGTTTTTACGGTACGAGGCAGAGAAATCGCTAGACGTGACAATACGAAAAAGAAAAGTTTACATCAAAAGTGTATAAAAAGTAAAATATGTCAAAAACTACATGGAAATTGAAAAAGGGCCACGTCCTGCAAAAATTCACCCATGTAGGTGCCTGCATGCATAAATTCGTGATCTTGCTAATGTTAGTCTATCCAGGACGCGAACTCGCAGCTCAAATATTTTGTCTTTGACATTAAATATTTCGTAAACTAAAATATATCAAAAAACGGTTTATTTTAACGTATTACCCAATGTTTTTTCTACAAGTGCACCAAATTCATATTACTTTCCTTATATACATGATGAATAAGGAAAGTATTGTGACGGGGTCGAAAATTCGAATTCGAGTTTTCGACGGGAGAGCACGTTTCAAGCATCCCTGCTCACGAATCAAACATTTTTGAAGTGATGTCTGTATATGTGTGTGTGTGTGTGTGTGTGTGTGCGTGTGTGTGTAGAGACGATAACTGACGAGCGAATGGACCGATTCGAACGAAATTTGGTACAAAAATCACAATCCGTAAACACTGGAAGCCTATTGTTTTAATACGCAATCGAATGTTCAGAACCTCCCTAAATTTTCGAATGAAATTTTGAAAAAATCGTCAAAAAATCAAAACCGCTAATAAAGTTACGCAAATAGACATTTCTTATGTAATTTTTCATTAGAAAACGATTGACATAAATTTTAGACCGCTAACCTGAACCGTCCTCGAGATATCGCACATTTTTAAAAAAAATTATCAAAAAGTTATATAAAATAAAAAATAAAAATATTTCTTATTGAGAAACATGTTCCCTTTACATATGTAATATCATGCGATAAATTTTATGATATCATTCTCGTGGATCTAGATCGTTCCATTCATGAAAAAAGATACTTTGAGTAATACTTTTGTATTTGAACGCCAATAGTCATTTATCTGCTGTAAGAATAACTTATTTCTCCGTCCATAACGCTTGGCAAGATTTTGGCGACGAATTTGGCGGAATGTCGCCAACTTGGCGACATTTTTAATTGTTGTCAAATTAACAAAAATCTCGCCAAATTGATAAAAATGACGCTAAATCAATGAAAATGACGACTAATTGAAGAAAATTCAATATCATGGAAAGAATATAAGTATCTACTATAAGAATAACGTTTTTTTAGCTGTAAAAGTAGTAAATTCATTGCATTATATAAGGAAAGTCATGTGTTGCCCACATCAGTTTTTTTTTACTGTAAAAGTAGTAAATTCATTGCATTATATAAGGAAAGTCATGTGCTGCCCACATCAGATTTTTTTTAATATAAAGGAATATACAGAGTATGAGTATAGAGGAAGTCTGGTAACGTAAATTGAAAATTACATTCGCGTTTTCGCGGATTTTACAGGTTTGGATCATACCTGAACTTGAATCGCGCGCTTTTAAAGTGATATGTGATGTCTATGTATGAGTATATCAGGTTAATTGTTGCGAAAGAATAATATTATCTTTCTTCTTAAGTTCTTTCTTCTCTTTTAAAGACCAGACAGAGAAAACACCCGTAAATGCATCCTTCCTCATGACGTCAGTCTAGAGTTGTCAGAAACTAAAGGTGGGAGATGGGTTTCCAGATTTGGCTATTTATCGCGAATTTGGATACATTTGGCGATTTATTTAAAGTTTAAACAAGAAAGATCAATCATGCATAACCCATTGATTATGACACACTTTCTAACTTCAATGCAATTTTTTATTAAAATCTCTGAAATGCGATACAGTCCTCGGTAATATTTTTTAAATTATCATAATACTACAAAAAGTTATTATATTTGAAAACTTGAACAAATGAACTTTATTCAAATGACGTCATCGAAATTTAAATCACCTGGCTCTCTCTATAAAAGCAGCATTTCATTCATAAACATTTTTTCATTCACTTCATTCATCAAAATACTATAATAATTTATTTTATTTAAAAAATTAGAACCATGGAGGTACAAGTAATTTAACTCTATGCTTAAAACTCCATCTAAAAAATAATCGTTTACTTCTCTGCTTAAAATCAATGAATGTTTCATTCATATCAGCTATATTGCAGACTTCATGGGTTAAATAATTTTTCGTTAAAGAAATGCAGCAATTCTTATACAACTCATTCTACATATTGTGGTGTTTACATTTTCCATAAGTGAAAAGTAGGCTTCGTTGTAGAAATAATCAAAATTGGATGATCATTTAAACTCAACTATATTGTAATTTCGTTGTTTCAATGTATAGATGCACATAATTTAAACAAAAATAAAGCGGTTTTAGGACGGACACAACACTCAATATGAATTAAGAAAAACTTTAAAAATCACGATTTTGACACAAGATGGATGCCATATTTTATTTTAAAGTGGGTCACGTGATCGCTTTATATATTGGTCACGTGATCGCTTCATATAATGGCCACGTGATCGCTTCATATAATGGTCACGTGATCGCTTCATATAAAGTGTGTCATTATTATTTTCATTTTTATTTAAAAGACTACTGAATATATTTTGCTGATTTTTTTTATATATTTTATGGGATAATTTGAATATTTCATAAAATGTTCGAAGCAGTTTGTGAATTTTAAATCAGCTTAAAAATAAATTAATTTGTATTCCTATAGGTCCCACAGACCGTCTGAACATCATAATAAAATTTCATTTTGATAAAGTCATTTTTACGGCAGTTATCGTGCTTAACAGACAGACTGACAGAATGAATGGATGAACAGAGTCATAAACATTTTTCAACCATGTTGTAAAGTGTTAAAAAATACCGCGAAATAACGAGTAGTCTAGAAGATATGGAGAATTCCAGAAGTTTCTATAGAGATATGTACTATAAAATGTGTCAGCACTCCGTCTGAGTTGCAGTTGACGTGACATAAGCTACACTGAACTGTGACTTTTGTCAATGTTTTAAGAATAATATCTGTTATGTTGTGAAATTAGTGGAACATTTAAGTGCTGTTTTACTGTATATTCTTCCTGTTTACTCTATGCTTGTGAATAAATCTATTAGTTATACAAAAATTTGGACTCAATTTTGCATCCTGCGTGCACAACCACGATTCCAGAAAATACACCGTAACAATATGTATATATGGATATGTGTTTGTTTGTGTGTACATATATATAAGTATCTGTATTCGTGTGTGTATTTGTGTTTGTCCGTAAGTCAGTGGATTGTATATTTCACAAAAAAAGAATATCGGCGAATTAATTTTGTCATCAATTATCCCAATTGGTTAGCGCAAGCAATATTTGGATTATAAATACAGTAGAATATTCAGAAATAGCCCAAATAATCCAATGGCTATCTGGAAAAATTGTATAAAAATCACCACAGTCAATCATATAAAATGAATAAATATGTATATACGTAATAGTAAAACGAATGGCACTCAATGTAAAGCGCTGGCTCAAATAGTTCTTGATACATAATAAATTTATTAAAAATAAAAGTCTCAAATAAAATTATCAAAAAAATTACAGGAAGTTCAAGAAGCAATAAGCAATCGTTCGAAATATTAGCTTATTCTATTTAAATATGCAATGTTATGCAGTAAGTTCATTGCATGATTCTTCTGGGTATAACACATTACATTCACCAGAAAAGTCGTAACTCTAACAGCAAAAATCGTCACATGTGTGACAGTGACGTTGTAGTCAGGTGACACCTGGGTCACAATGTGACATCATATTTGTGACTTCTATGCGACGTTACGTATTAGTAACTTTGGAACTTCATTGTGACTATATTCTGTAACGTTTCCAGAATTTTATTAACACGTAACAATGTGACGACATTACAATGGCAATTACAATGTGACGTCACAAACAATTTAATATGCGACGTCACAAACGACCATGAAAATAACCAAAATGACTTCGCTGTGACCTTAATATGACATTGCCGAGACATACTGCGACGTCCTGTGACGTCCCAAAGTCACAGTGTGACGTAAATCTTGCGTCACTTTGAAAAAAAATGCTGTTAGGGGCAAATTTAAACGGCCACCAATTTACTTCGTGTTACGAAGTACTAATTCTGCTTTGATTTAGGTTTTGTACGTGAGTATAAATAAAATATTTTTATTATGTTCATGCGTGTCATATTTTTCATAAGATATGTATCGCATATTTTGAATATTTCAATTTTTTACAGAAACAATGTTACATACTTTATTTGCATTAATGTTTGTTTAACCAAATAGAACAAGATCCATACAGTCAGAAAAAATATTTTACATCACCTCCATTTCATTTCTATTATACTGGAGTGTACGCGATGTTTGAAACATTTCTTTGGAAGTTAATCATGTTTTGAATTCAGATAAAGAACGGAAACATCGTTATTTAAAGGTCATAATCTCAGTACGTGCGGCAAAATATCAAAAGGGGATTGAAAATAAATCTTTGGGCATTCAGAGATAAATATGAATGACGTTCATTCCAAAGATATTCTTTACTTGTAATATAGTTCCCGAAGTAACACATTAGCAAAATTTGTCGAATTAAAAAACATATATGATTGTCAATAACATGACTTAAGTGTTTTGTAGATTAAGTATGTTTATTCTATATGTCAGATGAATTTCATTTTATTATGTTATAAGAAAATCGACTGGAATCAAAATGACTCTTGGAATTAGAACAAAACCTATTTATCAATTCTATTAAACGGCATAGTGGAATTTAACGATTCTGTTATTTAGATCGTTAGTGAACAAGTTTTATAAGTTTCCTGCAAACGAGTGAAATCCTATTATTCTTTTTGTATGTTTTAATAGCTAACAGCCTTTCAGAGAAATATATCTCTCATCAGACACCAGTCACTGAATTTAAAAACACGAAATACGTGAAAGAAATGCTAGACTAGATATACGTATATACATACGTATACAGGGTGTCCCAAAAACATTGACCTCCTCTTTTATTCCTTAAATATTGATCTTAGACATATACAATAAATTACAAAGCTGCGTAAAAAAGGAACGAAATTTTATGAAAACAATTAAAATTTTCAAAGGAATTATATTATAAGAAATACAAAATTTAAATTTATATACGGCCCCCGTACAAACACATTTTCTATGAGTAAAATGTGCCCCATACACCAATAAGGTGATGTACAAAATTTCAGCATTTTATCATAAAAAGTGGCAGAGATATGAAAAGACAGAAATGCTGACTTAAACCGTTTTCGATGCATCGGCATGGTTTCTCAGAGGGGAAAAATCATGTCGATTTATCGTGTTTCAGGGATTATACACAAATTACGAAAGAAAACAATGATTACATAAATAAATAATAATTTTGCTATTTATTGGTACAAAAGTATCTACACTGTGTAGAAATAAGAACTTTACGCAGAGATTACAAAGCTTGTTCAAAATGTTTTCTATCCATGCCAAAGATACATTAACGATAAGATGCAGATACTATTTGCCTATGATGCATTTCTGCATTGCATCACTTTCACTCTTGCTGTAAACATTTACATTTTAATTTGTCATTAATCCCTCACCAAATTTGCTGAAACATATACCTCTGGGACTTTTTGCCATAAAATGCTGAAATTTTGTACATCACCTTATTAGTGTATGGGGCATATTTTACTCATTGGAGATGTTTGTGTACGGGGCCGTATAAAAATTTAAATTTTGTATTTCATCAAATTTAATCCCCTGAAAGCATTTATCGATTTCATAAAATTCTGTACCTTTTTTAAAGCAACTTTGTAGTTTATTATATATGTATAAGATCAATATTTAAGGAATAAAAGCCAAGGTCAATATTTTGGGGACACCCTGTATACTACTGCATATACTTATACATTGTCGTGCGTGTTTCAGTGGTGCACATTTGACATTTTAAAACAGACGATACATTACTTATAAGAGATTTGCGTATTGATGGACAATCTAATGAGTTGTACAATGTACAATGGGTTTATTTTATCTTGTGTTAGTGCCGTATTTTAGGCTTAAGTGTGTCTCATTATGTAGTCGGGGGTAAAAAAGCCAGGGGGGTAAAGAGTAGATCATTTTTATAAAACTTATTTATTTTGTAGGTGACGCTTGTGTTCCCATGAGAAGACAATATGACGAAAGACTTATGAATTAAAATTAAGGGTAATGCAACAACTCAATTTTTTGATATGAAATATAATATGCTTTCATATTTTTGACGTAATGTTTTTTTTTAATATTTCTCTCCCTGTATACTGGCTATTTCCTTTATAATTTTTTACGTGAAAATTAACGATATCTAAAACATGTCAAACATAGCACCTGGTCAGGTTATTTTGTGTTGTGGGAATTGATGGAAAGTATCTCAGCAGTATAGTTTGGAGCAAAAATATATCAACAGCAGAATTTTATTCCACAATACTTTTGTGACCGAAATCAGTTAGTTGTTCAGTTGTCTACAGTCACGGTGATAGAGTAAGAACAAGAGTTTAACACCACACCCTTCAAGGCCTGTACTTGAGAGAAGGTCCATCTACATCTTCTAGAAAATCATCCTTATCCTTGTAGAGAAAGGTAACTTGATCGGGTAAATAACGAACCCGCTCTAGGCAATCCCTACGGGCAGACCTTCTAGCCGTCTTGCACAGTCTAGAACTTCCGGCTCTTATGTAATTCCACTGTCAAAATGAACGGCAAACGAAAGTTATAGTAAAGTTTAAAATTCTCATACCGACCTCCAAATAATATGTAGTACTTGAAGGACTGGAGATTAAATATATAATATATATATATATATATATATATATATATATAATATATATATATATATATATATATATATATATATATATATATATATATATATATATATATATATATGTGTATGTATATAATATAAATATATATATATATATATATATATATATATATATATATATATATATATATATATATATATATATATATATGTGTATGTATATAATATAAAATATATATATATATATATATATATATATATATATATATATATATATATATATATATATATATAAAGAAGAAAAGTATATATGTATGATCCAATGGATCTGATTGGCCAAAGAGTGGCCAATCTGATCCATTTTTTTTCTTACGTAATGCAATGAATTTACTTTTTTCACAGTGATAAAACATGTATAAGATTCACGGGTCTATGTGTTTCGGTGTAAGTTTTGCATCGTAAAACCCGAGCAAGGCCGGGAAATTGCTGCTAGTGTAAAATATTTTAAAGACTTTGTAAACATAAAAATGGCTAAATGGCAGAATCTAGAAAACTAGAAAATGAATGTGCTTTACGAGGTTTACATAAGACAATCCTAATGATATTGACGGTTCTCTAGTTAAAATCAGAGCAAACGATTTCGCTGTACTCAAGACGGAAAATTATAGACCGAAAATTATAAGGCATATTCCAGCTTTACTTGTATATGGTAACTTAACGCTGATGAAGGGGACTGTATTGGGTTTTTTTTTACAAAATAGTTCTACAAACACTGTGGTTTTTTAAAACGGATTAACAATCGTCCCTAACACATCAACGAATGCATAATCATTCTTAATGATTCTTAACTTAAGAATCATTTATAAGACGATGTTATGAAGAAATTGGTAAAACAGATTCGAATACAAATAAATGATTATTTTTCATTTTGACTTTAGTGGCTTATCCTTATGCTTCTTCTACTTTCGTGTTTCGATCGAAGCTTAATTTTATTATATTGCAGCTTGAATATATTCGTGAAGAGTGGGGCAACTGTCAGCACCTTTCCTCCTCGGATTTCTGCCCCATAGGGTAGGGAAAATATTCGAATGCATTAAAGCTTCAGAAATCTGACACATACTTTTATACATAATTGTTGGACTTCCTAAAAATGTTGCTTGTTTAAGATAGAGATATAAGCTATATTAAATTCAGTGTTTAAAATAATAACCAACGGTCATAAATACCAAAGGTCCATACCAACCAACGGTCATAGGTCTCAATTGCGGATCTTTGCTCCAAGTAAAAGACAGGCAACGAGGGACTTCAACACAAGTCAATATATTTAACACAAGAACGTATATAATAACCAAGCATAATTAAACTATGGCCCAGTTATTATCCAATGCCAATCCAATCCAATCTTGTCTGAACATAAAAATAAAGGATAAAATGTATTCTTTCAGATAAGAATATGTAGGCAAAAGTTTTAACAACCATTAATTGATCCATCTCTGATTGATATAAAAATGTTTTAGTAAGACGCAACATTATTAACATATTTCGGTTAAACGTTCTCTAATTATTTATCTCTTGCAACATCCAGCCCCAAAAGTATTAACAAAATCACACTTGTTTCCTTTTTATTCCGAACTCATACTCTCGGCAAACTTTGGAAAATTAATCAGGTCTTCGATTCAGAGAAAGAAATCATACATAATCCCTATTGTATTTTAAAAAAATATTCCACTCACGTATTACGGAATATAAAAGAATCTAGAAAAGAAAACATTTTTATCATTGACTTCCTGTTATAGAATTTTCTGTGAATTAAGAGAAAACATTCTGAACTTCTTCAGGTCTTTTAATGTATGAAATCTTCAGTATATTCGAATATAAATAGTGCATTCAAAAAATTTCATTTATAGTACTTGAGCATGAATAGTCATCGTAGCCCGATATAATACAGTGAACATGGGGGCGACGACATCAAACCCGTAGCGTTGTAAAATCAACCTCGTTATAAACCAGGCGGTATTTTATTGATCAACGTTTGAAATTGAAAGATAGTTGGTTGGTTTGTTGTATTGTTAAAGCTTCCGTATATTGTCTGGTTTAAATATATGCTAGTATTCTACAGATTGTAGTTACTTTGTTTTAGTAGAAATACCGTAATTACATAGTACATGATTCACTTACTATAAATAACAGTAATGTACTTACATTAATTTAATTCATTACTGTGCTTAAAAAGACATAACATCTGGTTATTTTTAGTTTCTTATGATGTTCTTTTTGTTCATAATTTCCCTTCTCATAGAGGTTCAATGAATTTATCTTAAAGATGAGGTGGTGTCTTTGTGCTCTTCAGACCAACGCAGAACAATATCAAAACCATTCAAGCTTCTTCTTCTTTTATAGGAACATCGTTATGTTCGACGTCTCAAGTACCTCCAGAACTTCGTAATAACCTTGCAGTAATATCAGAGCGTCGGTCATCCGGATCAGTCTGAACTGGGAATGATCAAGATCTAAAATCCGGATCGTCGGATATTTTTGTAAAGATAGTAGTAACGCAAAAGTAAGCATGTAGAAATAATACTTATAATTCAGATCTTTTGTAGAAATCATGTATTTTAACAGTATTTTAAGTATTTATGAAAAAATAAGTAAAATTAAATTATTTTATTTACATTGTCTCGTTACACGAAAGCTCAACTACTGTTTTCTGCTTCATTGAGCAAACTCGTTTTGTGCTACCACGTCCAGCAGACATTTCAAATGTTAGTGAGTTAAAAAAATTGCAATTTTCCCTTCAGCTTCATCCGTTTCATAGATTTTTCGAAACATTCACATGTCGCTGAATATGACTGTCCTTCATTATTTTAATCACCTCCCGTTTTTTCTTCATAAGTGCCCGGCCTTTCAACTTCTTGAACGATTTTTTCTTCCGTTAAAATTTGATATACTAGATCTTCCATGTCATTATTAATCCATTCTTATTCATTATCAGGATAACACCAAGAGTACCCAAGAATCTGGTATAATTTTGCTGACAAATCAATTGTTTTTTATTTTTAGCTCGCATCAATTTTCTACAAAAATTTACTACACGCTTCTCAAAGAGTGGCCACTGAATGTCATGCTTCAACTACTATAAGGCAGCATTTCCTTTAAAGTCAAGGGAAAAAAGGGCTAATATTAATTTATGCCGTCTTCTCTTTCTAAAATATTAGAAGGACGTGATTGCTCGTTGTCCCAAATCTCCCTAAAACTTTTCCCACTTTTTCAATGATTCTCTAATACCTCTTTACTTGGAAAACAAACGTTTTGTCATACCAATCTATAAATACAGGGTGTCCCATCAAGACCGTCCAAACTTTGCAAATCCAGATTCCTCTCTTGGAATACATAAAAATTGACCAAAATCTGTACCTCTACGACCCATATAGTTTTCGAGAAAAATGCGAGAGAAAAGTATGACATCATATCCGATGTACAAAAAAACAACTTTTATTAGAAACATGAACATCGGTATTTGCATATACGTGATGGATAGCGACGGGCATACTCCATAGCAGTTCGTAAGGCATTGCCATTACATTGACCGAAGATAATGTACATATCGCAATATTCACGTACGGAACACATTATCACCATGCGGAGATTACCGGTAGCTACTAGATGCAGCCTTTTAAATTCGATTTAAACGACGGCTTGACGTCATTCCACGGCGCGAGCATGCATGCCTCGATATGCGCGGTGGACAGTTTGAACATCTTCCTATGTAAACATATGCAAATACCGATGTTCATGTTTCCAATAAAGTTGTTTTTTCTTACAACGGATATGACGTCATACTTTTGTCTCGCATTTTTCTCAAAAACTATGAGTTGTATAGGTACAATGAGTTGTATTTGGCCAATTTTTATGTATTCCAAGCGACTTACTTTTTCCAAGCGACTACTTTTTACTTTATTCCAAGCGACTACTTTTTACTTTATTCCAAGCGACTACTTTTTACATACCCTAAAGTTCGGGGATTAGAATGAGAATGAATTTATTACTCACGAAATACATTAGAGAGACTATCCTCATATGTTCTCTTTCGAGGTAGTCCCCATTAACTGCTACACACTTGGTTCAACATGTCTGTAACTCCTGAAATACGTGCTGGAACCTATTTTTTGACATCGTCTTTAAAACCGCCCCTGTCTTCCAAAACGGCCATTGATGAATCGAAACGGAGCCTCGAAGCTCTGATTTTTGACAAGGAGATAAAAATAGTGACACTAAGCTAGGTACTGGCTGTATGGTGTATGCGGCACACATTATTTTCATTTTCGAGCCAAATATTGGGTAATAATGTTGCAAATGTGAGGACAAGCATTGTCGTGATGTAAATGCCAATCAAATGCATCCAACTCAGGTCGGTTTTGTCAGATTTGTTTGGTCTGGGACTTCAAAACTGTCACATAATATTGGCCAGTAACAGATGTTTGCTCAGGCATTGCATGTTGATAAACCATTCCATAGTAATCAAAGAAAGATATGACTATTACTTTTCCTGCAAATTTTACAACATTGGCTTTCTTTGAAGTGGGGGAACTTGGTGATTTCCAGTCTGTGCTTGCATGTTTGCTTTCAGGATCGTACTGGTGTAGACATCTCTCATCAGCGGTAATAATGGATTTTAACTATGCCTCACCATATGCTTGTCACAGCATTTCATATGCTTCGTTAACGGATTTCTGCAATGGAGCGCACAATTTCAAGGCATATTGCTCATCACGAATAAACTCCATTGTCCGTAGGCGAAAAATAACTCGTCGTGCATTTATGTTCTATTTCAGTCAAATGCATTGCCAAATTTACACACAATTTTTTCCCAAGCAGACGATATCTAAGCTATTTGCAAAGCTCTATTTTGCTGCCATATATCGTCTACGTTTTTAAAAATACATGCACTATCAATCGTTTTTGACTAGCCCTCGTATATGTAAAATTAAATTATCGTAATAGGAAACAATATCAGTGGATCTATATGTTTAGAGTTTTCTCAATACAATTCAACCACTTTAATGAGCGTGTGCATGTCTAAGTGCTTGTCTGTGGGTTCAACATTTTACGAACAAATTGATAAAATTCAAATAAATTGCATTTTAACCAATTAACCTAAGAAACCAAACAAACAGAAAGTGCTCAATGTTTGAAATACCTTTATTAAAGATTTAGCAAATATTAAATGCCTTTATTAAAGATTTAGAAAATATTACAGAATATAATTTTAACATGGAGATGTGCAAATGATCAAAAAATCATACCTGGAAAATGAAAGCATGGAACTTTATTGACATTAGATCAATATGGAAAAGGCCCACAGTGAGCGGCTATGCAAGATTGAATACGGCGAGGTATCCCATCAATGAGATGGTTAATGGTGTGCTGAGGGATGACATTCCACACAGCATGCAACTGCACTTGCAACTGAACACGGCTTGCTGAAATTGAAAGTTCTCTTAATCGGCGACCCATGATTTCCCAGATATGCTCAATTGACGACAAATCCAGAGAATATTCTGGCCAAGGCAAGATATCAAAACTTTGTAGACTATTCATAGTTATGAATAGTCTACAAGGTTTCATAGTTAGCAGTATGTGGTCTGGCATTATCCTGCTGTCCAGGGCTGGTTGACAGATATGGTTGTACCGCAGATCTCATAATATCAAAGATGTATCGTGATACTGCCAGAAACATGAACCAAAGGTGTTCGTCCACCAAATGTTATACCACCGCAAACCATGGTATCACGTAGGCGACTGATATAAAAAGCTTCCTGATGGCGTTGTTGAAAGTACTGCCATACGCGAGTACGGCCATCTGGCATACCAAAACAGAATCGTGATTCTTCTGTGAATAGAATATTCGTCATTCTGTCGACCAATTGCGTTTCATTTGACTCCACTGGAGGCGACGTAACCGGTGAAGACGTTGAAACGGTATGTGTCGAAAAGGTCGCCTACCTCGGAGTCCTGTGTCATGCAAATGGTTTTGAATTGTTTGCGTTGAAATCACGTTACCTGTAGTGTTGGATAAATGTCGTTGTAACATGGTTGCTGTGGTAAACGGCTCCCGCGCAACTCTTCTCAGAAGCATACGATATTCACTTGGTGTAGTACACTTGGACGATCCACTACCTGATCATCGTGTCGTTTCGTTATCTCTCACGAACCGTAACACACACCGTTGAACTGTGCTCACATCACGATCCAATAGTTCAGCGATCTTTCGAAAACTCATTCCACCCTCACGTAATATAATGATTTGTTGCCATTCCATTGACTACAACTGAACATATGCGGAACGTCGACGCACTCTTGGCATGCTCTGATGATTTTTACAACCTTAAACCAATGACGCTACAATTTAGCTGTGATATCGCTCCTCCTTGACCTGACGCTTTTATGCTGCTGGGCAAGGTGTTACGTAACTATGCGTTACGAAACTGTGATCATTTGCATATCTGTCCCTGTTGTTTCCATTGCTTGATTTACATAAACTACACCTAAAATGCATAAACTACACCTCACATAAACTACACCTCATACATAAACTACACCTCATTTACTACACCTCATTTACATAAACTACACCTCATACGAGAAATTATGGCCCCTTTATATACAAACTGAATCGTCAAGCATATTGAATCCTACTGAAGACATCTATATAATAAAAGGCAATGTCTGTGTGTCTGTCTGTCTGTCTGTGTGTCTGTCTTATACACTATACGTTTCGCGACCGCGCGTCGGAGAGCTACGAAATTTGGCAATCGGAGACCCGGGGGGGAGGGAAGGGGACACGTGAAAACCGATTTTTAAAATTTTAATTATTTTTTTATTTATTTAATGTTTTATGCGATTTCGACCGTTTTTTGCCCTTTTTTCTCCACGATCCAGACATCGTAGAAAAAAACAAATTACACCATCGGAAAGAGCAGAGAATTTCGAGTAAAAATATATCAATTTCAAATCTGAATTTCGATTTCTAATATTTTTTAAAGATTTTAAAACAAAAGTCACTTTTTGCTCAAGAAAACGATTTTTGGTTTTTAAATTCTCGCATCGTGAAAAGTACTCATAATTTCGACTAATAATTTACATTTTCAGAAAGGTCAAACACCTGGCATTCTTACAAGTCCAATCTGGTCCAGAAATAATGAAAATTGCCTTCAGGATGGCAATTTTAAAGACGCCATGATTTTAAATTTGTCGGCTACCGGCTCAGTTCCTCAACGGCATTTTCCTCCATCCGCATTAGTTTCTTCCCCGGCTCCATGGAGACCGCGCTTTCGGTTTTAACTGAATTACGAGCATAAGTGTTGTATACATCGGGCGAAATTATTATATTTATATGATATTTTAAATGGATATTTTTAAATGGATATTTTAAATAATTTAAATGATTGAATTATGGTGGTTTGAATTGTGGTGATGTATTTGAAATTATTATATTTATGGATTGGTGGAACGATATGGTTGATTTTTTTATTTTAAATGGATATTTTAATTTATGGATATTTTAATTTATAGATATTTTAAATGGATATTTTAATTTTATGGCTATTTTAAATGATGGAACGATGGAACGAGGATGGTGGAATTAAGAGCCTAGCATATGGTCGTTATAAATTTAAATTAGCGCGCGGGAAGTTAGCGCGCGAGAATTGCACTCGGTAGGCCTGGGTTCGATTCCCGCCACTGATGCGGAGTACGATCACCTTAAACATATGGGTCGATAATTCCTTCCGAGAGGTTGGTGGCAGGGAAAGAAGGTACGGTCTCTGTGGATGCCTCCCCCACTGGGTCCTGGTCCAAATTGGGTGAATAAAAAGAAAGTTATGGAGATTGTCGCGGAGGGCGCGGTAGCCCAGTGGTTAGCGTGCGGGAATTTCACTCGGTAGGCCCGGGTTCGATTCCCTCCACTGACAAAACTGCTGCCGTGTTCACGCGGAGTACGATCACGTTAAACATGTGGGTCCGTAAGTCCTTCCGAGAGGTTGGTGGTAGAGGAAGGAGGGTACGCACCCTGTGGATGACTTTCCCACTGGGTTCCGGTCTAAATTGGGTGAATAAAAAGAAGGTTATGGAGATTGTCGCGGAGGGCGCGGTAGCCCAGTGGTTGGCGCGCGGGAATTGCACTCGGTAGGCTAGGGTTCGATTGCCGCCACTGCCAAAACTGCTGCCATTTTCACGCGGAGTACGATCACGTTAAACATGTGGATCCGTAAGTCCTTCCGAGAGGTTGTTGGTAGAGGAAGGAGGGTACGGACCCTGTGGATGCCTCCCCTACTGGGTTCCGGTCTAAATTGGGTGAATAAAAAGAAGGTTATGGAGATTGTCGCGGAGGGCGCGGTAGCCCAGTGGTTAGCGCGCGGGATTTGCACTAGGTAGGTCCGGGTTCGATTCCCGCCACTGCCAAAACTGCCGCCGTGTTCAGGCGGAGTACGATCACGTTAAACATGCGGGACCGTAAGTCCTTCCGAGAGGTTGGTGGTAGGGGAAGGAGGGTACGGTCCCTGTGGATGCCTCCCCCACTGAGTTCCTGTCTAAATTGGGTGGCACTTCCTGGTAGGTCGTTCCTTCTGGTAGGTCGCGCCAGCGAGTGTGCCACGGTTAGAATTTGCCACGGTCAGAATTTTCAAGGGTAACGAACAGGCTGGTCGCCAAAGGCGGCTAGTACGTAATATAATTAACAGTATCTCTGTTTATATTTTCACTTTTGGGAGCGTTGTTAAAATGTTTATGAGTGGATGCTCTTCAGCGCACTGTTCTATTTCTATGTTCATTCTAAAACATATATTCGATCAGTATTCTTCAAATTGTTATGCACTAAGGGTTTTATTGGCCAATTTGAGTCAGTTAAGTTGTTCGCGGGTCGCACATGCAAATATACACTCATTCGAGCACATGTACTCAAGCGCAATCAATCATACGAAATTGAAACGTGAACATTAATAAATGAATTGGGCAATAATATCTACCGTAAATAATTCTATATTTTATGTTACAAAATTTAAAATTTCATTTGATCACTCAGCAGCATTTTAGACGTCTCATTTAAAAAGTGAGCTGATCTGAATAAAGATAGCTTACGAAAAATTGAAGTTGTTTACATTCTAGGCACAGAATACTATATTCAGAAGGTTCACTCCCATAGGACCCTATGGCAACATTTTTAACATGGGATGTCACATAGACACTAGAGCTCGTGAGTTGGACCAACTGAACTACTATGCGTCTGCCAGATTTGGCGCGTTATCGCTCGCTTGGCGATTTTTTTTTAAACGGGAGGGGAACAAAATGTTGAGGACTGTACTTTTATAATTTTTGAAACTATAGAAAGGATCAGGATTTAAAAATACATTAATCTGCAACATAAATATATTAGTTTAAGAATATTTAAATAAACATAGTTATATATTTAATTCAAATAATCATAAAATAGATTAAAAAATAGACACATTGCATTGTCTCACTATAAAACATAATGCACAGAAAATTACAAGCTAACACACTCAAAAGACTGAAATATTATATAATATTTTCAGTCTAAAAAGTATACTAGCGTGTTGTTCGTTAATTACTTGATCCTTAATTTGTTCTGGGATACTGATAATAGACTTCTTTTTTTAATATAAAAATATTCATATAGTAAATATCAAATTTACATAAATGCACTATCGAAGTTGTGGAACTCAATCATTAATTACCCGAGGGGGGGGGGTAATTTTCCACCATAAGGCACTTAATAAAAATTTTACATAAATATATACACATACTATATCACATTCAACTAAGAAAAAGCTATCCAAATATCAATTATTTCACATTTTATAAAAATACGGAAAATATTTTTTAACTAATTGTACCACTACCTCTTAAAATTTAGTCTAATCCGGCAGTAATAACACAGCACTAATTTCGTATGATGAACACATGTATACTTATATGAACACGTGTATACTTATGAACACGTGTATACTTATAATGAACACGTATGTAGTATGGTGATAACTAAAATTATTTCAATTTTAATAAACATAAATTACATACCCTGTAACGCAACCAGTTTTCTTTTATCAATCCATTTCTATGAAATGATCTAAACACTTAACAAATAATCCTTTTTCACGTTACTCAAACCACGCTAGTCTGTTGTTCCAAGTTTTCGCCGAGCGAAATGGGGTTATAACATTAAAAATCGTCTTGGACCCAAACCAGACCATCGCCAAGCGCTCGGACCAAACCAGACCATCGCCAAGAGCGCGCCAACCCTCTGTTTAGTCTATCTCTAATGGCCGCCGCGAAAACGAAACTATCGAGAGTGACAGGTCTGTATAATAGTCTGTGATTCTAGGGGTGCTTGTCCCGTGGTATGATTGACATAATTATTTTTAGCTGACTCTGTGCATCTGACGACATGGGAAATAAGAAAGCGTACATTTTGTCCTCGGTCTCCCAAGAGGGATCCAATTTGTTAACTTCATTTGCCATCCTACTCCAGAGATGTGACTAAATTTCTTTGGAAGTCACTGGTTTCTATGTGCACAGCACAATTTAAAATCTTTGCGCAAAGGTTTTAAATTGTACATCATTGGTTAAGCTAGTGTATCCCGAAAATTGCTTCACTTGTTTCCAAATCCTGAATATTATCGCAAAAATATCTACGCTTTAAAAATCCGTCTTACGCCAAATTAATTTTGGGGAATAGTGTTCTTACTGAAGAATTATATGCATTTTCAAAACATATTAAAGAAAATTAAAACTTTCCGAAAATGAAAATTTAGATAATTAATAATGAAGTTCACTCTCAATGAGATCTTTTCATTTACAAGATATATAAGGAAAAACAATATAACTTAATTTGATTCTTTTTCCGATGATATAGATCTAATATATCCCTGCTGAAGTTTGCTTTTCATATTTAAGCAGTTTTTAAAAAAATAAACATATTTATTTAAATCGATCTAAATAATAAATGAATGACAGATCATTTGATTTTAAACGTCATTTTATTGAAACATCCATCAGACGTACGTATAAGGCAAAGTCACGTATTATATGTACGTCTGATGGATGCTTTAATAAAATGACGTTTATAATCAAATGATTTGTTATCATTTATTATTTAAATCGATTTGAAGATATGACGTGTCCCCACCATTAGATATTTATTTAAATTTTTTCAAGTGCAAATCTTACAGAAATATAGGGGCGTGATTTATATGCTAAATCAATGCTTAATATTTTTTAACATAATAAATTTTCAGGTCTCGCCTATAAATTTCATTTATATTTTTAAAGCTGAAAATGTCTTTACTTTATATATATACTTTCTCTGAAAATACATAATTTTAATTTATTGAGCATGTTTCATATTCTGAAACCGCACTTTATATATTTTAAAAGAATAGTAAGCGAACCACACTCCTGCAGAACTTAGCTTTTCATTTGTTCCACAAATTCCTAAAACATTAATAGATTAATTTAATGTTTTTTAAATGCAAATAATATTGATATTTGTGGGCTTAGTTAATGTCTTTAAACCACACATTATTTCTTTTAAAAGAATAAACAGCAAACTCCTATAGAAATTCTTATTTCATTTTCCTGACAAAACTTTTTAAATCAATAAATTTATTTTGCTTATTTTTTCCTAAAAATGCATATCGTACTGAATTTTGGTGGGCGTGGTGAACCACCGCCTCCTTTAATTGCTGCCTGACCGCTGCCTGTTCAGTCAGCTGTTGGCGCTGTTTTTGAGTTATGACACATTGTACCGCGTGAGGGCGCCCCTTGCGTCGAATGTTTTTTACGGTTTATCCATATGTTTAGATTGGTTTATGGTAGAATAACCTTGAAATTTAAATTTTTAGTTGTTGTTTTTCTGCTTTTATCATTGGATTTTAGCCTTAAGTTTATTGTTAATTTGATTTTAAAGTTAATTTTATTGTTGATTTGCTTTTATCATTGGATGTTCTTATATAGTATATGTTTATATTGAAATCAAGGTTATGTTGTTGTTGTTGAGACCCAGACCGTCCGACCTACCAGAATGGTGTAAGGTAACTCTATGGACGGCCGGGAAGTGCCACCCAATTTAGACCGGAACCCAGTGGGGGAGGCATCCACAGGGACCGTGCCCTCCTTCCCCTACCACCAACCTCTCGGAAGGACTTACGGACCCACATGTTTAACGTGATCGTACTCCGCATGAACACGGCGGCATTTGTGGTAGCGTGCAAATCTACCGCGCAAACCACGGGGATACCGCACCCGAGATGGCCAACAGCACGCGGTGTTCCGAGGTGGTCACCCTCCAAGTACTAACCGCGCCCGATGCTGCTTGACTTCGGTGATCTAACGAGAACCGGTGTTATCAGCACGGTACGGCCGTTGGCCCTAATCAAGGTTGTGTGTATCAAGGGAAAATTAAAGTATGTGTATTTTATTTTATTATGAATTTGTTTCATTTTATTGAAAAAAATTGTCAAAAATTATAGATTTTCCATATAAAGGATTTTTTTTATGTAACAATAGTGCAGTCAAATACAAATTCTGGATGCTTTTATATACACAACTTTTTAATGCAATTTAATTTTGCTATTTGAATGACACTTTTTATTTTATAAAAAAATATAGTAAAGCTTATTTTCACCACTCTCATTTCTAGGTTGCATCCTAGACAGGTAATCAATATACAAAGGGCTGTGATCTAAAGTTTTTAATATTGTAGAGTCATAAAATACTTATCACAGTTATGTTACTAATAAAAAATACACAAGTACATACTTTAAAAGATGATTATGGGTCTGAAGGGAAGGGGGTGTAACTTTTTACGTGCTAAAATATAGATATTGAATAAAATAAAACAAAAATTAGAGCACAATTCTTATTAATGTAGCCTAAATATAAAATTTTAACTAACATAAATGACCCGCCTATTATGACTTAAATTAGGCAATCAGTTATATTAAAAGTACTTTTACAGCAAGCGCTACAATCACTTTTGTCGATTGGGCACCGTCGCTTTATTACAAAAAGACCTAATGTGTACATTTGTGTGCTTTTCCTTACATAATTATTGGGGTGCTTAAGCACTTTAAAGGGAGCCTTGTACATTTAAAAAGGTGGTTAAACGAATTAACATAACTAACGGAACGGTAAACTGTAGTCAACTGTATTTAAATCATCTTCACCTCTTTCTTGATTTTTTTATACAACACCAAAATAAAATTTTGTGTTTTCAATAAAAAGCGATCCCTTTTTCTTCGATGGGTTTTAAAGCTCTCAAACCTGAAGGTGTTTAACTTTTATGAAGTACTTCGAATTTTCTTCATTTTCATACCTTTCGCACGAAGATGTGATTTAAAAGATCAGCGTTACATGAAATGTTTCCTTCGATAAAATTTTATGCAAATATTGTAAAGAGAGTTTGAAGTGTATTGAATCCAGGGATGAATTGATATGTAAAAGAGGCATTTATTCGGTTTTCACATATCTTTTTAAATTTACACGAGGTGCAAAAAATCGAATGATCAAAAAGTTAAATTTTTAAAACGAAACGTTTAAAAAATCGCATGTTGCTCCATAAGGGGAGGGGGGGGGGCAGGCTGGGCTACCCATATTTTTTGTTTTTGTTTTTACTTTATGGTTAACAAATTTAAGAAATAAATAAGGATTCATCATTGACTATTTTTATCCCGGCACTTGAGTTATGACCCCATTTTTACTTTCCTTATATACATAGTATAATGTAAAGGGGAAGCATTGTGACGGGGTCGAAAATTCGAATGCGAGTTTTCGACGGAAGAACACGTTTCAAGCATTCCTGAACACGAATCAAACATTTTTGAGGTGATGTCTGCGAGTGTGTTTGTGTGTGTCAGTGAGTCTGTGGACGAATGGAGCGATTCGAACGAAATTTGGTACAGAATTTACAATCGGTGAATACTGGAAGCCTATTGTTTTTAAACGCAATCGAATGTTAGAAAACCCCTAAATTATCGAGTGAAATTTTGAAAAAAATCATCAAAAAATAAATACGTTCGAAAAGGTTACGCAAATAGTCATTTCTTATATAATTTTTCAAAACGATTGACGCAAACTTTAAAACGCTAGAATGGACCGCACTGCACATTTTTCAAATAAATTTATCAAAAAATCGCATAAAATAAAAAAAATATATTAACGGTTGTGAAATATGTTCACTTTTCATATGTAATATCGTGCGTTAAATGTGGTGGCATCATACTGATAGATCTAGCTCATTCCATTCATGAGAGAAGATATTTGGGCAATACTTTTATATTTCGACGTAAATAGTCATTTATCTGCTATAAGGATGTATTTCTCCGTCCATAACGTGTGACGAGATTTTGGCGACGAATTTAGTGAAATTAATCAATTTAGTTAATTTGACAACACTTAAAAATGCCGAGCATTTTTAAGCGTTGCCAAATTAACGAAAGTATCTCCAAATTGTTAAAAATGATGCTAAATCAATGGAAAGATGACTAATTGACGAAAATTCAATATCTTGAAAATAATATAAGAATTTACTAAAATAGTACCCTATTTTTCCGTCCGTAACGTTTGATAAAATGTTGGTGAAGAATTTATCTGAATATCTCCAACTTGGTGACTTTTAAATGTTGGCTGAATAACGAAAATATCACTCCATTGTTAAAAACTCGCCAACTTTATGAAACTGATGCTAAATCATGAAAGCACAAATAATTGATGAAAGTTCAATGGAAATAATATCAGAATGGATTATAAGAATAACCAATTTCTCCATACGTCTCTCTATAACGCTTGGCAAGAAATTTAGCGAGACGTCGCCAACTTGGCGATTTTTTCAAATGTGTAGCCAAAGTTATTAAAATATCGCCAAGTTGATAAAAATGACACCAAATGGGAAGTAATGTTTGGCAAATTTTCATATCCGTCCATATGCCGGGCATACCTTCTAGTATATAAGAAATGCTCTTCTTGTCTGTAAGACTTGGGGATGCATTTGGCGAACATGGCGAATAATTTAGCGAAGTATCGCCAACTTGTCGATATTTTGACCCAGATAGGCTAAAATATCGTCACAATTGCAAAAATAATCTAGATTAATGAAACTGACGCCTAATTGGTGAATTAACTATTAAAATATATTAATATACAGTCTATATCGCTTATGGAAGATGCTATCAATATTAATAATTGCTTATTTAGAGTTGTGCAAAATATAAGTTAATTGGGTATTTTGAATTAGTTTTTGAATTAGTTGTCATCCGGAAAATCGCCAAATGTACAATTGAACTTTAGAAAGAAAGTACCGTGGATCTTAAATCGTTTTACTGTAAATGGAGTAATTTCTGCATTATATAAGAAAAATCATGTGTTGCTTGCTCACATCAGATTTTTTACACTCAATACATGAAACCCAATCTTTATTTGAGTTTGAATACAGTTCATAACAATACAAATATTTTGAGTTTCATCTTTTCTTTCTTAAAGTAAGTAGTGAGAAAGTGTTGTTTTCACAAAAATTTTCGATTTTAAGTCCAATATATGTTTTTAGACCTCCTGAATACGTTTTGACTATATTGGAGTGATGTCCGTCTGTAGTCGATTTTCTGCATATACGATTATTACCATAAATATAAATGGAGGGTCATGAAAATTTATATCCGTTTGTTGGAAGACATTTTTGATCTAGTTAGAAATTTTTTAATTCGATCGTAAACTTCGAAATGTTATATTTTCTTAACATAAGAAAGATTTGACATAATCATGCATAAAAGGAGTTATGTATGGCTCAATGATTACGAAACTTAACAGTTTTAATAGATGTAGTAAAAAATATCAGCGATACAATTTTCGTGTTCATGAAGTTATTAACCACGCCTCGAAAATCTGGGGAAGGGGGTACATAATCGAAGCTGGTATCGATCAGAATATTTATAAAGCTTTTTGAAATGAACATTGACATGCTATAATTGCCATCATTTGGTACAATGATATGGATTTTTCAATTTTTTCTTGTAAAATTTGCATAAATCTCTCTATCTCATTTTCTCATTCTCTCTCTCATTCTCTCATTCTCTCTCTTATTATGTCTCTCCCATTCTCTCATTCACTCTCTCCCATTCCATCTCTCTCATTCTCTCTCTCACTCTCTCACTCTCATTATCTCTTCCTCTATCTCTCATTCTCCCATTCTCTCTCATTCTCTCACTCTCTCTCATTCTCTCATTATCTCTCTCATTCCCTCTCTTATTCTCTCTCCCATTCTCTCTCTCTCACTCTCTCTCTCATTCTCTCTCATTCTCTCATTCTCTCTCTCATTCTCTCATTTTCTCTCTCATTCTCTCTTTCATCATATCTCTCTTTCTATCTCTCTCTTTCGTTCTTTCTCTCTGTATCTTTCGCTCTCTCTCTTTCTTTCTTTCTCTATCTCTTACTTTCTCTCTGTCTCTCTTTCCCTCTTTCTCTCTCACTGTCTCTCTTTCTCTCTCCCTCTTTCTCTCTTTCTCTCTCTCTCTCTCTCACACATACACACAACCTGCTTAAAATGGATTCTGGTACAAGAAAAACGAGTTAAAACAATCACACTTCATTTAAATTGCAAACATTATTGGGGTGCTTACACTTTCATAGGAGCCCTCTGAACTTAATACAGCGTTTAAATAAATTAACATAACTCGAGCAGCATTCTAACTGCAGTCAACTGTATTTAAAATACATCTTCACTACTTTCTTGCTTTTTCCATAAATCCCCAAAATGAAATGTGTTTTCTATAAAAGCTCTCCCCTTTTTCTTGGATGGGTTTTAAATCTCTGGAGTCCACGGATGCTTTACTGTTATGAAGTACTTCGAATTTTCTTTATTTTTCTATATTTTACACGCAGATATGATTTAAAAGATGTTACATGAAATGTTTCTTTTGAGAAAATGTTATGCAAATATTGTAAAGAAAGTTTGAAATGCATTGAATCCAGGGATGAAATGATATGTAAAAGTGACATTTACTCTGTTCTCAGATATCTTTTTAAACTTACATAGGGTAAAAAAAGTCAAAAGTTCAAAAAGTTAAATTTTTTAAACGAAAAGTTTACATGTTGCACCAAATACGGGGCAGAATTACACACCTTTACACACGCTTTTTGTTTACTGTATGATTAACAAAGTTAACAGATAAGTACAGATTCAACATCGACGATTTCTATTCCAGTACATGAGTTATGGCCCCATTTTTACTTTCCTTATATACATAATGTATAAGGAAAGTATTGTGACGAGATCGAAAATTCGAATTCGAGTTTCCGACGGGAGAGCACGTTTCAAGCATTCCTGATCACGAATCAAACATTTTTGAAGTGATGTCTGTGTGTGTGTGTGTGTGTATGTGTGTGTGTCAGTGAGTCTGTGGAGACGATAACTGACTAATGAATGGACCGATTCGAACGAAATTTGGTACAAAAATCACAATCCGTAAACACTGGAAGCCTATTGTTTTTTTACGCAATCGAATGTACAAAACCCTCCTACATTTGCGAGTGAAATTTTGAAAAAATCGTGAAAAAATCAATACCGCTAATAAAGTTACGCAAATAGACATTTATTATGTAATGTTTCATTAGAAAACGATTGACAAAAATTTTAGAACGCTAACATGAACCGTTCTCGAGATATTGCAGATTTTTGAAAAAAATTATCGAAAAGTCATATAAAATTAAAAAAATATATTTCCTATTGAGAAACATGTTCACTTTTCATATGTAATACCATGCGATAAATTGGGTGACATCATTCTCGTGGATCTAGCTCGTTCCATTCATGAAAAAAGATACTTTTGTATTTGATCGCCAATAGTCATTTATCTGTTGTAAGAATGTAAGAATAACTTATTTCTTCGTCCATAACGCTTGGCGAGATTTTGGCGAAGATTTTGACGGAATGTCGCCAACTTGGCGACTTTTTGAAATGTTGCCAAATTAACGAAAATCTCGCCAAATGGATAAAAATGCCGCTAAATCAATGAAAATGATGACTAATTGTCGAAAATTCAATATCTTGGAAAGGATATAAGTATCTACTATAAGAAAAATCTATTTTTTTTACTATAAAATAGTAAATTCATTACATTATATAAGGAAAGTCATGTGTTGCCCACATCAGATTTTTTACATTCACTGCATGAAATCCAACCTTTATTTGAGATTGGATACAGTTCATTACAATACGAACATGCTGAGGTTTCGTTTTAATTTCCTCATACGTAGTGCTGAGAAAGTATTGCTTTCCAGAAAATTTTTGATTTTGAGTTTTTGATGCCAATTCTTAGAATATTCCTGAATACGTTTTCACTATTTTAAGCGTGATGTTCATCTATCTGTCTGTATATATGCATGTATGTATGTTTGTGTGGGGTTAATTTCTTATGTACACATTAGTTGCCACAAAAATTTATGAATTTTCATGAAACTTTATCTTCAACTTTGTTAACGAAACATTTAGATCCAGCTTGTAAGGAAAACACACACACACACAAATGACACTCCCCCACTGGGTTCCGGTCTAAATTGGGTGGCTCTTCCCGGCCGTCCAAACAGTTACCTTATACCTTTCTTGTGGGTCGGATGGTCTGGGTCTCAACAACAACAACACAGAAATGACATCACCTCATAAACGTTTGATTCGTGTTCAGGTATTTTTGGAACGTGCTCGCCTTTCGAAAACTCGAATTCGAATTTTCGACCCCGTCACAATATTTTAATTATAAATTACACTTTGTATAGAAGGAGAGTAAAAATGGGGTCATAAATCATGTGCCGAAATAGAAATGGAAGATGATGAATCCTTACTTATTTGTTACATAACAATAATGATAATAATAGTAATAATAATAATGTGTGTTAATATTCGAGAAAGTATACTGGTTGACAAAAATGCTTTACATTGATGCGAACACTTTACATCAGTAGAAATATAGATGCATTGTCGTACAGGTTTCATCTGTGTAGAAGATAATAAAAATAAAAGACAAAACTCCAATAATATGATAATAATAACAGTAATAATAATAATAATAATAATAAAATAGCAATATTAAAAATAATAATAATGTGCTTTAAAATTCGTTAAGTATGAAATCTTATTTAAAATGTTCCCTATTATGCATTTTAAGAAACCGACCCACTTCCACCAGCATTGTTCATTTTTACTCCAACTTTGGCTTCATTTATTAGACTTAATGTTTAAACTGTCAAAGTTTTCTAATGCCCGAAACGTTTGATTATGCTAAAGTACTTTTTAGGAACACGATTTCGGTTGAAAAGTTATTTGGCTCTCTCCTGGAAAAAAGCGAAAAAAGAAATTTCCTTTTCCTTTTTGACTTTGAATTAATGGGTAATGATGAAGCTTATGCGCACAGTTTCTGAGGTAAACACACAAAACTTTTACCGTACACGTATGATTTATAGAAGTTGGTTACGTGAAAAATTGGAAATATTTGGGAAAACAAAAAGTTCAAGCACACGCAATGGGTTTTGCTGTTGAAATACAAAACTTTTCGTAATCATAAATATTTGTTTGCTGAACTCTGATGTCTATTTAAAATATGATATTTCATGTTGTATCTCTAATTATAGGTCAATGTTTGTAAGTTCGGAACTTTATTTTTAATGGTGTTGACTTTTTGAGGTGTATGGCATGCATTAAATGTAGGTTTCTAAGACAAATTTCTTGCGGATTGTTACCGCTATGTTGCAAATGTGTTGCAGATGTTGCTATTATGTTTCGGAGTTGCTGCAGGTGTTACATATTTCTTACAGTTGTGTATTAATAAAAGTAGTGAAAATTGTTATAGTAATAATAATGAAAATAATGAATTTTAACACTTATTATTATTATTATTATTATTATTATTATTATTATTATTATTATTATTATTATTATTATTATTATTATTACCATTATCAGATTTGTGGCAGATATTGCTATAATGTTTCTGAGTTGTTGCAGACGTTACATATTTCTTACAGTTATGTAACATCTGTTAATAATGATAATAATATGAGGTTGGAACACATTGTAAGTTTAGGGCACATAGTAAGTAAAGAACACAACGTTAGTTTGGGACGAAGTATAAGTTCGGAACACAATGTAAGTCCATAACTATATTTTTATGTTGTTGAATTTTTGAGGTACATGATATGCATGAAATAAAGGTTTCTGAGACAAATTTGAACTTCCCGAAAATTCGTATATTAGTATTACAGGTGGTTGCGTCTATTAAAAGGGCGTAATCTCTACGGTGAATTTAAGTTAAAAAATCTACAATAATATATTCAGTCGTTAAGGGCTTGAATTGTGCGAAATCGATCAAAAACGCCGTTTCAGCTGTAAATAACTAAAAACACTAATTTGAATTTAACAAAATCTCAGCAAAGTGATTTTTCTCGGGTGTTGAGGTACCCCTGTACCAAATTTGGATGACCCCTGTACCAAATGGATGTATGATGATTAGCTTTTCCGCTACAGACGACATAGACGAACAAACAGAATAGATGGACAAACATACATATTTTATAGATTTTAGATTGGGGCAAGACAGACAACAGCACATGAAACACGGTCAAACCATAACTCAGATCAATATGGTGCCCTGCACATTGATTAGATTGCTGAAATTTTTATTAATTATTGATGTGAAGTAAATATTATAATCTGTAGAACACTTTTAATTAATAAAATAGAAAAAAGAAAAATTTCACCAATGCCAAACTACCCAGTAATTGTGTGCTAAAAGTAACTAGTTTCTATGTTTAGCACAATTATAATATTTTTTCAAATGATGCTTTAATTTCATACGCATTTCAATTTATAAAATGCTTATTCACATTATAAGATGCTTATTCACGTTATAAGATGCTTATTAATTTTATAAGATGCTCATTCTACCAATAGATATCTATAAGACAGCCGCCTTTATTTTTTTGTGTTTGTTGTTCTTATTTATAACTTCTAGTTTCTATTGAACTTTTCCAAACGTCAGTGATTATACAGATACATCATTATCCTGTCATAAAATGCATCATTAGGAACTTAACTTCGAGAACATTTTTCAAGATTTTTTTATCTCGACTCCATGGCCATTAATCTAAGCAAAAAATATTCTTTATTTACTCATTACATTGTTCTCGAGGTTAATGGTGCACAGCTTTATCATTACATAACGTAAACAGATTACTTAACTTTGTTAATGTGTCCGTATATTCTCCGGATTTTTTATTGTTGTATGTAAAAGGCCGGATTTCATAGAAAGAGTATTTTAAGGCAAGTTTCTTAAGGCAAGTATTTTCACATGAAGTTCTACAGAAAGGTATATACTTTCACATAAAATCTTCCTAAAATTTTAATGTTATTATTATTGATGATTTTATAGCTTGTTTCTGAATTTTTGTCCTAAACAGACTTTAAATTCTAAAACCTGGGAGAGTGATTAGGATTATAAAATAGTATTTAAACTTGTCAAAAAACAGGGAAACCAACAAAAAATTTAAACTACAACTTATGTTTTATTTTTATTTTGCTTAACAATGTATGGGTCTTTGCGTGAACAAAAAATGTGGCTGTGCTGGATTCTGTACCGCAGTCACTTCAATCTGCTATATTAAAGGAGAAGACAGGTAAGATTTTTTAAACCCCTCATACCTTCACAGCAAAGATCGTCACATGTGTGTCAGTGACGTTGTAGTCACGTGACACCTGGGTCACAATGTGACATCATATTTGTGACTTCTATGCGACGTTACGTATTAGTAACTTTCTAACTTCATTGTGACTATATTCTGAGACGTTTGCCCAATTTATTTAACACGTAGGAATGTGACGACATTACAATGGCAATCACAATGTGACGTCACAAACAAGTTAATATGCGACGTCACAAACAACCATGAAAATGACCAAAATGACTTCGCTGTGACCTCAATATGATATTGCCGAGACGTACTGCGACGTCCTGTGATGTCCCAAAGTCACACCTGGGACGTAAATCTTACGTCACTGTGAAAAAAAAATGCTGTTACTACCCCGCCTCGGGGAAGTAAGTCTAAATTACGGCTCGTTCAGGTTCTATATCGTAGTCGATAGTATAAGTGCCCAAATATTCAGCCTTTTAGGTCAACGTAATACTTCGGGTACGTTGGGAAAGGCAAATGCACATTAGACAATTATATATAGTGATACTGTCAAAACCCAATAGATTATGTTACCAAAGCGAAGACTACTCCTATTCGAGACAGCAGCATACATGAACATGTTTCTCGCTGTTTTCTTCAGTATTTTACACACTGGCTACGAGGGCGCGGTAGCCCATTGGTTAGCGCGCTGGAGTTGCACTCGGTAGGCCCGGGTTCGATTCCAGCCATTGCCATAACTGCCGCCGTGTTCACGCGGAGTACGATCACGTTAAACATGTGGGTCCGTAAGTCCTTCCGAGAGGTTGGTGGTAGGAGAAGGAGGGTACGGTCCCTGTGGATGCCTCCTCCACTGGGTTCCGGTCCAAATTGGGTGGCACTTCCCGGCCGTCCAAACTGTTACCTTACACCTTTATGGTAGGTCGGACGGTCTGGGTCTCAACAACAACAACACACTGGCAAGGAAATTTAAAAAAAAAGTGATCCTTTAAACTTTTTAACACTTAACAACATAGTTATAAAGTGTTTATAACTTTGTTCATTCTGTCTGTCCGTTCCCATGATAATTACCGTAATGATGTTATTACACAGGACAGTTTTTATTGCCGAACTTCAGTAATTCCGCTCGTCAATCATACTTTCGGGCCCTCCTCTTTAACAGGTCCTTTCTCTCAAACGCCTCTGACTTCATTCCAGAGAGCATTCTTTAGAGTGTTTTTCGTTTAATTAGAATCTTTTATGTCCCAAATGCGTCTGCAATTTGGTAAGAGTTATATTATTTTTTTATTCTATCCATCAACATCTCCAGACTTCACCAATTCTGCCCGACAATGGTACTTTAGGCCCCGCCTTTCTAATACGCCCCTCCTCTCTAATGCCACCGATTTCATTCCAAGAAGTATTCTTTAGTGTTTTTCCCCGTATAATTTTGTTATTTTATATCCAACAGGTGTATGTAATTTGGTTAAAGTTCTATTATTACTTTTACATTTCCAGACTTCAGCAATTCCGCTTGGCAATGATACTTTAGGCTCCTTCTTTCTAACAGGCCCTTCCACTCTAAAGCTGCCGATTTTAGGAAGCATTATTTAGTGTGTTTTTTCGTATAATTTGGATCTTTTATATCCCACAGTTATCTATAATTTGGAATTTTTTTTCCATCTCCAGATTCTAAAACAATTAAGCTGCTTCGATATGCTTACATTACAGTCGCCATCACCATCTTGAATGCAAACTAGGAGTGAAAAGGCGTAGCGAGTGACGTCCGATTGTAACGTCCTCTAATTGGTTCGCCGCTCAGAAATTGGGCAATTTTTATTGTCGAGTACGAACGAATTGCGGCAATTCAGCGGTTAGATTTCTTCCCATTGCAATGTATAGTGTTGCTGAAAAATTGCTGGAAGGAACTGCTCAGTGTCATGACACGATAATAATGACATTACCAAAATGAAATTTTTATATGTTGTTGAGAACAGGGATATATGGGAATTTATATGAATATTACTACCCAATTAGTTTTGGATTGAACCAGGGTTGAAAAAGTGAAATAAATTGAACTCTATGGGACCTAATTTTTCAAATATTTTTTAAGCGGAGTTCAAATTCACAAATTGCTTCAAAATGTATTGGAAGTACATACTCAAATTATCACGTAAAATGAGTTAAAACAATTCATACATTTATGTTAAGTAGTTTTTAAATGAAAGTTAAAATACTAATTGCACTCATATTATAAAGAAATCACGTGACTCATTGCAAAATAAAATATGGCATCCATTTTTTATTTCAGTGTAAAAATCGTGGTTTTTAAGGAACGTTTATATATATATTTAGCGCTCCATCCGTCTTGAAATAGCTTTATTTTTGCGTATTATCTGTGTATCTAAATTCTGTGCCTACGCAATTACAATATTTTTTTATTTTAAATGATCACTAAACGTTGACTATTTTTACAACCAAGCTTAATTTCAACGTATGCAGAATGTAAACAAATCAAATGATGTAAGATGAGTTGCATAAGTATTGGTGAATTTTTTAGAAAAATTATTTATTAAAATTATTTAGCTTTGGAGTCTGGAATATAAGTGATATGAATGAAATATTCATTAATTTTATCTAGAGATGCAGGTGATTTTATGGCATTGCCTTTTTTGATGAAGTTTAAAGTTTCCAAGTTTAATAAATTGTTATAATACTGTAAAAAATTAAAAAATATTAGTGCTGAATGTATCGCATTTTACAGATGTTTAAATAAAATTGCATTTCAGTTGGAATGTGTTTCATAATCAATGCTTAATGAATGATTAATATTTCTTGCTTATTTTTTATTTGTTTTTAAAATGCACGATATGTATTATTTTCTTTCATAAAAATATAAATTACACTATTTCTTCTCAGTCATGCAATGCATTTCTTTCTCTAAGGAAACATTGAGTTTTTTCTAAACTCAGCAGGAATGTTCATATGAGTGTTCTCATCAAGTGACATACTCGTTAAAACACGTTTAAACCAGTTTAATTTTTCTCTAATTAATAACACAGATGCTTTACCATGCAATTCACAAAGTCCTAATTATCTATTTCTTTTTAAATATGAGGTACTTTGGGGTACTCGAAAACATCCCCAATATAATATATTCAGGAATATTTTACTAGAAAATTTTTGCTTGATGATCTCAGAAACAGAATTTTATTGTTTGTATTTTGATATTACATTTATGACATTGAATTTTTGTTAACAATCCATTTACATAAATTAAAACTTGTATTTAAGTACATTCATTTTTTACTTTACTTATACACATAATGTATAAGGAAAGTATTGTAACGGGGTCGAAAATTCAAATTTGAGTTTACGACGAGAGAGCACGTTTCAAGCATCCCTGATCACGAATCGAGCTTTTTAAAAGTGATGTCTGTGTGTGTCAGTGAGCTTGTGGATACGATAACTGACGAACCAATGGACCGATTCGAACGAAATTTAGTACAAAAATTACAATCCATAAACACTGCAAGCCTATTGTTTTTATAAGCAATCGAATGTTCAGAACTCCCCTAAATTTTTCAAGTGAAATTTTGAAAAAATCGTCAAAAAATCAAAACCTCTAATAAAGTTACGCAAATAGACTTTTCCTATGTAATTTTTCATTAGAAAACGATTGACATAAATTTTTGAGCGCTAACATGTACCGTTCTTGGAATATTGTGCATTTTTCAAAAAATGATCAAAAAATCATCTAAAATAAAAAAATATATATTTCTTATGAAGAAACATGTTCACTTTTCATATATTATACCATGCAATAAATTTGGTGACATCATTCTCTTGGATATAGCTCGCTCCATTCATGTAAAAACATACTTTGAGTAATACTTTTGTATTTGAATGCCAATAGTCCTTTAACTGCTGTAGGAATAACTTATTTTTCCGCCCAATACGCTTGGCGAGATTTTGGCAACGTATTTGGTGTAATATCGCCAACTTGGCGACTTTTTTAAATGTTGCTAATTTAATGAAAAACTCACCAAATAGATAAAAATGATGCTAAATCAATGAAAATGACGACTCATTGACGAAAATTCTATATCTTGGAAAGAATATAAGTATCTACTATAAGAATAACATTTTTTTCACTGTAAAATTAGTAAATGTATTGCATTATATCAGCAAAATCATGTGCTGCCCACATCAGATTTCTTTGATTTATGTCCGTGAGTTACTGGCCAAGTGAGTGAGTTATATAACATCAAAAATAAGTTTTAAGAGAAAAAGCTGTTCCAGTTTTGGTGATTTGTCCAGGACACCATTCAAGGAGTGGTTACATTACATTATACTATATACGTACATATCTGCAGTTGCATTGCATAATAAATGTGAAGCGTATTCAACTCACAGAGCATAGAATCCAATCCATGGTTGGAGCTATATATTTAACTATTTAACTCGCACAACCTCCTTGACCAAACACAGCATGAGATGCATGGCTTTCAAGATGTTAATATCTTATAGCTTCGAAATGACGGCATTGTGGTTCACAAAATGACAGTATCTCTGCAAATGTTTGTAAAGTTGTAGTACATTTTAAATTATCAGACTGCCATTGCAGGTTTTGGGTATTTCGTGAGAACAGTCTGCAATAAAAGTAAGATTGGCATGGAATAGAAAATATCAGCAATGGAAGCAAGATTTGAAATTAATAGAAAATGTCAGCATTGGAAAAAATCTGATGTGCGCAGCACATGACTTGCTTTATATAATGCAATGAATTTACTACGTTTTTACTGTTAAAAAATGTTATTCTTATAGTAGATACTTATATTATTTCCAAGATATTGAATCTTCGTCATTTTCATTGATTTAGCGTCATTTTTATCCATTTGGCGAGATTTTCGTTAATTTGGCAACATTTAAAAATGTCGTCAAGTTGGCGACATTCCGCAAAATTCGTCGCCAAAATCTCGCCAAGCATTATGGATGGAGAAATAAGTTATTCTTAGAGCGGATAAATGGCTATTGGCGTTCAAATACAAAAGTTTCACTCAAAGTATTTTTCTCGTGAATGGAAAGAATTATATCCACGAGAATGATATCACTAAATTTATCGCATGATATTACATATGAAAAGTGAACATGTTTCTTAACAGTTAATATTTTTTTTAATTTATGGGATTTTTTGATAAATTTATTAGAAAAATGTGCAATATCGCGTGAACTGTTCCTGCTGGCGTTCTAAGCGTAATTTATGTCAATCGTTTTCTAAGGAAAATTTACATAAGAAATGTCTATTTGCTTAACTTTATTAATGGTTTAGATTTTTTGATGATTTTTTCAAAATTTCACTCGAAAATTTAGGGGAGTTCTGAACATTCGATTGCGTTTAAAAACAATTGGCTTCCAGTATTCACGGATTGTGATTCTTGTACCAAATTTCATTCGAATCGCTCCATTCGTTCGCGATATATCGTCACTACACACACACACACACACACAGACACTTTCACACACACACACACACACACACACACACACACACACGCACACACTTTCACACACACACACACACACACACACACACACACACTTTCACACACACACCATTTCACACATACACATACTTTCACACACACACACACACACATACACAGATATCACTTAAAATGCTCGATTATATAAGAAAGTAATAAGATTGGCAAACAATAGACAATATCAGAAATGAGGCAAGATTGGCGAATAATGGATAATTCAGAGCTCATTAAAATTGCGAACAGTCAATGTATCAAATATACAATATATATGTATATCTGCAATAGAAGCATGTTTCATTGTGAACTGTCAATATAGCCGGATTCCGGTCATTGCAGCTTCGTTCTGTCTAAACTCAATCGTTAAGAACTTCGATGCGGGCTACGTAGTAAAACTGGGTTAGCCTGACAATATAATTCCCAAAATTGTGTCATGTTAGCAGTTTTTTGCTGCCACAGAATATATTGTCAATTTCACGCATACAACCGCATACAAAATGAACAAGAATGATCAATCATGCATAAAGCATTGATTATAAAACACTTCCCAACTGAAATACAATTTTATTTAAACATATCTAAACTGCGATACATTTAGCAGTGATATTTTTTTAAATTATCACAGCACTATAATAATTTATTATACTTCGGAAATTAAAACTTCATCAAAATATGCAATGTTATAAATCGTCTGCTTCTCTATATAAAATAAATGACTATTTCATTCATATCACTTATATTCTAGATTCCAGAACTAAATAATTTTTCTTGAAAATTAAATCAGCAATTCTTATTCAACTCATCTTACAGTCGCTTGATTTGTTTACATTCTGAACGCTATAGAAATTGGGCTTCGTTGTAGTAATAATCAAAGTTTAGTGACCATTTAAAATAATAAAATATTAGAATTGCGTCGGCGCATAATTTAGATACACAGATAGTAAGCAAAAAAGAGCAATTTTATGACGGATGCAACACTACATATGAATTTAAATGATATTTATACAGGGGGGGAAATTGGATGTCATATTTTATTTTGAAATGGGTCACGTGATTTCTTCATATAATATGGGTGTAATTACCATGTCAAGTTTTATTTAAAAAACTACTAACATATTTTTCTGGCATTTTTTGCACGTTTCATGTGATAATTTAAATATTTCCTAAAATGTTCGAAGTAATTTGTGAATTTTAACTCCGTTTAAAAATTTTTGAAAAATTATGTTCCTTAGGATTCAATGTATTTGATTTTTTCAACCCGTCTTAAATCCAAAACGAATTGGGTGATAATATTAATTTTCAATCCCAGACGTCCTACAGATCGTCTCAACGACATGCTAGAATTTCATTTTGATCAAGTCATATTTACGACGGTTAACGTCCGAACGGACAGACAGATAGTATGACCAAAGTCATAAACACTTTTCAACTATGTTGGAAAGTGTTTGAAAACGGCACATCGATGCTGATTTCTGCATTGAGCAATTGGCGCATTACAACATTTTTTTCTGACATACAGTTTTTCAGCAGTGAAATCGGAAAGAGTATATACAATAAAAGCCTACTAATGATATTTTTTACGTATAATTCAACCAAATATCTCTAAAAAGGAAATATGCACAGAGGAAAAATATACACAAAGGAAATTTACACAGAGAAAGATATACTTAAGGAAATGACATGTATTTTATAATTTGACTTAACTAAGTAAATTATAACATTCCAATAAGTAGCAGAAGCTTATCCAGTCACATTAAATTATTTATAGCAAGAAAGTATAAATGAGCCTTAATATGGTGACAGGTTCTGATTGCACTTCATTTTCAATTTCATGAAAATTTCATGAAAATTTTCAGAGAAACTCGAAAAATATCTTCTGAACTAGGAGTGGAAATTCTTAGTGAGACCGCTACTCTCACTAGATTTTAGTCCTGAATCCATACCATCATTATATAGCTGATTCTGAAAATAATGGATGTTTCAAAGAAAAAATTTCATCCGAAGTAGAAAAGAATCAGAAGTTGAAATCCTTCTTCGTTATCGCCGTACTCCCCCATAAACTTAATACTGAATCCATATCAGTTACCATCTAAGCTCTATCTACGGCCGCATTGATGTTTCAAGGTGAATAAAAATGTTTTATCCGGAATTAGGAAAATTCGGGAAATGAAAATTTTCACCGTACTCTCTCTCGAATATATGTTGAATCCATATTTGTCATGCTGTATATAGCCAATTCTCCGAAACATATATTAAACGAAACATATATTAAACGGAAGATTTTTGGAATGGAAGGGGAAAATCTTATTGAACACCCTACTCCTCCAAAATGTAAAACTGAATCTATATCACTTATTATCTAAGACCAAAAAAAAAACAAATGCTGCAAGAAAAGTGTAAATTTCTGAAACGAAAATTATAAAACAGGAACCGAAAATAGAAGTCCCTATCTAATCCTTTCCTTTCGAACCATTCCACAATTTAATGTTGAATTCCTATCAGTCATTACCTGATATCAATATATTGCCAATCCTAAAAAATAGATGCTTCAGGGAAAACTTTTGATACGGAAATGGAAAAGGAACCCGGAAGTGAACATTCATTACCATTCCACCGGGGGTGGGGATGTTGGTGACATCACTCATCATGGGACAAAATTTGACGTAATCATGCATATATAGACGGATTTATTTATAGATCAATGATTTCGAGGCCTAATAGTTCCAATCGCTGTTGTGAACAATAGCCGCGATACAAATTTTGTTTCCATGATGTCATTAGCCTCCTTCCGGGGGGGGGGGAGGTTAAGGATATTAATTTGCCAATTGATACCATTCTTGAAAATGTACCGCCGGGGGTACATTTTCAAGTATCGTATCAATTGACAGATTTTTTCGAGTTCTTTAACGTGACTGGTAATATTCTATAATTGTAATCATTTTTACCAACGATACCGATTTTTAAAAAAAAAAATTCTTGCAAACATTGAAAAAATAAAAACTCATAAGCTACTTAAAAATTGATTATGGTGTGAGAAAATCGAGTTGAAGCTGTGAGACCAGAAATGGATCTCACATTTGATGATACACTTTTATGTAGACATTTATGGTGGCCAAAACGGCAGACAAACTTGTAGTCTGGCTGGCACCGAATTTTATCACTCCGTGAACCTAAAGTTCCGAAGACCATAAAGTTAGGTGTGCCATACCAGAGGGGCTGGACTGGGCCTTACGAAATGTGGAATGGTGCCATTGGATAAAGGAGTAACCAATAAGCGCCAAATGGAAGAAAAGGAGGAGTTACCCCACCCCACCCACCGAAGGCACCACAGCCGGTGACCCGAGAATAAAAGAAACGATAGAGATTTTGACTTAAGAGCATTCCAGTAAACAATTATTGAATTTTTACTTAGGAGCATACCAGCAGATAATTATGGAATTTTGACTTAATAGAGACCAGAAAAGAAACGATGAAGACTTGGAACAGATAACTTCGACATTACGACTTGTGCAGATACTACAGCGATGAATTGATATACTAAGAGAATGAAGTAAGTGCGAGTGCAGAGTTACAGCAGACAATATGTACGATGAATTTACGTGTGGGAGCATTACACCAAGAGTTAATGCAGTAAATGAACGGCATTAAATACAGATGCTGACAAAGTCCAAAACAGACTTGAAGGTACGTGCCCATTGAATTGATATTTGGTCATAACCAATATTTGGATTTTCCGTTTTGGTCACACACATGTCCCATCCGCTGGAATAATATAATTAAATAGTGTAATTGAATTTAATTAAGATTTATGTTGTTAATAAATGTTTTATTGCTTAAGTTTAAATGGTGTGATCAATTTAGCATTTTATTAATTAATTATTCCTTTACAGGACTCACACGAAAGGTAAAATAATTGGAGGGTTAATAGCGGCACAACTAGCAATGTACGATTAAATAATAGTTCCACTATATGAGAAATAACGGCCAGGTCATCTTAATGAATTTAATATTTAAAAGTGTAACTTAAACTTTTTTTATTTTAGTTCCCACAGAACCACACTTCTTTTGAATGTTATTCAAAGTTTGCACTCAGCAGTTCCAAATTATTAGCACATCTAATTTTATTCTGCCTACAAATAGTACATACGGAAGCGAATTCCAATATGCACAAGAATATTTCTCTTTTTGTATCATGAAACCGTTTCCTTGAAATGTAAATTATTTATTTGTATTTTGAGAAACATATAATTCCTTATTATTATTTTAAAAAAAAATACGCCTGGAGTAAGTTCTAATGCATTTGTTACAGATTGCAAGAGAGCTTCGAGATTGATAAATAATCTGCAGAATATCTGTTTCTGTTCCACATAAAGATAAAATCCAATTTAGACCTCAAGAATTTCCATCTTTCAGAAAAATAGAAATCGGTGAGGAATGTGTTTGAGCAAACATCTGGATAGTGGAATGTGGTAAATATTTATTTTTAGAAAAGTAAAAGTTAACAAATGGAAAAAAAAGTTAACCGTAACACATCCATTTTCTTCAGTCACTAAATTAGCTGAAATACATTAATTTCAGGAAACAGGTAAACATGCATTTGTCGGTTAAAGATCATGCACTTTTGCATTTCTAAATTTAGTTCTTACAATAATGGCGAACAGAGCTGAAATTTTGAAGGATGAAACTATAAAGTATATTTTTGAGAAATTCTGTAAAACATCCTAAATTAACTAGAATGAGATTCAACTAGACTTCCTCATGCCACAACCAATTTTTAAGTAGCTTGCGGATTTTTTTTTTTTTTTCAAATTTTGCAAGTAAAATCAGCATATTACATTTCACATTAAAGAGTTTGAAAAAAATATTTCGATTGATGCCATACTTGGTAATGTACTCCCGGCAGGTAGCGTCATTCCCGGAAGTCATCGAAATATAAATCGCCTGGTTCTCTATATAAAAGTAGTGAATATTTCATTCATTAACATTTTTCCATTCCTTTCATTCAGGCGATATTTTTAAAATTATCTCAATACTACAACAATTTATTCTACTTAGAAATTTTCCTCCAAGGTTTTAAGTTTTTAACACCATGCTTCAAACTTCATCGAAAAAGGCGAATTTATAGAATTGTCTGCTTCTCTATGTAAAATCAATAAATGTTTCATTCATATCATCTGTATTGCAGATTCCAGAGCTAAATATTTTTGCGTTAAAGAAATTCCGCCAGCAATTCTTATACAACTCATCTTACAGCTTGGTGTGTTTACATTCTGCATACGTGAAAATTGGGTTACAGCTTGGTGCGTTTACATTCTGCATACGTGAAAATTGGGCTTCGCTGTCCATAAGTTTAATAATTCTGCGTTAAAGAAATGCAGCAATTCTTATACAATTCATTCTACAGCTTTTGGTATTTACATTCTCCATAAGTGAAAAGTAGGCTTCGTTGTAGAAATAATCAAAGTTTGATAATCATTTAAACTCTAAAATATTGTAATTGCATTGGCGCAGTATATAGATGCACAGAAAAATAACTGTGAACTTTAGAAAGAAAAGCGGTTATCTTGCGAACGGACAGACATACAGGCAGACAGACAGACAGAATGAACAAAGTCATAAACTATTTTCAAGTATGTTGCAAAGTGTTAAAAAATGAATCTCATTCAAGCAAGCATTTAATCAGCTGAGAAGAATTCTCCGGTTTTTAATATGAACACTGACTTTAAGCAGCAATGCACATGGAAAGTCAATGGGTGATTGGAAAAAATTGGTGTTCATGTGGGGGATTATGAAAATGCTGATGGTCTGGGTTAGTATGTAAATTGAAATTATCAACCGAGATTGAAACACATTTGGTAACATTTTGTGGCAACGTTACCCGGAGAGAGATAAACATACACATAAATCAAGGTGTTTATATTAATAATTATATCTTATAAGAAAACAAATGTTTAAGAAATTTGCAGCTTAGTACAGATGTGCTTAGTATAGGTGCAAGGGCATAAGCCGCAATATGTCTCAAAGTAAGGCGCAGTTACTCAAGCCTAGTACACATCAGTTTTGATGTGAATGACATCTATGATTGAGAATTCTCTGGCAGACAAATGGAACTTTAACAAACATGTGCCCGCTTATGCTCCAGAACCTAATAAATAGATATTTAATTTTTTTTCTTAATTTGTTGGAAATAGGGTCCAGTATGTGAATATATAAAATAATTCTATATATTAATATTTTGAACTTTTTTTTTCGAAATAAGCTGTTCGAGAGAGTGTTTTCCTTTTTTCTAATTTTCACTCGAAATATATTTTAAACTGTAAAAGATAAATGTAAATAGTAAACGACAGAAATGTGTACTATTAAAGTTAGTATTAAAATCTATATTTATTATTAAAGGAAGATCTTACAGTTTTCGAGTTATCGTCCTGTCAAATTGAAAAAACTGAACTATTTCAGTTTTTCAAAAGTGTAATGCTTATGCATCAAAAACTAAAAAAGATAGCTTTGAACAATAAGAAAGAATTTGTAGCCCCTGGAAAGTTCTATAAGTTTATACAATTGAATTTTGGATCGCACTCTATTTATTTCTAAAATCTCTTTGAACGATTTTTTGTTTCTCAATTTTCATACTTTCACTCGAAATATCATTGAAACTATAAAATATAGATATACATAGCATGTAATAAAAATATCATATGCGTAGACAGAGGGGGGGGGGGATCTTAGTGACCGTCACACACACCCTTACCACGAAATCAATCCCAATCAATTTTTCCCTATTAAACTACAACAAGTAATAATTATATATTTTTTTTCAGGTACTGGGCAGCAAAAATGCATATATTTAATTTTCACTGCTGAAAATTTTAATTTTCAGGCAATCAAACCCCCCCCCGCCCCCCCCCCCCCAAAAAAAAAAAAAAAAATTAAATCCTTTCTACGCCCTTGTGTACTCGGAAATTTAGTATTGCAATTTTAGTATAACTTTTAGAAAAATGCTTTTATAGTTTCCGAGTAATCGCCTTGTCAATTTGAAGAAATATGATAATTTTACGTTTTTCAAGATTGTAATTCTTATATCATAAAAACTGAAAGTGAAAGCTATAAAACAATAAGCAATAATTTGTAGCTATTTAAAAGACCTGCAAGTGAATATAACCAGATTTTCAATGAAGTTATTTTTCTTTCGATATTACAAAAGTAGAATTTCTTTCGCAAATTTTATTCACGCAAAACCATTTCGGCTCCACCTGACTAGAGCCGCCACCGATATTTTTTAATTAAATTTCCAACCTTAAACCATTTCATTAGTTTAAAGAGGAATAACATAGTAATTACGAAATGTAATTTCAAAGATTTTTTGCAATCCTCGTATCCCTTTGGAATCAGAATTTCACTTTGTACACTATGAAAAATATGCACGCAGTTGCTGTGGGAATCAGAAATTTAGCTACTTGGTTATTAAAAAGAAATTTTCTTATTACATAAAAATTTGTGAAAAATTAATTTTAATCAGCGTTATAGGATTATTTCGAAGACATTTCTTTTCCTTGTGCACACGAGACGTACTTTTACGGGGATGTTAAATTTTAAAATGAATTCTGTACTAATGCGTAAACACTTATTGTGTGTGGTGAAGGAAACTATAAGCTGCAGTCAAGCTTTAAGAAGCTTTAAGAAGCTTGATTGCATTAAGCGTAAAATTGAAACTTGGTCGCAATAGCAATCCATAAATTCTTTGTGCAAGTTCCAAAAATATAATTATATTAACATACTACACAATTAACTTCCATCATTTTAAACTTTAAAATAACATTATTTATTACACATATACAATTACGATTAACTTACATTAATTATATATATATATATATATATATATATATATATATATATAATTAATGAAAGTTAATCGTAATTGTATATGTGTAATAAATAATGTTTTATATATATATATATATATATATATATATATATATATACATTTTTTTAAGGCGGGAACTGTGTGTGTGAGACTAGACATCTGCCTGCCTAAAATTTTTATGACACAACTCTATTCTGGACGTTCTGGATTCGAACTGTCCACGAAAGTCTCTTCGATGGTCATTCATCTTTGACTGTCACACCATTTCTCAATATCTGAATAATGACTGAATTTCGTCACACCATGTCTCTATCTGTATGCTAACTGCAATTCCTACTCTATTCTGGACGTTCTGGATTCGAACTGTCCACGAAAGTCTCTTCGATGGTCATTCATCTTTGACTGTCACACCATTTCTCAATATCTACGGCCGTACCGTGCTGAAAACACCGGTTCTCGTTAGATCACCGAAGTCAAGCAGCATCGGGCGCGGTTAGTACTTGGTGGGTGACCACCTCGGAACACCGCGTGCTGTTGGCCATCTCGGGTGCGGTATCCCCGTGGTTTGCGCGCTAGATTTGCACGCTACCACAAATGCCGCCGTGTTCATGCGGAGTACGATCACGTTAAACATGTGGGTCCGTAAGTCCTTCCGAGAGGTTGGTGGTAGGGGAAGGAGGGTACGGTCCCTGTGGATGCCTCCCCCACTGGGTTCCGGTCTAAATTGGGTGGCACTTCCCGGCCGTCCATACAGTTACCTTACACCTTTCTGGTAGGTCGGACGGTCTGGGTCTCAACAACAACACCATTTCTCAATATCTGAATAATGACTGAATTTCGTCACACCATGTCTCTATCTGTATGCTAACTGCAATTCCAACTCTATTCTGGACGTTCTGGATTCGAACTGTCCACGAAAGTCTCTTCGATGGTCATTCATCTTTGACTGTCACACCATTTCTCAATATCTGAATAATGACTGAATCTCGTCACACCATGTCTCTATATGTATGCTAACTGCAATTCCTACTCTATTCTGGACGTTCTGGATTCGAACTGTCCACGAAAGTCTCTTCGATGGTCATTCATCTTTGACTGTCACACCATTTCTCAATATCTGAATAATGACTGAATTTCGTCACACCATGTCTCTATCTGTATGCTAACTGCAGTTCCTGTATCTCAACATAGACTCTTATCTGTTGAACTTTCTCTGCATGTTGCCACATCTTTTCGCCTGAGGTCCAGAAACGTCCTCCGTATCCCATTGGTTGTCCTCAGGGTGATGCAGCAACACTTCTTCATAGGCTAATTTATTAACCAATCTGCATGGATTCAGATTTGCCTACAGTAGATTTTTTGATCCATTCACCTGTAATTTAAGTTCCTTTATTTATTGTTTTCATGATCTTCCGGACCAGGGCTGTCGTAAACTGGTGCCTACTAGTCTGCGCTTTTGTCTTGCTTCGTATATATCATAAATCTTTGTTGGTATAGTTTAAAATGAATTCTGCACTAATGCGGGAATACGTATAAATATATACGTTATTATATATCTATATATTTATATATTATATATATTATAATCCTTAGCATTCTATATAGTATAGCAGCTATAGTATAGTAGCATTCACACTCGTATTCTCTTAATCAAATGACAGCGAGTGACCCATACAGCCACAGGTAGACCTTACAACTTTCGAAAAGTCTCATATGAGTAGAATGTACGTTTTTTCGAATATATGAATTTCTTTGGAGTTTTCTCCGCTCGGAAATCATAAAATTTCCTAAAAGAAACCATTTGACTTTTCTGATATTTTTAGTAACGAAATTTCCAGGAGATATTTTATAGTGTACTTATTTTAAAGAAGTCTTACGTTCATACCCTTCCCTTATGTTTTAATTTCTTGATTTATGAACATTGCATGTATTTAAACGATAATATCACACAAGAATTAATATTCTAAATACTTTCGATTCAAACTACTTTTGTATGTACTGACATTTTTATAAAACATAGTAATATCTTTAACTAACTCGTCACGTTTGTAATGGGCAATTCATACACAAGTGAAAAATGAAGAGCCATATCAAACCGTCTTAAGTAATAGACTTTATATTGAGCAATAAAAGTGTCAAGTTGGTTTACTTTTAAGTCGCACGTGTACTTATAAAAATGTAAATTATTTATATATAACAATCTGCATATAAAATTTATATGGCAAAACATCTATACAAATAAAATTGAAAATATGTCTGCTTTAAGCCGTAAAAATAATTTTATAACATTTCTCGTTCTTCAACGGCCAAAGTTCAAGTGACAGTTCAAATTTTTAAACATTGTCTATACTAAAAGTTTTTATAAATTTTATTTGCATATATTGAGTTACAATTATTTTCAGAATAGTACCATACGATGCTGCGGAAACAAAATTACACGGTTCAATAATAAACTGATTTACAACGTGAAATGTAACGCAAATCTAGAAAAATAAGTTTACATACGTTTCGGAAATCAACTGGATTTCCTTTATCAGTGCAAAAAGTTTGGACCTAAACGTCCAAATAAGCATTGTCGGCCAAACTGAATTGGCTAAATGACAGCTTAATATAGTGGCGCCACCAAGTTGCAGGAAAGGAGATAATAAAATCAATAAAAATAAGAAATAAAAAATATGAACACGAGAAGCAAAAAAGAAAAAAAAGACAGACACTATGAACTCAAAAAAGCAAAATAATAGATGTGGTCATGTCATGCCTTGGAGAAATGTGGAGTAATTTGCAAATCACTAACTAGATAACTGGAGTTTCTAATTTTATGTTTCTAATTTTTAATCTAAGTCTGTGATGAAGACTATCTAATGAATTGTCAATGACTCCATATTCCTCCGTGCTAGAGCTTAACCACGTCTAATTTTTTGTTTCATTCAGTTCAAATTATCTCCCTTTTCTATTTCTATTTTATCATTTTGTCCTTGCTTACGTGTCATGGACATATTTCCTTGTTTCCTATTTTTAGTATATTTTCTTTTCGTGCCACCAAGTGACGCCACTTTGCTGGGATGTCGTTTAACCATTTCAGTTTGACCGAATTGCTTTGTGCTTATTTGTACCAGACTTTTTGCAGTGATGAAGAAAATCAGTTTATTTCTCAAACGTGCTTATACTTAGTTATCTGGATATGCCCTGAATTTTGCGTTATACACCAGTTTATTATTGATTGCGTGCAAAGTCCCCTACTTATGTATTTCAATGTTGGAAACTATTTCTAACCCAGAACCATTTCTCTATTCAATTACACTAGCCTACGTTCGAAATATTTACATTTGACGTTCCATATCTGAGTATCTCTTAAAAAATGAATTTACTTCCACATATGAATGTTTTAAAGAAAACATTGCTTCCAATCTAAATTAATTTTCATTCATTTTTAGAAAGCCTATCTGTATAAAAGAAACATTATTTGCGAAAGAAAAACTCTTTTATTTCTTTAAGATATATTCGTCAGAAGTAAGTTGCAATTGAGTTTGCTGTAGATGATAAACAAGTTTTGTTACTGATAAAGAAATGTCACGATATATGTATTTCTTTTTAAAGAATTCAAATAATATAATTCAGCTTTAAGAATTTACATCTTTATAAAATATCAGACAAGTCTTATTATAAAGTATATTGTGTTTTGAATATATAATGGATATTTATTTAAAAAATCTGATATGGGCAGACATGAAAATCCCTGCAAATTCAAATTCATTTTCTCATTATTTCTAATAATTCGTTAAATTTGGTTTATTTATGTGACGTATAGAAAAATATAGGTGTAACAAACAATTGCTAAACAGTGACTGCAATAACTCAGCAATTAATTATTCATGTGTTGTCCGGTGTTATCTGAAAATCAAATTGATTATTAAAGACACATTTACTTTTAGCATAATGATGATACATTATTGGTCAAATCAAAATTTATTAAAATATTATTTCTTTTAAGATCGTTCAAGATTAAATCTATTATTAAAATTCTGTATTTTACAAATCATCAGTTTACAATATTATTATTACAGATCATTTTTCAGACGGAAATATAATACAGTGGGAGCATTTTTACTAACTTATAGTCAAACCTACTAATTTCCTCAAACGTATATAAAAATGTTACCTTGTTCTCTTGAGCACTTCAAATGACTTTCAACTATACTTTTCTATGTCACTTAACATCTTTAAGAGCACTTCATTAACAGCATTTCATCTTAAGAGCACTTTCAGAGCACTAACAACATGCAGTGCATCCATATTTTTAAAATGGCACTCTACTTTTACGTAATCGAACTTACTGACATCCCATTTGCAACTGAACTCAACAGCCGGAGTTAAAAGTCGAAGTTGAAGAGAGAAGCCATGGATGAAGTCATAGATGTAGTCAAAGATGAAACAAAGATGAAACAAAGATGACCACGTCGACTCAAACTCGGAAGTGTTAAATTATTAACATTTTTAATTCTATTATACAGAGGAACTCAGTACCCCTGCTTCAATTGGCTTTCCGTGACCTCCTTGCCCATTGACTCCAGTCATCTGGGTGGAACTTATGCCCAGAATCATTGGAGAATCTCTTATAGCCCCGTCACCGTGATTGAGTCCGGGAAACTCACGTGCAATGAGGTTATCCTTAATTTTCCAGCATACGTGATTGTCCACCACACAAAAAAATGACGCCTTCGTGTCTGCTACTTTTAGAACTTGTCGCTTTTGCGTCTGTCGCTTTTGCTACTTTTAGAACTTGTAACATTTTTTATTACTTCTGTATCACAACTTGCACAAAGTAACAAGCATAATTATTTCAAATTGGTCAGGGCCGCTGCAAAACAGGCATCAACCAGACTGAGCCCCTTTGCCTAACCCTTTAGACATCATAAATAATCATATAAACCTGTCTACGTGTATTTTGGTCTCACATCTTTTTTCCAGAATAGTACCAATTTCTAATCAGCACCAAGGTAGCCCACAAGTTACTTACCAATAAAATTTTATTAAATTTGAATTAGTTTTAAGGTGAAGTGGATATATATATTGCAAAGACAACCACACTCACATACATGACGCTAAAAATAGTGTTTCGTGTTCTAGAGGTTCCCAGTCGTGTAGATTCGTCGAGTTGCGATTTACTTTCCTTATGCAGTACCATGTATTGCAGGGAATGTAAAATATAGTGTTTCTGACATAATAAATTAAGATATATTCCTATCCATCTGTCTGTGCGTGCGCCTTCTGTAGCGGAAAATATAAGATTCGGACTGGCACGGAAATCGGTACTGACGTAAGCGATTTTCACATAAATGGGTTCCTTAGTGATCGAAAAAATTAGCAGAGAGATTCCATAATGACATTACTCGAAAGCCAGAAGAATATTCTTTCTAACCACTCTCGAAACAAATTCGTAGGATAAATATTTCATATTTATTTATTTATTTTTAAATACATCAGATATACATGCATTATATTATATTTCATTTTTTCGTCGCATTCAAAAACGATAGATTATACCAATTCTGTAGTTCGGCAAAAATATTTATGTATACCTCCACATTCTAGCAAAAGATAATTTTGAATTATTTTATTTTCTGTAAATTTTCAACCAAAAGCATAATAATTGAAATTTCCGCTGCTGTTCTTTCTTCGGCACCAGTGGACGTTTGTGCGCATATGTGGCAAATTTTTATGCGCAATTACGCATGCTTTGAAACGAAAGGTTGGAGTGATTTTTGTTCAAAACAGACAATTTGAAATTTAAGTGGAAAATCTGTCTGATCGACTCCAATCCAGACGACTCAACTTATGAAGTTGAAGCGTCAGTGGTAAGCGCCTCAATAGACTTCCTCACCTAATTCGATCTTCTACCGGTCTTCTCCAAATATTATCCTTGAAGCAGGGTATAGGAAATTTGGCAAATACCTTATGATGCATGATAGCCAGGCAATTGGTGTGGACGGAGCTCTTATCCTGACTGCACGATTATCTCGAGCAGCTATCTGTCTGGGGCGTTTTGATCATCTGCGATGGTTACATGTGGTTTCTCTGATCCACTGTTGCCAACGCCGTATAACTAACATATCGCTCTGACCAAGAGGGCAACCAATGCGCCTGTTGAACCAATCAGCTTTCCTTAGGACTGTGCTGCGATCTCTCTCTACATCCGCTAATTGTTCATAACGCCATCGAGTACGGCTCAAAGGTAACTTCGCACACAACTTACAGTATCAAAGTCGAAAATGTTATTACAAATGCCCGTGAGTGGGAACACTTGTCGTTTTAAGTGCTGCACAATGATTCGTTCTCATGCTCGTTGCATGAATACTATAACATCATTAGCGCTGACAATTCGATCATTTAAATAACACATAAAACGACAATTGCATGCCGAGATTAGCGGCTGTAGCTAAATTTTTTATGGGAGTTTATATATTTTTGCAACAGAGTGTATTTTAAAAAAAAAATGTAAATGTCGTGTATTTCTTTCATATGCATGTTTCTATGTTTAACATTTCCCAATTTTTATATAATTATTTTATCATCAAATGCAGGAAAACTTTGGATATATTGCTTTCTGTCAAAGCATGTTTATTTATATGAAACTAAACATTCTTCGAAAAAAATTAAAAATACATTTTGCAAATTTCAAGCTTGATTTCCACCATATAATCCAAAAGGTACTTTTTCCTCATATATAAATATATTTCATATGCATATTACTTAAATTTAAAAGTTTTATTCCTTCCATTGCGTGTGGATTAATTTTCTGTCTCTTTGTGGAAAGAAGGTGCTTTGTTCTGAAGGGATGTTTCGAAATGTGACTTAAGAAGAATTGTTTCTCTCAGATTGAAAATAATTATAATGTTGGTAAAACTTGAAAAGAAATCACTGCTCAAACCGGGTCAAGGGGATTTTATCTCATCATCCGAACTGCAAACATTGAACTAATGGCGCGAAATACTTAGCTTTTATCATCCTTCAAGTGAACACTCACTATACATGATTAATCCAATAAACCTGTAAGGACGCGGCGAAAATAACGCCAAGATACAATTGTGTTCTTTGAGAAGTACCCGTGCACCAAATTTCGTAACATTATGACGTTTATACTTTAGGATACAGATTGTACGTACAAACTCTGTCCTTTATTATATTAGATACATTTACGTATATATTTATATTACATATACGTTGCTATATATATATATATATATATATATATATATATATATATATATATATATAGATGGAAGGATACAAATGAATGATATGCATGTTCACAAAATCATCGCAGCAGAACACGTACAGAGGGAGCTGTGGTACAGAGTCCGGTCATCCTCAATAGCGCGTCGCACCGCCCCGTGCTGCGATACAAGCAGAAATACGGTCCGGCATGGTGTCGAACAGACGCCTGATGAATGCCTGCGGCAGACGAGTCCACACCTGTTGGAAGTTACGTTTAAAATTCCGAATTATGCGGAAATGAGGCAGCTGGCGATTCAACAGATCCCATACATGCACGATATTGCACAGGTCTGGGGAGCGGGCAGGCCATGGAAGTATCTTGATATAACTCAGGCAGACCAGGGTGATACGAGCCGTGTGCAGAAGGGCATTATCCTGCTGGCCTTGTGGACCTTAAAACTAAGCAATGAATGGTAACACATGGGGTCGTAGAATCTCATACACCTACCGTTGGCCCGTCAATGTTCCATGTACCTCTACTAGATCGTATCGACTGCTTAGGCTATGGTTCCCCAGCCCATGATGCGCTCAGTAGAGCTGGTGTGGCGATCGATAACCAGGTTGGGATTGTAGCGCTGTGCAGGTGACCTGCACACCCTGGCTCGCTCCGGCCGTCCATCAAACTGCTTTATCTCCTAGGATGAGCTGATCGGCCTGGGCTTTTGACAGCCAGGTTCGCTGATTATCGGTCCCCAAAACGAAGCGACACTCATTCGTAAACACCACACATCGTCAATCTGCGGCGTTCCACGTTGCTCTGACCCGGCACCATTACAACCGGAGCCGCCTATGTTCTCGTGTTAACAGAAGCACACGTAAAAGACGCATATTCGTTTCCTTCAGGCGTCTAGATATTGTCCGTGGGCACACAGGAGCCGCTACGTGTGCCAGTATCTCGGATCGGGTCGTCGTGGACATACAGGAGCCGCTACGTGTGCCTATATCTCGGATCGGGTCGCCGTGGGCTCTATACGTGCCTACCTCAGGATCATCCGATCCTCTCTACTCGTGGTATGCCTGGTCAGTCCCGAGCCGGGCCTCCGTGCCTGGGTGAAGTCCCGTGGCCAGTCGGGATCATCGTGATGGGAGGCAGTTTGCTCTTCCTACCGGGTCTGAAACGAGGTATCATGACGTCACCCTAGTGATCCACGTCGACTACGGCTGAACTCTAGCTTTTAAACGTCGCCCTTGTTCTTACGTTATTATCAGTATTTTATTCTAATTGAATAGTAGTATTTTATGGCAAAATGGCTTGCACTAAATAAATATATTTATTTTTCTATAAAGAAGTAAATATATCAATTTAATTAAATAAATGCTGTGAAACTTCTTATAAAAGACAGTTAAGAATAGGGAATGCTCCTAAAACTGATTTTTCCTATTCTCCAACTGATCTTATAGATGCTTAACTTTTTTTCCAATAACAGACCCTTCTTAAAAATATACATTTTTCCTTCAACGTCATTGTCCAATATTGAGAAGTTGTCCAATATTGAGCATTGTCCAATATTGACACTACACAATATTCACATTTCCTGGCAAATTAGGATATGCTGGATTTAATTTTTAAAAACTTCATATTAATAGATTATTAATTAAGAGCGTTTTGTACTTTATATACTGGAGTGCATTTAAGATATTAATAAAAGAAGATTGTACATTAAAAAAAACATTTATTCATACATTAGATACAGACATATTAATGTATTTGCATCATACGTATATTACGATGATCGCATAATTTGTACTGTTAAGTTTCAATACATAGGAGTAGCTTTGTCATACGTAGGAGTAGCTTAGCTGTCGAAACATAAGAGTTGCTTAGCTGTCAAATAGGTTTATTAAAATCTCATGCTATAAAAAGCCATGACCCAGCATGTTTTGCTTCTTAAATTATCGGTTTTCAAGTTACTAGTTCCAACATTAAGATTGCATTTAAATATATATTCTTCTTTAGGCTGGTTAATAAATACTACCAAAATGTAACCATATATTTTACAAAAATTATATCAAGTTAATCATTACAAGAAAATAGAAAGGTAATACAAGAGACATGTATTTTCATGAGAAAATAAGTTTTAAAAAAATGTACATAGAACCTTCATTTTTGGAATGACCAAATATCAAATTTGCAGAAATTATTATATGTTAACCAAGGCTACATATACTTTTTTAGCCATCTTCTAATACTATTTATTAAAAGAATAATAAAATTATTTTCCAAAACAAAGAAGAAAATCAAAACCACATACCTATATACTTTCTGGAAATATATAGGTTTATGTGGCTTTGGTTTTCCTTGTTTTTTACCATTCAACTTTTAAATGTAGGGAGTTTACGTTAAAAAGTTTTTCTTGTATTCTCATTATTCTTTAATTTAATATAATTGTTTAGAAAAATGTTTACAACAACAGAGAGAGCTTTTTTAAAAAAATGTGAGACACAAAACCATGAATAGCGCGTTTAACGTGCATGTGCTTATATAAAAAGAAACAGGTGGAAATATTTGATCTCCTTAAATTTCTGAAAGTAATAATAGTTTGCATTACTACTAAACATGTAAAAACAATATTAAGTATATTCACTAACCTTATTATGACGTAAAATCTTGATTTAAATATACATCCAAAGTGTAATTTTAAGGACACACCACAGTACACATGCTACGATCTGAAAAAACATGCATTACTAGTGTGACGTCATGAGCGATTCTAGTGCCACAGAGTTCGGCCCGGTAAGAAGAGCAAATTGCCTGCCATCACGACGCCCCCGAACCAATGCTCCCAACACCGGCGGACGGTATAGTCCGAACGATCCACTTGACGGGCTATCCGGCTCCTTCCTGTTTTCAACCAGATGATAAGGCCTCTCTAGAAGTCCGCCATTTGAGTATATCGACGTTTCTTGCGTCTGCCTACCATTCTTTTCACTCCGTACTCGTGCTTGCGTCGGCTGAAACTTCTCGCATTGATGAGGCGTCGACTACACTTCGGTTTATAAGGTCGCTGGCTCATGCTTGCAACGTCAGTGACTGGTGTACGGTCATGCAATCACACCAGAATGGGATCATTTGCATACCAGCCCGATCGCTAGCTATTTACATCATTTCGCGGTTGTACCATGTTTTCTTCTTGGTGCGCAATTTTCATTATCCGTGAGTATATATATATATATATATATATATATATATATATATATAATATATAAGATGGAAATTGGGAGTTATTGAAGATATTGGAGTGTTACAGCATTTATGCGCAAAGCAGCTACAAATACTATACACGATATAAATATAAAAATTATAAAAAGCTTTTAAAATTTGAAAAAAGAAGAAGGAAGGCTTAGCGAGAAGCTTACTTAATGGCGGTAAGGGGTTGTGACCTTACACCCCAGTTGTCAACATGCATGTCATAAATGCCGCGGCATTGCACTCCTGGACGCCAGGCCTGGCTGAAGCCAACCTCCCAATGAAATACACTAGCAGAATTAAGTACCCATACTTAATAATTATTCCTAAATTGCATAAGTGTCCTACTAGTTTCAGGCCTGTTACAGTCGGTTATAATACTTATCTTACAAAAGCTAATTCAATTCTACTCAAACTTTTAAAACCTCTGTTGCATTAAATTAATAATAAAAGTAGTTACATCTTCAAGAACAGTCAATAAGTTATACTTTAAAGTATCACAAAAATCCATTATACTTTAAAACCTATGACTTTCAGGAACTCTTCAACAATATTGATCTTGAAGACCTATCTCATATCCTAAACCTTTTATATGAAGAATATGACTTGAAGAAAACAATAGAATTTATTAAATATAAGTCTTTAATTAATATTGTCATCAAAGAAAACTACCTTTTTAATGGAATTTCTTTCTATCAGCAAATTAAAGGCATTCCCATGGGAGGGGGGTGCTCATCTATACTTGCAGATTTGTACCTCAACTATTATGAATGCCAATCACATCTTAATAATGAAATCATATACCTACGTTATGTGGATGATTTGATAGTCGGATATGAAGCTGAGAATTATAGAATGAATTTTGATTTATACCCACCAAACTCAATTTTGAAAGAAAGTCCAACTACACTTAAAAATGTAGTGGAATTTTTAGATTTAAGCATCGATTTCAGTAAAATATCTGCAAATTTTACTATCTATGATAAAAGAAAAAGTTTTAATATACCTATCAACGGTATAATAAATTGGAATTTCAACTTGAATATATTTAGGAATGTATTCTTGGGGGGATTGGCTAGAATACAGGGAATTATCAACAATGAAGACATCCGTATTGATTTTGATAGGACATTTCTACAACAAGCATATCTACAGCAATACCCCATTCCTTTTATGCCTCATTATATTGATAATTTCTATGGTAATAATAATACATATTGTTATAAGTTAAAATCTATTTTATATCAATTTGGTCGATGAAGGTTCGCATACTATGAATAACAGGACCGCAGAACGATAACACGCAGATATATGCAAGTCATTGTAGTCTGAAGGACTAGTTTGCCATCCAGTAATGGACTTCATCTTATCTTTGGATTTTTCTTTTTCAACGGTCTTGTGATGATTGTTATTGTCACTCCGGACGTTGGCTTCAGCCAGGGCTGGCGTCCAGGAGTGCAATGCCGCGGTATTTATGACATGCAAACTGGGATGTAAGGTCACAACCCCTTACCGCCATTAAGTAAGCTTCTCGCTAAGCCTTCCTTCTTCTTTTTTCAAATTTTAAATGCTTTAAATGCTTTTTATACTTTATATATATATATATATATATATATATATATATATATATATATATATATGTGGATAATAGAAAATCAAATAAAATTCAAGCATTAAAGCTTTACACGTGGATAAGCCCTATACCAAAATAAATGAATTGTTCATTTCAATAAAACTCTTCTTCAAGTATTTTATTAAATTGAACGCGAAATACATGTTTCTGATATCAGTGATAGATTATATCAATAAACACTGATAACTTAGAATGCATACATAAAGATTGAAAATTTATAGGAAACAAGAATGCCTGAGACAGCAAGCACTGCATATGTCTGATCCATTGGAGTCTTGAATAAAGAGACCAATTTTTCCAATGACAAAAAAATAAAAGTTGAGAACTGCTGTTGACAATCGTGAAAAATAAATAACAGCAATGCGAAAACACTATAAAAAGAGATATTCTACAGTAAGAACTACAAAATAATGGGGCAGATGACAATAGAAAACATAGAGGATAAATTATAAGGGGATATAAATACAAGGATGTAAATTCAAGAGAAAGTGGGTATCTGGCTAATATAAGATACTAAGGAGAGAATTTAAGTACAGGTGAACCTCGATATGTCGAACCTCGGTATCACGAAATTTTCGATGTCTCGAAATATTTTCATCTCCCTTCACGCACGGTATAAAACTAATGTAAAACAAACTCTTTAACTCGAATTTTTTTTAATATAACTCTCGATATCTCGAATTTTTTCATCTTACCATTTGGATCATCTTACCATTTGGATCATCTTACCATTTGGATCATCTTACCATTTTCATCTTTTCATTTGGAAAAATACGATCCAAAAAATGTGTTTAATGCAGATGAAACAGAACTTTCTTTTAAATGTATGCCTGATAAAACTATGGCCATTAAAGTGAAGCATGTCATGGTGGGAAAAGGAGCAAAGAAAGATTAACTGTGTTATTTTGCACTAATATGGATGGTTCAGGAAGGCTCAAACCTCTTATGATAAGTAAATCTGCTAGACCCCGATGTTTTTCAGAAATGAAATCTGTTCCAATGACTTATTTTGCGAACAATAAGGCTTGGATGACTGCCGAAATTTTCACTATTTGGTTGAAGGAACTAGACAGAAAAATGTCCCGTGAAAATCGCGATATTGTTCTCTTTTTGGAAAACTGTACAATTTGGAACTGTACAGTTTTGGAAAACTGTACTGTTTCATGCCACCAAACACAACTTCTAGTTACAGCCTTTGGACCAAAGTATTATTCAGAGTTTTAAAGTGAACTATCGCCACAAAATTAAGCTCATTTGGATCCGCCTAGCTCATTTGGAAAATGTGATAGATATTGAAGCATTCAGTATCTGTAACCAAACTGTCATAAATGACTATTTTGCAAGTAAAGAAATGCAAGATTAAGTTTTAATAATGTATGTAAGTACATAGTATTACATTAAATACGTATCTAATCATTTCAATCTTCGCTTTATTTGTTGTCAGCATTTTCTTGGGTAATACCCAATTATCTGTCTGTAAGATAAAGTAAGTGACTTTTTAAGAAATGTGTAAAGCATAGGACTAGTATGTATATATTCTTTTATGAATTCCTTAAATTTTTTCAAATTTCTGATATCTCGAATTTTTTTCTACTCCCTTCAAATTCGACATATCGAGGTTCGATTGTATATACAACCATTCAAAACTTTTTAATTACATCACTTACTAAATTTTCTGGATATTTATATAATTTGCTGGTAATTTTTAGAATATTAATATGTATAGCATGAATTCTTTTATCTGACAATCTTTAAATTCTAAAAAGTTGATTAAGTATAATATTTCTAAACAATTGAATCGCGTTACAAGAATTTGGCTATATTTTATTAATGTTAAAATTAAAATAGTCTTTTTAATCATATAAATTAGTAACTATCCTATTAGTAGGTTCAATGATTAGATTTAAATCCAAAAAATATATGTTATTAATAATAGTGGCTTCATTAGGAATTAGTTCCAAATTATCCAGATAGAAATCAATATCTATGACACAGTTGTCTGTAAAGCCAAACAAATCAGATCATCGGCATATCTGTAAATTTTATAATCTGTTGAAGTAAAAGATTTTTCATAATGATAAAAGTAAAAATTAGCTAATACACTGCTACTACAGCCACCTTGTGTAACCCATGAGGCTTGTAAGTATAATTTATTACCTTTAAATATATAATTATTGAAGAGAACAAACTGAAGAAGTTTAGGAAAATTGGTAAATATAGTATGAGTAGATTGATGAAACTAATCAAAGCATTATATAGAGCTAAGATTACTATACATAAAGATCAGAGATCTTAATATTATTAAAAAGATCTATAAAATCAGAAATATGAAATCCAATTAGTTTACCTAGTTATATTAATTTATTCTTTAATTCTTTACTATTATCTAGAATAAGGTAATTATTGCTAGAAAACGTAAACTATCATTTATTACATTTAAATAATTTAGTAGTAATTTACTCGCAGTAGTAGAGTAAGTATTATGGACACTAGTTACTGTTCTAAATTTAATAGGATTTTTATGAAATTTAGGAATAAACACTATATATGGAAATTTATAATTAATATTTAAATCCCTATATACATTGATAATTGTCAGTTTAATACTATTAATGAAGTGTGAATCTAGTTTAAATAGACTCTTGTTCTTTAAATAATCTAACAGAAATTATATCTAGAATTTTTGACAGATAATTATTAGAGCATAATTATTAGAGGCTTTATCAACATAAGTAATAACAAAAGAACTTTGTAAATCATAAATGGAGTATTTTAAATTATCAATATTATATATAGATCTAGACAATTTAATACTACAAATAGTATTTTTAATAAATTTTAATAAGTAAATTTCCCCATATTAAATGCTTCTAGAGGCAGAGGATATTTAGAAGCTAATTTATAAATACATTTATCAAGGTCAAGATTTATTGACTTTAAAACTTTAAATGAGTTATTACAAGATGGTAACTTATATACGCTGCTGGACAATTGCCAATTACTAAGGACGGATGACACTATCACCCATAGCAACTACAAAATTAAAGTAAGACAAGAAAGCTCAATCATGCTTAAAGCATTGATTATGAAACACTTTCCAACTTCAATGCAATTTTATTTAAAAAAGTCGAAAATGCAATACATTCCTCGGTAATATTTTAAAACTTATCACAATACTACATTGATTTATTATATTTGAAAACTTAAACCTTCATTAAAAAAATGAACTTCATTCAAATGACGGCATTGAAATATAAATTGCCTGGTTTAAATATCTCTAAAATGCAATACATTCCACGGTAATATTTTTAAAATTATCATAATACTACGATAATTTATTATATTTGAAAACTTCATCGAAAACAACTGAAATAAATTCAAATGACGTCATAGAAAAAATAACACGCCTGGATCTCTCTATAAAAGGAGGATTTCATTCATTTCATTCATCACAATACTATAATAATTTATTTTATTTAACAATTAAGACCATGGAAGTACAATTCATAAACTCTATGCTTAAAACCTCATCGAAAAAAATCGTCCTTCTGTTTATAAAATCAATTAATATTTCATTCATATCAGCCATGCAGACTCCATGGACTGAATTATTTTGTGTTAAAGAAATACTGTAATTCTAATACAACTCATTCTACATATTTTGCTATTTACATTTTACATAGGTGAAAAATAGGCTTAGTTGTAGAAATAATCAAATTTGAATGATAATTTAAACTCAAATATATTGTCATTGTGTTGTTTTAGTATGTAGATGCACAGAATTTAAGCAAAGATTAAGTAGTTTTAGGACGGACACAACACTCAATATGAATTGAAAAGAACTTTAAAAAATCACGATTTTGAAACAAGATAGATGCCATATATCATTTTGAAGTGGGTCATGTGATCGTTTCATATCATGGTCACGTGATCGTTTCATATAAGATGTGTAACTATTATTTTAATTTTCATTTAAAAAACTACTGAATATATTTCGCTGAATTTTTTTATATATTTTATGGAACAATTTGACTGTTACATAAAATTTTCGAAGCAATTTGTGAATGTTAAATCCGCTTAAAAAATGTTAGAAAAATTAGGTCCCATAGGGCTCAATGTATTTCATTTTTTCAACCCGAGTTCAATCCAAAACTAATTGGGTGATATTATTCCTTTATATTTCCAAAGGTCCTACAGACCGTCTGAACAACGTACTAAAATTCCATTTTGATTAAGTTATTTTTACGACAGTTATCGTGCTAACGGACAGACAGACAGACAGAATGAACAAAGTCATAAACACTTTTCAACTTTGTTGTAAAGTGTTAAAAAACGGGGAAAATTTGAATATGTGCGGATATAGTAAGAAGAGGTGTGAATATGTAAATTTTTCATTTCCACGCCTGTTCGTCACATGATAGCGCTGATAAGAGATTTAAAGGATTTGACGCGTGTGGACAGCTGCTCCAAGTGAAAGTTTCACGGGAAATATTTAATCGACGAACTTGAAATTTTCTGTACGATTTACTGATATTACTTAGATGATTTTACGCGTGGCCGTACTATTGGAAAGATCGAAGAAGGGCGAAAAATAACGGATGTTGCCAGGGAGTTCGACATCGCCCACAGCGTTGTTTCTCGGCTGTGGCAATCATTTAAAACAATTGGAATGTGTAGCAAGCGTAACGGGAGAGGTCGCGTTAGAAGTACGACACCTTCAGGGGACAGGTACATTGTCCTATCGTCAAGAAGGAACCGGCGCACCACAGCTCAGCAGGTGGCAAATTAGGTTCTTGCTACCACAGAATAGCGGATCTCCCAAAAAAACTGTAGTCAGACGTTTGGGAGGAGGAGGTCTATACGCCTACAGATCTGTTATGTGTGTCCCATTGCCCAGACTGCACCGCACCGCCCGTTTGCAATGGTGTCGTGAGCATCGCAATTGAACCGAACAGGACAGGACTTGCGTAGTATTCTCAGATAAGAGTAGGTTAAGTCTGTCATCGGATTGTAGACGCACATTATCTGACGTGACAATGGGAGTGGTACTGCTTATCGTCCAGAAAATATCCAGGAAAGGGACCGATATCCAACATGCAGTACCATGGTATGGGCTGGTATTAAAATCGATGGCCGCACTCCCCTACATATGGTTGCGACTGGGACTATGACTCGCCAAAAGTACATTGATGAAGTTATACTGCCTCATGTTTGCCTTTTCAGTGGTGATGTCGGTGATAAATTTGTTTTCATGGACGACAACGCATCCTGTCATAGAACACTCGCTGTTCAGGATTGTCTAGTTAGCGAGGGTATTCAATGCCTCGTATGGTCAGCACGTTCTCCAGATCTAAATCCCATTGAAAATGTTTGGGATACTTTGGGGAGGCGACTATATGGTCGAAAATATCATCCAACAAACAAGAACATCCTCATCCGTGCACTGACAGAGGAATGGGATAACTTGCCTCAACAGCTGCTTTATAATGTTGTGCAAAGCATGACACGACGTGTGGAATGTTGCATAGATAGCACTTCACGGTGGACATATCAAGTATTGACACCATTATCAATGGTGCCTGCTGTCGTTCATCTGCAGTTTTCCATTTCTCCTTACACATAATCAAATGAACACTTTTTTCCTTTCAGATGTTTCAAAACATTCTGTATTTTCCAGAATAATAAATGCTCTTTATTATAATGTCCGAACAGTTTGGTATGTGTAATGTCGATGTACAGAAGAAGAAATGATCAGAATTTCAGAACAATTGGATGATTTAGTGAGCTGCAAAATCTACTCAAAGTGAGCACGCCAATAGAGTTGGTTTACCTCTGGCCTTGATACAAGCTGTTATCCGGCGAGGCATTGAAGCATAAAGTTGCCGTATGGTTTTCTGACGGATGTCGTTCTAAATGGCCTCCAATTGACGAGCTAATTCGTCTACATTCTGGGATAGCCGCAAGCGACGCCCCATCCCAACCCAAATGTGCTCAATAGGCGAAAGATCTAGAGATTTGGATGGCCAAGTAAGTGTGTCGTAAGCACGCAGATAACCAATAGAGAGGAGTGCCATGTGTGGCCTCGTATTATCTTGGTGAAACGTGATCCCAGAATATCTCGAAAGAATGGCAATACAACGGGTCGTAGAATGCCGGCAACGTACTGCAGTGCTGTGATGGTGCAACGGAGGACTATCAAAGGGGTCCGGCTATCAAACGAAATGGTACCTCAGACCATAACTCCCTGTTGTCAGGCTGTGTAGCGTGTGACAATAAGAACAGTATACTGACGATGTCCTGACTGTCTCCAGACCCGCCTGCGCAGGTCGTCGGGACTCGGTTCGAAACGGGACTCATCACAGAAGATAATTTGTTCCAAATCCAAACAATTCCACGTTGATCTGGCCCGGTACCATTGCAATCGATGTTGGCGGTGTATGCTGGTAAAGAGGTTGGTGGCATAATATTCGTCGCGAATATATATTCCGCTCCCGTAGTCTTCAATTAATGGATCGGGTGGTCACTTCCTTATTTTTGTCACGTTGGATGGTTGATAACGACAAATTTCGTGCTGTCACAACCTCTGACAATCGCCCTATCTTCCAGTTCTGTCATCGCTCTAGACCGTCCACTGCCTGCTTGCTGTTGAAATCTACCATTTCGGACCCATTCCTGCCAACATCGTCTTATTGATGCATCGCTCCTACCCAAATGTTGAGCAATTCTACTGTGTGCCCATCCAGCCTCATGCAGTCCGACCGCACGCCCTCTTTCAAACTCCTTCATATGCTCGTAGTGGCAGCGAATTCGATGGCGAGGCATTGTTACAATCAAGGTACGTAAACGCAATCGAAATCCACTGCACGTTTTCTTCCTGAAAACAGAATTTGCTCATTATATACACCACCATGCATCAGTTTCAATGCGCTGTAGTTCAGACTATCCCTTCAGTGGTTGGGAATTTTTTATCATTTGCATATTCGGTCGACAGGTGTTTGCATGTATAGTTCCATTACTATCAGATTCTTTTGCGGCGTGAGTCGATTTTGTTGCCATAGAGTGTATATATATATATATATTAGTTTATTTTGAAGAAAAATATTTTATATACTTTATCTAAACTCTAATTTCATCACTTTAAAATGTTAAAGTTAAAATATCTCTAAATTTAAAGGATTTTGTGCAAAAATACCATTATACTTGTGGCAAGAAATGCAATGAATGTAGCAAGAATGTAGCAAGAATGTAAATGTGTAAGATGTAGCAAGAATGTAGGAATTTCTGCAAATGCTCATGCATATGCAGAAATTCCTACACTTGGCCGCACTATAACATTTAACATATTTGTTGTATGTACTGCTATTTTTAAAACTTTCTACTCATTTTTCTTGGAATGTATTTTGAAAATGTTTTATCTGAAGAGTGATTTTTGTAAACTTTTAAGAGTATTATCTCCACGTAAAATAGTGTAGTTTATTGAGTTTACGATCTCTATTTCTCCCGGGAAAATAAGCCTATTTTCGTGTGTTTATTAAGCATAATTTGAATTTAAAATATTTTTCAATTCGCATAGAGTCGTTTTATAACAACAGATGATCTTTTATATTTAGAAAGTATCTCGAACTTGTGCATGTGCTGCGTGCGAGAGTCAAATACGAGATATAAATATCTAAATAACAAATTAGCTCAAAATATTTTCAGTGGATGAATCAAGTATCTGCCGAGACACGTAATATTAAAATAATTTTATTTTTATATACACACTATTTTTATATTACTACGTGACAGTGAAATGCAGACACCAAGAAGGAGTCGGCCCAAAATGATAAAAATCGCAAACAGAGAGAGACAGCAACGAACAATAAGTGATGTTTATTACAACATGATACGCCTATACACTGAGCCATAACACTGTCTGATCAGTAGGATGTAGGAGCACCACAGGCGGGGGTCCAGCCAGCAACACCTTCAGGTACAGAGTCAATGAGCGTGTGGATGGTGTCCTAAGGGATGGCTGCCTGTTCCCTGTGAACCATTTGCGAGAGTACCTCTTCTAATCGCGCCGGTGGCAGCGCACGTAAGTGATGTCCAATCACGTCCCAGATGTGTTCGATTGGTGAGAGATCAGGGGAAATTGGTGGCCAGGGAATCACCTGGGTATCTTGCAGGGCATGTTGGCTGATACGTATCGTGTGTGGTCGGGTGTTTTCCTGCTGGTAAATTTCATTGGGCACCCTCTGAAGGAAGAGTAGTGTCAGTGGCCGCAGCACGTCATCCACGCATCGTTGGGCCGTCCTAGTGTCATCAATATGGACCAGATGTGAACTGCTATCTTAGGCGATGGCGCAGCAAACCATGATGCTTCGTTGTCGCGCGGTGTGGCGTTTCACAGATGCAGCCGTAATGAACCTGTCACCACTTCGGCGTCATACTCGTGCACGGCGACTATCGTCGCTACAACAGAAGCGTGACTCGTCTGAGAACACGACCCTGTGCCATTTCGCAGTGCACGTGTCTCTATCCCGAACCATTCGAAACGGAGGAGTCTGTGTTGTTGGGTCAAATACAATCTTCTTAATCAGCTCCACGAGTAAAGGTCACTGGCGACTAATCGGCGGATAATGGTCCTGATCGATATGAAAGCATCAAGGGTGTACTGCACATGCTGAAAAGGGCGACGGAAGTGGCCTGCGGTGACGCCAACGCTTGCCTGCGGATGCGTCGGTCCACGCGTACTGACATCTCTCTGGCCGTACCGGCACCCCTTAAACGTATCGCATTCCCTTGTTACAAGCATCTTAGACACAGTCGGTGCACCGTGGACGCATATATGTGAATGTCCGCTGAGATTTGACGTATAGACCAACCTGTCCTTCTGAGTCCAATCACCATATCCTTCGTGAAATCGTCTGTTTGCTGGAACTGTCTCGGTTGGGGACGGCCTGGCATTCTCTGCTACTTCACCTTTCCTCTGAGGGAAAAATTGTAAAATGATTTCTCTGGCAGACAGAGCGGCGCGACTATTCTGCAGGTTCGTTCTCATATATCTCACTCAGCGTGCACAGGACAGCTGCGCATTTCACATAATTTACAGAACTCCGTGAACTGCGTCTACCCTGCAATTTGCATATTATCTGTCCACTCCTTCTTGGTGTATCATTTTCACTGTCATGTAGTGTAATAGATAGTAAAATGCAAATTCAAAATCTTAAGTTATGAGGATACCTTCCTATGGTGTAACTTTTATATGGTATTTTATAAATATATGGAAATATGATACACTTTTCTTCTAAAGTTCTGAGTTTGCTAAATAGGTGATGATTTCTTGAAAAGTTGACAATCGCGTATTCGCCCGCTGTGCGAGAACATAAGCACCTAGCCGATCACCAAGCTATCAACATCTACGAAGGAGCAAAATACACCACTGTCCCACTACGTATCCACAATGATAAGAAGGAGCACTGTGGATAAGAAGGAACACTATGGATAAGAAGGAACCCCTTTGTACTACTTATTTAACTGATACAGCAAAGACGTATCATCTGAAATATCCAGCACAAGAACACTGACCGTTTTGGACCATAAACAAGATTCACAAAATAATTTTGAAACTTACAAATTAAATTTTAATAATTTTAATTTCTGTAAATTATTTTAGAGAAAATTTCCTTAATGCAGTCTGAAAATTTATGAAATGTTTTATTTAAAAACACGTAAGTTTTAGTGTGTGTTATAAATATGCATTTCTCAAGAACATAAAATTACAAATTATCTATTTAAAAATAAAAATCTTCGTTTTATCACTATCGGCCATATGAATCTAAGAATAAACTCCAAAACACATGGGATATATTTCAATACGTCGAAACCTATTTATTTATACCAAACAAAACATTCTTTAGAGCAGCAACTTATATATATATTTATGCAACGTTTGTACTGTTTCCGGCCGTATATTTCTAAAAACAATCTTTCTCACATATAAAATTTGCTTCGAGTTAATTTAAAAAGAAAAGCGTTATTTCTTTACAGTATAGATTTTAGAAGGAAAAAAATCCTTCTGATTCTTGTGCAAAGTTAAAACATTTTTTTTAACTTCGTTGAAAAGGAAACTTGCGAAAGAAAACTTCGTTGAAAGAAAACGTATTGGAGAATTGTGTTGCTTACGGATTGTAAATAAAAGCTGTGATTGAAACAAAAAATTTCCGGCTAGTTATGTCTTTTCTTCTTGATGGCATTGAATCCAATTTATAATTTAAGAATTTTCAATTCATGGAAATGTCGTTATTCTCCAACAAAAATGCAATATTCTATGTTTTGAAATAATACGATTTTTGCTTAAGAGTGTGCAAGTATAAAATATAAAGTATCTAAAAGAATCGAAACCATGACAAAGTGTTAAAATCTGAGCTTATATTCCTAGAATAAATTCTAAGATGAAAAGTTTCCACATGGATTATTTTTGCTTGAAGTCAAACGTAACTGACCAAAGAAATCAATTTTATTTTGTTTTCAACAAATCTCCTATGCGTACAACTCAAACTGCTACTAAAGTAATAAAACTAAAATACCTTTGTAAAACCAACATACAACACAAAATTAATAGTATCAAACACTTTCAAAGCTAGGGAGTAGCTTTCTTTAGCACAATAAAAAGCACAATATTCACTCATGAGAGCTAATTGGTGTTAAACCAGCTAATGTGGCTGAAGCAGGGAAATGGGTTGGTTGCCAACGACGAGATGAAAATAAGGCTAAACAGGAAATTAAGGCTAAGATAAAAGGCTAAAGGGGAAAAAATTAGATACCACAACCTGTTAGTTGCTTGTTTTATTAAATTGGACTCTTATCTGAGTCATTTTACTCACTGAACAATTGTTTTGAATCTTTTGCTGGGCGTTTACTCTCCTCTTTAGTATTTTATTACCTTTAATTCAATTATCCTACCTCTTGTCCCTTCCTCCTTGTTTGTTTAATCTTTTCTACTTCTCTCGTCATTGGCGACACCCATTCCCTTGCTTCAGTCATGTTTGCTATCCTAATAACAGTTGCCAATCTTGCCCTCAGGAGTAAAGGTTGCATTTCCTGAGTGTCCTTAAGAATGTTATTTCTTGCACACCCAAACTGGTCAGTATTATTAATTTTTGTAATGTGTTATTTTAGTTTTGAAACTTTAATATATTTGTCATTTACTATAAATAGTCCCTGAGCCGGATTGATATATTTACCCCACCAAGTACAGATATTTTGGGTTTATTTTTAGTTTATATATGACATAAAAATGTGAGTCTAACAAAATTCTAGTGGTAGTATAATGCGTGATGACGTCATCAATATGGATGTAACTGCTGCATTAAATTTACATTACTTCCCACTCATTTTTGCAACCCAGATAATTTTTTTATCAGAATGTTTTCAATGTAAACACAAATACTTCTTTATTTACATATTGTTTGTTAACACCCTATTAGTTTAGTCAATTAGATTTGAACGTGTTTACCATTATTTACTCAATTATAAAACTTTCAAAAGAATTTCCAAGAACAGAAAGCTCCATTCTAATGAAGATTAAGAAAAGGTATAACAACTTGGTGTTAACCTCATAGCTCAGGAGCTTACGCGTGATACCTTGTTATGCGTCCATTTTCTCAGGATTGAATGATTTCATAGTTTATCATATAGTTTTTATCTAAAGGCACTAGTACAACTGTTTGTCACTATTCTCCTAAAATACCTTTATATGTGACTACCAGGATCCTGTACGTAATATCACATATTTGTAGCTGAAACTCAAAATGAGTGGTGAGGAAAAAGATTGTATCTTCCACACAGGAAGAATGTGTAAACTCCTATTAGGATTAAATGATCTAACATGGGAGCAATTACTTGATGCATATTCTGAAAGATTAAGAACTTTTAAAGATTTTAAGTACACGAGTATTTTTAAATTCCCAGCAAAAGAATTATAATCATGCTCACATGACAATCACAGACCATGCTGCAAACATTTCACTGCAGTCCGGAACGCAAAAGATATTAAAACTCACCAAGCAACAACTTTTGGATACATTTTATGATTAAACGATCTGGCTGTCTACCCTGCAATAATATCAACAAGCACATAATGAATACAGGTTAAACAAAATATTGCACCAAATGAGGCTCCAAGATTGAATCTATTTATTTCCCGTATTATACTATATACCTCTGTATAAAGACAGAATTGCGAATTCAACATATGAAGTTTAAACGTTGGTCTTCAAACTGACAAGTCACTTTGGTCATACCTGTAAGAGCCAAATCGAGCTGCAAACAGGGAATAATAATCTAAGTATTTCAACAGTATTTCATCAATTGTATCAATAGTATAGTATTTACCAAATAGTTAAAAATCGAATACAAGTATTTTTCATCGTTGTAAGATTCTGTATATGTTGCAAGCAATGAAAGATTGAATCCAAAACATCTTCTGTTGGGTTTAGGTATGGAAACTATAACAGGGAGTAGAAAGTACTGGAAATTCTCAACCACCAAGGTCACTATATTGATTACCACACCTCTGAGGAATTTGAAATATATTTAGCTCGGATTGTAATAACGCAAACAGGAGTCATAACACAGGACATATGTCGAAAATCTAAGCTTTTCACTGAAATATCGTGGGACAATTTCGGCATCAACTTCAATACATTGTTGGGGAAAAAAAGGGTTTGCGTAATACGTTTGAATTTTTACCATAAATTTAGAGCAGAAATGCCTAAAATTAAATCAGGGAATCAGATATAAATTAGAATTTGTCAACAGTTCAAAAGATTGCGGTATTTTCACAGATGATCTCACGAGAACGTGTAACCCTCATAAATAAACGAGGCTGTTTCAGATTTATTCAAGGGCTCTTGAACCAAATTTAAATAATAGCCAAGCGATTGTATTCTTTGGTGAGTAGTTGCTGTGATACTAATCATTTGGAAGACTCAAATAGAGAAAAAAAATCTTGGATGGTTTCTGTAAAATAGACTCCAAAGTTTTAGTAGGTACATCTGTGAAACAGAAAATTGGTTGCATGCAAAATAACCCTGTTCACCTACGCTGAATGATGTAATGATGGAGACTATGCAGGTTTTACAAAAAATAGCCGCTGTGTGTGGACGTCTTCATCTTTATATTCATCACGGTATAGCTGTGACTAATGGAATCAGGATCCAAAAACAAAAAGCTCTCAATTTAACAATCTCTTCCTTTGCTTTGGATCAATATGTATAAAGTTTAATAACTTAAAGCTATTAGATACATCGAGTATCTTGAAGGTGCTGGAATTTTCACATATTATTTTAGTAAAGGAAGTTATGGTATGGATTTTAATGCAAGTATTTCTTAGCGGAAAGCATCCCAAGAGATGCAAACGAATACACATCTTAGTTTTCCTATTCCTTGAAATATGCCTTTATCAGTAGTTCATAGAACAACCAAAGATAGCATATTATTGAAAGACCTTCAAGACCAGATGAAAAAACTAAATGATGACTTTCTGAAGATATTTTGAAAAATTGTATTGGAAGTTTAAATATAAAGCAAGTAAGTTAATGATTTCAACGAATTCAATACAAAATCAAGATCACGGAAAAACAACTCTGTTCTGCCATCATTAATAGTATTTGTTCAAAGAAGGTAGTAAGAGGATATCCATTGAAAATACAAATTATTTATTTTTAACGGTTATTTTTTAAAGGTTTGTTCATTTTTGATGGATATTTTTAAAACATTTGTTAAAAGTAGCTTAACCTTATGAATTGTCTTTGTAAATATTTCATCAAACTGAAATTTTCTGGAGTAAGGGAAATTTAAAAATGTTCAACTGTGAAAATCATATTTATATGAATGAATATACACTCTAAGACAAAAAAAAATCGACGCATTCCGCAAAATAATGCGAGAGTAATGAATCTGTACATACAAACAAGTGTCGACCGAATATGCGAATGATCAAACATTCGCAGCCAATGAATGAATAGTTGGAAATACAGCGCATTCAAACTGAGCACCATGGTGATGTATATAAGGAGCGATCCACGCTTTCAAGAACAAAACTTTCTGCGGATTTCGATTGCATTTACGTACCTTGATTGTAACAATGCCTCGCCGGGGAATTCGCGTTTAAAAGAGGGCGTGCGGTCGAACTGCATGAGGCTGGATGGGCACGCCGACGAATTGCTCGGCGTTTGGGTAGGAGCAATACAGCAATTAGACGATGTTGGCAGGAATGAGTTCGGAATGGCAGATTTCAGCAGCAAGCGGACGGCCTAGAGCGACGACAGAACGGGAACTGAGAGCGATTGTCCGAGCGGCTGTGACAGAACGAGATTCGTCGTTATCAACCATCCAACGTGTGAAAAACACGGAAGTGACCATACGAACCATTAATAGAAGACTACGGGAGCGAAATCTATACTTGCGGCGCGCATTACGCCGCCTACCACTGATCAGTATGCACCGTCAACAGCGTTTTCAATGGTGTCGGGCCCGATCAAAGTGGAATTGTTCGGATTGGAAACAATTAATTATTTTCAGTGATGGGTCCCATTTCGAACCGAGTCCCGATGACCAGCGCAGACGTGTCAGGAGTCAGTCCGGACATTGTCAGGATCCTTCTCTTACTATCACATGCCAAACGGCCCGACAAAAGGGTGTTATGGTCAGGGGTGCCATTAGCCGGACCCCTTAGGTTGTCCTCCATGTCACCATCACAGCACAGCGATACATTGTCCACATTCTTCGACCCGTTGTATTGTCATTTCTTCCTCGACACCCCGGGCTAACTTTTCAGCAAGATAATGCCAGGCCACACACGGCACGCCTCTCTATTGATTGTATGCGTGCTTACGGCACACTTCTTTGGCCAGCCAGATCCCCAGATCTCTCGCCTATTGCGCACATTTGGGCTGAGATGGGGGGTCGCCTGCGACCATCCTAGAATATAGACGATTTTACTCGTCAATTGGAGGCCATTTAGAACGACATCCCTCAGAACACCATACGCAACTTTATACATTAATACCACGTCAGTTAACAGCTTGTATCAAGGCTAGAGGTGGATCAACGCCATACTGACGTACTCACTTTGTGTAGATATTTCAGTGCAATAAATCATCCAATTGTTCTGAAATTTCAATCATTTCTTTTTCTGTACATTCATATTATACGTACTAAATTTTGCCTCGTTTGGATAATTATTTCTTGGTGCATCAATTTTGTTTTTTCTTAGAGTGTATATCATAATTATGTGAATGTTTTGTTCATTGCCTATGACTTTAAATATTTTAGGCATGCAGTAGTACAAATATTTTATCCGTATTTTATTTTAAAAGATGCAATGGTTAAAATATATTTCCGATGAAGAGTTGCAATCAATTTTCCGGCAAGAGTGCCATACTGATAGGCACCAAAATAATATTTTTCCAGAATCTGCACTTTTCTGTAAAACCTGCGTAAGTGTTAACATCAGTTTAAATATACATTATAATAAATATGATACATGATTTTTGGGACCCAATTAAGTTAATATCAAGTTAACACGCGCGTAATATAGAACGGGAGATCTTTCTCGCCTCATATAGAAGGGGAGAATCTTTCTCGCCTCATACAGAAGGGGAGAATCTTTCTCGCCTCATACAGAAGGGGAGAATTTTTCTCACCTCATACAGAAGGGGAGAATCTTTCTCACCTCATACAGAAGGGGAGAATCTTTCTCACCTCATACAGAAGGGGAGAATCTTTCGCACCTCATACAGAAGGGGAGAATCTTTCGCACCTCATACAGAAGGGGAGAATCTTTCGCACCTCATACAGAAGGGGAGAATCTTTCTCGCCTCATACAGAAGGGAAGTGCCTTTTTCACCTCATATAGAAGGGGAGAACCTTTCTCGCCTAATATAGAAGGGGAGAATCTCGAAATATTGGAAGGTATTAATATATTAAAATGAATTTGTTTGTGATTATTAGTGACGAAAATAACCAATGTTTCTACAAAATAGCAATTTAATTTAGTGGAAAGATGTAATTTGAAAAATATGTAACTTTGCTACATATTTCATATTTTTCAGTACCTTTTTGATCTTTGTCAAAACAAAACTTATAATTTAAAAAAGTGTAATTCTTACACACTTATTAGAATTATTCCTCAATTTTCCCTCACTACCTCCAATTGTTTCTCTAAAATTCGTATTTTTCAGCCTGCTCAAGTGTGTATGTACGTATGTTTATAAGATATACACATGATAAGTAAATAACAAACATATACGCCACAATGCAGTTTTATGTGAAAGTGTATTATGTAAAAAATATAGAATGATATAAAATATTTTCTTATTAGCTTTATTAAAATCCGCATTATTCGAGATTTAAAATGTGCATAGAATTATTTCCCAAGGACAAACAGTACAATTATGGTAAAAATTATAGTACTACAGCATACAAGAAAATAATTCGTCAAGCTGCAGTACGGATATAATGAGTATTGAAATAATGAACATTAAGAATCCGAATGCTACCATTTCATTGGCACCACTGATGCCATCTTTAAAAATGAAACTTTTAAAGGTTTTGTAAAATGAAACTTGACACGTGTACGAATTGAAAATGAAACTTGTCACGTGGCTTATGTACGAATACATATGGAAAAGCACAAAATTTTTTATTCTGTTACTTATTATGATATTATTGGACCTAAATCATATATGAAAGATAAATGTATAAGTGAATACATGGGAAAAATTAAAGGAACATTTTTATTCATTGAAAGTTAATACTTGTAAAATATCTTTCAATTTGATTTTATTACCTCAAAAATATCTTCAAAAATAATTTTTTGGAATACATTTTAAACAGTATTATATACCTCAGAAAAACGAATCAAAATAATATCATTAAAACGGTTTTGCTATTCTTTTTCTTAAGTGACCGGAAAATAAAGGCGGAAGCTTTAAGTTTATGTCAACCCTAACTGCAGGCTTACGTAAAATCATTTGTGAACATATGGAACATTTACTTTTTGTTCAAGATTCAATTAATCAGCTAAAAGTTATAATGTAAATCAAAAATATTGTGTAACAATATATGTGTAAAGAACACTGTGTGTGAAGTTGTATTATTGCAAAAAGGTATTTTAATAAATAACGTAATTTTTCATTTTATTAAATGCGAATAACGCGAATAAACCCAAATCGTCGGACATATGCATATGCTTGTTCCCATTCGGCAAACTAGAATAACGTGAGTAAATTACTCACACTCGAAATTATATTGTTTGATAAATATAATATGCTTGTTACCATTTGGCAGCCGATGATAATGTGAGTAAATTACTCACCCTCGAAATTTTGTTGTTTGATAAAAATAATGTGCTTGTTGCCATTTGGCACACTATAATAACACGCGTTAATTACTCACACTTATGTCCTTTTTATTAGGTTGTTTGATAAGAATGTCTTGTGTAGCCGCATGCCTTAATATTTTCTTTTCTTTTGGCGATTCACAATCTTTCGCACCTCATACAGAAGGGGAGAATCTTTCTCGCCTCATACAGAAGGGAAGTGCCTTTTTCACCTCATATAGAAGGGGAGAACCTTTCTCGCCTAATATAGAAGGGGAGAATCTCGAAATATTGGAAGGTATTAATATATTAAAATGAATTTGTTTGTGATTATTAGTGACGAAAATAACCAATGTTTCTACAAAATAGCAATTTAATTTAGTGGAAAGATGTAATTTGAAAAATATGTAACTTTGCTACATATTTCATATTTTTCAGTACCTTTTTGATCTTTGTCAAAACAAAACTTATAATTTAAAAAAGTGTAATTCTTACACACTTATTAGAATTATTCCTCAATTTTCCCTCACTACCTCCAATTGTTTCTCTAAAATTCGTATTTTTCAGCCTGCTCAAGTGTGTATGTACGTATGTTTATAAGATATACACATGATAAGTAAATAACAAACATATACGCCACAATGCCGTTTTATGTGAAAGTGTATTATGTAAAAAATATAGAATGATATAAAATATTTTCTTATTAGCTTTATTAAAATCCGCATTATTCGAGATTTAAAATGTGCATAGAATTATTTCCCAAGGACAAACAGTACAATTATGGTAAAAATTATAGTACTACAGCATACAAGAAAATAATTCGTCAAGCTGCAGTACGGATATAATGAGTATTGAAATAATGAACATTAAGAATCCGAATGCTACCATTTCATTGGCACCACTGATGCCATCTTTAAAAATGAAACTTTTAAAGGTTTTGTAAAATGAAACTTGACACGTGTACGAATTGAAAATGAAACTTGTCACGTGGCTTATGTACGAATACATATGGAAAAGCACAAAATTTTTTATTCTGTTACTTATTATGATATTATTGGACCTAAATCATATATGAAAGATAAATGTATAAGTGAATACATGGGAAAAATTAAAGGAACATTTTTATTCATTGAAAGTTAATACTTGTAAAATATCTTTCAATTTGATTTTATTACCTCAAAAATATCTTCAAAAATAATTTTTTGGAATACATTTTAAACAGTATTATATACCTCAGAAAAACGAATCAAAATAATATCATTAAAACGGTTTTGCTATTCTTTTTCTTAAGTGACCGGAAAATAAAGGCGGAAGCTTTAAGTTTATGTCAACCCTAACTGCAGGCTTACGTAAAATCATTTGTGAACATATGGAACATTTACTTTTTGTTCAAGATTCAATTAATCAGCTAAAAGTTATAATGTAAATCAAAAATATTGTGTAACAATATATGTGTAAAGAACACTGTGTGTGAAGTTGTATTATTGCAAAAAGGTATTTTAATAAATAACGTAATTTTTCATTTTATTAAATGCGAATAACGCGAATAAACCCAAATCGTCGGACATATGCATATGCTTGTTCCCATTCGGCAAACTAGAATAACGTGAGTAAATTACTCACACTCGAAATTATATTGTTTGATAAATATAATATGCTTGTTACCATTTGGCAGCCGATGATAATGTGAGTAAATTACTCACCCTCGAAATTTTGTTGTTTGATAAAAATAATGTGCTTGTTGCCATTTGGCACACTATAATAACACGCGTTAATTACTCACACTTATGTCCTTTTTATTAGGTTGTTTGATAAGAATGTCTTGTGTAGCCGCATGCCTTAATATTTTCTTTTCTTTTGGCGATTCACAATTCGTCGCAGAATACTTTTATTCAAAACGAAGCTGCAAATCCTCTAAAATGTTAAAGGTTGGATAATATAAAATATTCCCTGCTATGACGCATTATAAAATTAAAAAACTTAACTTGTATACGGAAATGTTAAATAGAACATTTGTCTGGAATGGGTGTTAGGCATTGCAAAAATATAGTGTTTGGAATACTTCAAACAATTTTACTTTCCCCGATAAATAAAAACTCTTGACAAGAAATATATCTCATTCTTTTTACATTTAATCTTGAATTTAAATAAAATGTATAGAAACATAATAATGTTTGAAACAAAAATATATTCGTAGTTAAAAGGAGAATTATATTCCAAATATTTGTGAAATAGTTTAACAATTTTACATTTCTTAACAATATCATACAGGTGATTCGTTTATAAATTAGAATTATCCATGAACTATCTACTATATATCATCGGAGTAAACCGTATAATTCAAAATAAATTTTACTCCAATAAAATAAATTAATCTTAGTGATATAAGTTTAAAAAGATATAAACGGAAGAAATGTCTGTTAAGTATCTCTTTCTAAAATATCAAATGAAATTCTTAATCGTAGCGAAATTTATCCGTTATCGAGAAGCATTTTCATAATTAATAAAATATATATAGAGAATCGTAGATGACAAATTCGTCCACTTGAATTTTTATTAATTATTTCAGTCATATAAAGATAACCCGTACCCATAATTTGTCCTAACAAGTTTCACTGATGCAGGAAGTTAAAAACAAATTACATGTTTAAAGTGACATTTTTAGCGATTAGTTGTTAAACTATGGCAGCAGTCCTTCAGATGAATTGACGAACATAAAACTTTTACTATTATAGACAAAAGAGAAAAGTCAAAAATTTTGGTGGACTGGAGAGAGCCCCCCCCCCCATCCATCATTGGTATATGGGTAAAGTGCCATTATTGACTCTAGACCTCCCGTGTGACAGAGGCTCCCAGACTGTACTTTCTAGACTAGCTAGCAGTCACATCAAGTGCCTCTCTTTTAATGAGGGCAGGAAGGTCTTCGCCGCCTGCACCAAGTGGGACGACCATCAGGCTTCGGCAGAGCATATAATGGATTGCATGGGTCTCTAGGATGATATCTATCGCAATTCACTTCTTGTTCTCGACTTTCTGAAAGTCAACTGACGTACGGATCTCGTCTGACTTCGTCAGATAGTGGAGGATAAGCAACAAGAACATAAAACTTTCTAAAACTTAACAGAGACTCTAAAATTTACATACGATGCATGCGTAACTCCTCTGCGCATGTACATAAAAGCAAACCCAGAACATTTTCAGTTCATTCTTATTTCTGATGGCTATGTTGTGCGCGCGGAAGAATATAACTCAGTTTTAGTTATGTTTCTGTAAATAAATCTAATTTTTATATATATGCACTTCTAATAAATACAATTCTACATCGCACCTTCGCCATAAAACTATAATAAATCGGCATATTCTATTACGGATTCTGTTAGCAGTTTTTGGAAAAGACCGTTCTTCGTTCTTTCCAATGGTGTTGTTGAGACCCAGACCGTCCGACCTACCAGAAAGTTGTAAGGTAACCGTTTGGACGGACGGCTTTCCAATGGTGTAAATGTTGAAACTCTGCGGCAATATTTTCAACCGCTAAGGAGTCAATTTATGTGGAAATCGCTCAAAATTCCGCTTCAACATAAATAATTCAAAAACTATTTTGAATCACGGAAGTGCATCGTTGCCCGAGTTCAATTGCCATCTAATTTTATAACCGCGTGTTCCTTGAATTTTCCACTACGTGCGACAGAAACCGATATAAATTTCCTTTTACTATTATAGACAAATTGTGATGTTCCGTGGAAATTATGCAGCGAAAATAATACAATTTATTATCACATTTTACGATTTAATTCCAGTTCTACAAGTATATACTAATAGCAGCGTGTGTTTTACCACTTTCAGCATACGAACCGTAGCTTCCCTTACAGTGATTGTAAAATTACTATTTTCATCAAACCACTTCGGAATTTTTGAAATGATATTCCTATTAGGTTTGATGTACTCTGTGGCTATATATTTCTCATCAAAAAGGTTTTAAATAAGGATAGTTTATTATGATTACCGTATTTTTTTTTATCTCAAGACCGTATTTTAACCGTATTTCACCTGAATACCGTATTGTATCCGTATTTTTGATCTGAAGACCGTATTTTTATAGGACCTTATTTTTATCTCAAACAAGATCAACTTGACCGCAAATTTAGACGACTCTGATAAAACAAAATATATCCTTATTATATGTTAACATCGAAATTGCATTTTTATTTATATATTTTTTTTAAATATGCTTCTTATTTCGAACCAGCACACTCCACACCAGAATCCTATGCTTTTTAAATATCGAATACCGTTATTTGCTACAGATCGTCGCTATTTTTATGGATTGAAATTCTTTAAATTCTAAATTAGATTCCATATAATCAAGACGTAAGGTGATAACGACCTGGACGCATTTGTTTCAATCTCAACTCTTATTTTCAATCTCTAAGCAACACAATTCTTCGACAGGTTATGTGATTGAAATCTTTCGTCAAAAATATTTTACTTCTAAAAAGATGCCAAAAAATAAATGCCAGAAATTCATATTGTGAAGAATGAATAGCATTGTTTTAAAAATAGTAAGGATTACTGAAAAAAAATAAAATAAATATGACATTAAAATATATTGGTTGAAACAAGTTTAATGTTTATATAAATACGTATTTGAATTCTTCAGAAACGGGTTTTGTGTACCGTAAATGGAGTTTAGTTTGTACAAATATATTTCTTGTTTTGTGGCATTTAATCTTAGATTTAAAATGATGGTATGTAAAATATGAAACAGCTTGAAACATTGGAAGCAATTATATATTTCAAAGATATAATTTTATGAAACACACTTGACATATCTATATTTCCAAAACATATGAATGTTTTATCTTCCAATGTTATTAAGGGGCTTTCTCAAAATATTATAATTTTTCGAGAATTAAGTAATATTGCATTTGCAAATAGTGGAACGAAGTAATTTAAGGAAATTTTCCGTTAATACGCGATCATACATGGCATAAGAAAGTTAAAGATTTGTAAACAAGAAAAGAACCTTGCTGGCCCAGCCGGGAATCGAACCCTGGATCTCCGAACTGGCCATCCGACGCTCTACCAGTGGACTCTGGAGATCTACACAATCTGCACATCTTCAGACAATAATTTATTTATGATTTATTTTTTGTAAGACCAGGAATGGAAGTTCGAAACAAAACACTGTACCATTATTCTAGTAAATGGCATTACTGTGTAATCAGTGTGACTAGATCGTTTGGAACGTTTCTACTGACAACCGGTGAAAAATCTACTAAAATCCACTGAATCCGCAATACAAATCTACCATAAATGAACTAACGTAAATGCAACAAATTTCTATTTAACTATTAAGATTCAAATTAATTATTTTACATTTTTAAGGAGCTAATAGCACTGCAAGTATCCCCCCTTCCCATAAAAAAGGAAGGTGTTCAAAACGCGAGATTTTACTTCCCAGTGCAATTATATTCTAGGAGACAAAAAATTATCTGATCAATTAATTTAGTGTGCCAAAATTCTCTTTCCTCACGTCAACGTTTCTGGCGTTCTGTTTGTACCTTTACAGTTTTAAACGTTAAGGAAAGTCAACAAAGATCAATCATACATAAAATATTGGTTATGAAACAATTTCCAACTGAAATGTAATTTTATTTAACCAAATCTAAAATACGATACATTCAGCGCTGATATATTTTACATTATCACACTATTACAGGAATTTATTATATTTGAAAGCTATTGAATAAAATAAACTTTATTCAAATAACGTCATCGAAATATCAATCGTCTGAATCTCTATGTAAAAGCAATGAATATTTCAATCATATCACTTTTATTCCAGACTCCACAGCTATATAATTTTGCGTGAAAAAATTCAGCAATCCTTATACAACTCATCTTACAATCACTTGTTTATATTCTGCATCCGTTAAAATTAGGCGTCGTTCTAGAAATAATTAAAGTTTGATAATCATTTAAAGTAAAAAAAAAATGTAATTGCTTTGGCGATGAATATAAATGCACAGAAATTGCCCAAAAATAAGGCGGTTTTAGGACGGATGCAACACTAAACATAACTTTAAAGGAACTTTAAAAATCATTATTTTTACATATGGAGAAAAATATGGTTGCCATATTTTATTTTTAAGTGGATCATGTGATTCTTTCATATAATATGGGTATAAATTTTATTTCTATATTTATTTAAAAAACGACGGAACATATTTTGCTGAAAGTTTTTACGTATTTTATGGAATAATTTGAATATTTCCAAAAAATTTTTGAAGCAATTTGAGAATTTATCTTCGCTTAAATTTTTTTGAAAAATTGTGTCCCATAGAGTTCGATGTATTTCACTGTTTCAAACGAATTCAATCCAAAACTAATTGGGTGTTATTATTTATTTACATTTTCATATGTTCCACAGACCGTCTCAACAACATACTAAAATTTCATTTTAATAAAGTTATTTTTACGGCAGATATCGTGCGAACGAACAGACAGACAGAATGAACAAAGTCATAAACACTTTTCAACTAAGTTGGAATGCCGAAATTATATTTCATGTAAATGATTTATGATATAAATTAATAATCTGAATACATTTAAAACACTATTCATCTTAAAACACTATTCCCAGGACGTTGTTCCCAGACCCCCTCCTATAAAGAGACGGACACAGTCAAGTGAAGGGCGGGGGGTACAGAAGAGTCCGGATCCCCAATATATTTTTATGTGAATAGCATCTATGGTTGGGGTTTCTATGGCGGAAATGGAGCGTTGCGGAAAATATAAACACTTTGAACAATTATACCCCCAAACCTAATAGATAAAAATATTAAAAAATGTACTTGTTTTGTCGGAAATGGGATCCTGAATATGAGTATATTAAAATAATTTCAATATTTTAATATTTTAAGCATTTTTGTTCGAAATAACTTAAGTAGTTCTCCAACCGAGTGTTTGTTTATGTTTCTGTAACTGTCACTCGAAATATAATTTAAACTATAAAATATAGATATAACTAGTAAACGACAAAACTGTGTACTGGAAAATGTAGTTTTAAAATCTATATTTATTACTAAAATATACACTTATAGTTTTCGATTAATCCTTCTGTCAAGTTGATGAAGATTGAGATTTTTCTGTTTTCAAGATTTTATTGCTTATATCTCAAAAACTAAAAGAACTAACTTTAAGCAATAAACAAGAATTTGTAGCTCTTTAAAAACCCTACACGTGCATATAATTGGATTTCTATTTTTATTGAAGAAACTTTAAAAAGTATCTGTCCGAATATATTTTTTCTTTTCATTTTTCATACCTTCACACAAAATACCTTCGAAACTATAAAATATAGATATAGATAGTAAGCGATAAAAACTGTGTGAGGATTTTTAGTTTCTAAATATATATATATATATATATATATATATATATATATATATTTCTAATAAGGTCTTATAGGTTTCGAGTAATAGTCTTATCATGTTGAAGGATTAAGACAGTTTTACTTTATTCAAGATTAAAATGCTTATATCTTAAAACTAAAGGTAATAGCTATGGACAATAATTTGTAGTTGTTTGAAAGCTCAATAAGTGTTTTAATCTATAATCTAATAATCGGTTTTAGAATTGAGTCTTTTTTTTGTCGATATGACAATTATTGATTTTTTTTTTTCAAAATAGTATGTTTATTTTTCAAAAAGTTTCATTTTTCAATATAGCCAAACCTTTTTGGCTACATTGGATGAAAGCAACTCTCCGATTTTTCTAAGAGTGGAGAAAACTTTAAAAGTTTCCAGATTCAAGGACCAAACCGACCAATATTTTGTACATGAGAAAAAAAGCAAATAATTCGGGAGATAAGGTGAAATCCAAGGCATTTAACGTTCTTGAAAATAATTTGGTAACACAGCTTTATAACCTTTAAAATTCGTCAACGTCAATAGAGGACGGTGCAATAAATTTTCCTTCAAATTCATGCTTTTCGAAAAAAATCAAAATTCTACTGAAAAAAATATTTCTACCAAAAATCTACTGAAGAACTCAAATTTCTAAATTTTCTGCTGGGTCATTAAATTTCATTCGAAATCTACTGAAAAAGTAGAAATCAACTGAATCTGTTTACATACTGTGTAATATATAATATTTCTTTTAATAATTATTTTTAACAATTCCTTTTCACAATTCCCAAAATTCCTTTTATTATTGCGTGAATAATTTTTATGTAACTTAAAATGTCATCACTTTTTTTCTCTCAAACAGAAGCTTTGCATATGCATTAAATGATGTTCATTCCCCTGTAGTTAGTAGCTTATATCTGTAAAATTTTTAATTTTTTAAAACTGATAGAATGTGCCTCTTATATACTTTCTCTTATATTTCGTCAGAAATAGATCTTAAGGGGTGTTATCTTCAGAGGAAATATCTAGGAACACCACCACAAGTACTAGGAACATATGTATGTTTTAATGAAGTTCAACAATCTTCACATTTACATGCCTAATAGCCATGATGAGTCAGCAATTACAGTTGAATGCATCCACGGATGTACTCATAAATTTTTATCTGTAGGGCCATTGGGGTAGTACAATTTTGTACAATTCAACATTAAGTAAACAATACTGTGTTTATTCTCCATTCCACTGTGAACCGATTTCATTTTAATGTAAAAACTACTAAATTTTGGTTATTAAAATTGTTCTGCATAGTCAAACCGGAAATGTAATTATAATGTTTCAGCAGTTTATTCTACAACCGCATATATGTGTCATTTAATGAAGCTCAACTGATATCTTTACATTTACACCCTTACTAAATATGTTTAGTCGACGTGGATAATAAAGATGTTGATCCCGGGACATTACCAGATATTTATATTTTGGAGAAAAAATAAGAAAGCCCCAATTGTGACATATTTTCACATGTATCGTGCGGTTCCTGTGCTATTCCCGTCCAACTACACTCCTATCATGCATGGGAAACAGGAACCCTCCAATACTTCTGCCAGACCCTCTCATCCGCTCCTAATATCGGTAGACACTTGAGGTCATATACCCTTCCAATTGAATATAACTATTTCTTATACAACTCCCTATAAGGACACACGTACTATACCAACTTCTAACATGACGCAATTGATTTATGTTCCCCTAGATTCTCTAACAAACCCATTTATCAAGTGTGATGCCTCAAAATTTTCATCTTAAGTTTTAAATTTTTGATCATATCATGGAAGAAAATTGGCTCACTCTCTCTAACTGTATGATTCATCCTATTCAGTTTAAACCAATCTACTAATAAAAACAGTCTGCATAAATTGCATTGTTTGAAACGTGAATTTGAAGATAAAGTTGAAAGCAAGTCTCTCTAACTCCGTGGTTTAAATACCCACATTCTGAATTTTTAAATTCGGATGAACTCTCAATATTAATAAATAAATAATTTGGCATCACGTCTGATGTTATAAAAGCAAAAATTAAGCACACATCCACAACAGAAGGTCTTTATTTTACTTCCTATAAGACGTACAAAAGTTTAAGAAAAGGCCAGAGCGCTTTCGAGCATATGTACGCTCTACATCAGTGGCTACACGGAAATAAAATTTGAATCGTTCATATATAGACCAGATATAGCGACAAAATTTGCATACATACAATTTACAAAATAATCTACGTTTAGACAAGGATAAACCGTAAACTATTTTTTTAGAGTTTCAAAAATTTTAACAATTAAAGAACAGCATATAAAATTACAATTTAATTACAGAAATCGAAAAAAGGGGTGGAGGGTGGCAATCAAGCATAATCCCAAAGATGAAGACGTCAAAGATAATTTTGCAGAGACTTTAATTGCATGGAGTCGAGAATGAGTCGCCAAGTGTAACTCAAATTCATAACAGGGTCAAAATTACGAACGGACTCACGGTAAATATAAATAAAAAGGAATTCAAAAAGGAGAATATCACGAGGGTTATTACAGCGCATCAGAAGGAAAGTTTTTCAAAAAGAGGCTGAAAATTATCTTTAACAACAAATTGAACAATAGCCGTAGAAAGTTTACTATCCCTGGAAAAAAAAAGAAAAAGAAAAAAAAAGTTTAGCAGAACATGCTCGGGATGTCAGAGATAGCAAACTTTCTACGGCTCTTGCTCAATTTGTTGTTAAAAATAATTTTCAGCCTCTTTTTGAAAAGACTTTCCTTTTGATGCGCTGTAATAACCCTCGTGATATTCTACTTTTTGAATTCATTTTTATATATATTTACCGTGAGTCCGTTTGTAATTGTCCGTTTGTAACAATAGCGTCATAAACATTAACCTTTTGCTTACGGGTGGGACAGCGTCCATCCCAAACGAAGAACCTCTCAAAAAGACAGGTATTTGACATACCCTATCCCAAACAGTTTGATCCCCCTTTGCAGGTATTGGCGTCCATGGACACCAATGCCTGCAAAGTCCATGCAAATATTGGCACGCCATAGCATGCAGGCATTGGTACTCTTTGGCGTCCATGGACGCCAATGTCTGCAAAGGGGATCGAACTGTTTGGGATAGGGTATGTCAAATACCTGTCTTTTTGAGAGGTTCTTCGTTTGGGATTGACGCTATCTCACCCGCAAGCAAAAGGCTAATGGGTTTTCACGAAACTTATCCGTTTCTAGATATTTTGATAATAAAGTCTATTTATTATAAAAATTATCTAGAACTGGATAGAATTTATTTTACATTTCAAGCGAAAACTTCGAAATTTATTCAAAATTTTATAGTTTTTAACATGGCGGCGTAGGACGACAATGTGACATAAGTATGCATAAACAGGATTCTGTACGACTCATTGATTAAGAGACTTAATAGTTTCAATCATTGTTGTGAAAAATAAACGCGATGCAATTTTTTGTTCATGAAGTCTTTAGCCCACACTGAGGGCAAAATAATGTACCCCCTGGGGGTACATTGTCAAGTATAGTAATTCAATCAAAAGGTTTTTTTCAAGTCCTTTAAACTAAAGGGTAACACGATATAATCATAATCATTTGTTTCCATGGTACAGATTTTTCAAAATTTTTCTTATAAAATTTGAGGAAAAATAAAGAAATTAAAATAAATTCTGGTATGAGAAAGTGGTGTTGATCTCCAGTTAATTTTGTAGCCTTAACCGATTGGAATTTTTGAATATTTTCTCTCCATAAATTAATAATTTTATTTAATTCAATTCAAAAGTAAACGTAAAATTGAAACATGTTACAAAATTGTGTTTCTTGCAGATGGATCTTCGATTGAAAAAAAAAATATCGAATCGCTACTTACTTTCTTCTTACGTTGAGGAAATGTAATTTAGAATCTAAGCATTTTCAATCCATGATATTCGATAACAACAAAAGTTCTTATTTTCAATATGTAAGAAAACAAAATTATTCTATATTTGAATAGCATCTGGTTCTTGTTAGAAATACAAACACGAAATAGAATTTTTTTTCTGAGTATTCAAAGAATATACAAGTCAACATGAAAGTAATTTATAGTTAAAAATATTCTCTTAGTTTTCTGAAAGATAAATTTTTTATGATTTAGAGAGATATCATATAATCCTGTGAAAAGTAAATTTTGAATTGAAAGTTTCAAAGAATTGGATATCTTGCATATTGAAAATAAAATTAGCAAATGCAAAAAAAAATTCCGCGTTGTTACTTATGTTTCCTCTTTGCAGTGATGGAATTCAATAATTTGCAATCCATGGAAATTTTGTAATATGATAGCAGTTAAAGCGTTATTTTTAAATAACCTTTATAACGATAAATGTTATTTAAGGAGATTAGGGCTGCCCCTTCCACTCCCTACGGCTATAACTCTTTTTTCCCAGCTGCAATACGCCCAGGGGGGGGAGGGGGATCAGGTTCATTGAATTTGCTTTTAAATTCGACAAATATTATGACAGGAAACATGTTCTTCAAGCTCTTAAATTAGCAAATCCTGAACTAAAAAAGAAAAATACATTTACGAGAGGTTATCTATTATGTATCAGCATGTCCTAAATATTTTTATGTCAACAATCCTAATGCTTGCGTTCCTGAATAGGCCAATTAATTGACCTCGTCCGCATTTGTAAGTTCCCTGGGTACCTTTCCACCCATTTCGTCTTGCTCTCGGTCAGTACATCTAGCTCTTGTCTCAAGGCTGCGTTTCTTTGAAACATTTTTATACCTCATAATTCACCTTTTCTTCACGGAGTATTATACCCCGTATTTTTCCAAATTATGTGACCCTGGGAGTTTGGATTGCATTTTAAGTGCAATACTTCTCCACTGGGTTCCTTTTACCCCTTTCTCTCTTTTACCTTTGGAAAATCCCACTTCAGAAATTTTCTATTTTATAATCATTTGAATGCCCTTTATTTGGAAATTAAAAGCAATTCCTTAATTGTCCTAGACGCTCCTCAATGATTTCCTTGAGTTCTTGAAGTGGGGGTCGGCCTCTTATTCTCTACAATTCAAAAACCCCGGAATATCGATTCGAGAGTTCATTCAGTCCGAACGACGCGTTCTCTCAATTGGCTCTGCCAATTAAATCTTTGACCATACCGAAGAACATTTTCACTACGAAAATGCCATATAAACCATATAATACCATATAAACTAAATAGAAATAATAACAAGACAGATGAATCGGGCATAATGCATTGATTGTGAAACATTTTTCAAGTGAAATGCAATCCGTTGAATGTATCACATCTCTAAAATGCAATATATTCAGCGGTGATTTTTATAAATTATCAAGAACTACATTAATTTGCTTTACTTGAAACCTTCATCGAAACAAATGAACTTTATTCAAATGACGGCATTGAAATATAAATCATCTGGCTCTCTGTGTGAAAACAGTGAATATTTCATTCATACACTTTGATTCCAGACTCCAGAGTTAAATAAAGTGCAAAAGATTCTGTAATTCTTATACAACTCATCCTGCAATCACTTGTGTACATCATAAATTATCACGGTACTACAATATTGTATGTTAATTAAAAACTAAAATCCATGAAAGTAACAGTACTTCATAACTTCATGCTTAAAACTTCATCGAAAAAGCAATGTTATAAAATCGTCTGCTTCTCTAGGAAAAATCGATGAATATTTCATAAATATCACCTATGTTCCAGAATCCAGAGATATATAATTTTGCTTTAAAAAATTTTCAGAAGTTCTTATACAACTCATATTACAGCTTGATTTGTTTACATTTTGCATATGCTCAAATTAGGCGTCGTTGTTGAAATAATCAAAGTTTGATGATCATGTAAACTCAAAAATATTATAATTGAGTTGGCGCAGAATATAGATGCACAGAAAATACGCAAAAAATAAAACGTTTTTAAGACGGATGCAACACTAAATATAAATGTAAAAGAACTTTTAAAATTACGATTTTTACTCTGGGGAAAACAAGATCGATGTCATATTTTATTTTGAAGTTGGTCGCGTGATCTTTTCATATTATGTGGGTTAAATTATTTAAATTTTTATTTAAAAAACTACCGAACATATTTTGCTGAATTTTTTTATATATATTTTATTGGATAATTTGAATATTTTTTAGAATTTTCGAAGCAATTTGGGAATTTTAACTTCGCTTAAAATGTTTGAACTATTAAGTCCCATAGGTTTCAATGTATTTCATTTTTTCAACCCGGGATCAATCCAACACTAATTGGGTGATACTATTAAGTTATATTCCCATATGTTCCACAGACTGTCTCAACAACATACCAAAATTTCATTTTGATAAAGTCATTTTTACAGCAGTTATAGAGCAAACGGACATACAAACAGACAGACAGAATAAACAAAATCATAAACACCTTTCCAACTATATTGTAAAATGTTACAAAGGGCCTCCGTCTTGCAAAAATCCATCAATGTAGATGCACGCCAGCAAAATTTCGTGATCATGTTTTTGCCAGTCTGTCATGGACGCGAACTCGCAGCTTAAATATCCTTCCTTTGACATTAAATACATCTTAAATTAAAACTTAAATCGGGAAACAGTTTTTTTCAAACGAATTGGCACCCCGACCATATCTCCCTATTATCGGGGCGTGTGAAAGTAAGTGCAGGATCCTGCTATGTCCGGACTGTCTCCAGACACGTGTGCGCTAGTCGTCGGGTTAGTAACGCGACTCATCACTGAAGACAACCCGTTCCCAATCCGGACAATTCCACGTTGATCGGGCCCGGCACCATTGCAATCGCTGTTGACGGTGCAGACTCGTCAGTGGTAGGCGGCGTAATGGTCGCCGCGAATATAGATTCCGCCCCGTAGTCTTCTATTAATGGTCCAGGTGGTCAATTCCGTGTTAGTCACATGTTGGATGGTTGATAATGACAAATCTCGTGCTGTCACAGCTGATCTGACAATCGCTCTATCTTCCCGTTCTGTCGTCGCTCTAGTTCGTCCGTTGTCCGCTTGCCGCTGAAATCTGCCATTCCGGAACCATTCCTGCCAACATCGTCTTAATTTCTGTATCGCTCCTGCACAAATGCCGAACAATTCGTCGGTGTGCCCATCCAGCCTCATGCAGTCCGACCTGACGGACTCTTTCAAACTCCTTCATATGCCCGTAGTGGTCGCTAATCCGCCAGCAATGCATTGTTATAATCAAGGTACGTAAACGCAATCGAAATCCACTGCACGTTTTGTTCCTTAAAGCAAGATTCGCTCCTTATATACAGCACCATGGTGATCAATTCCAATGCGCTATAGTTCCGACTATTCATCCATTGGTTGCAAATTTTTGATCATCGCGGTCGAAAGGTGTTTGCGTGTAAAGTTTCATTATTATCGGATCATTTTACGGGGTGCTTCGATTTTTTTGTCTTAAGTGTACTTCATGAAATAATGTATACGCATTTCTATAGGAGAAGTTGCTTTTATTTAAAACGAAAAATATTTAATGCTTTTCATATATTCATGTTTCAAAATATTCGTATTTAAATGTTGAATATGAAATCCTTAAAATAATACTTTTCTCCTGCGACACAGTTATTCAAAGACGAATCATACATACAATTCGATTGGTTTATCACTATTTATATTGCATTCCTCGATAACAAATTTTTCAGAATTGTTCAGATAAGTAAAAACCTTTCTCCTTTTAAAGAAAAAAAGAAAAATGTAGAAAATAAAAATTACAATTCTGTATTTTGAAATCAAGATTTAAATAAAATAAATAAATATTTCGTACGATATGTTTGTTCTTCTGTAACCGAAACCGAATTTAGATTGGTTTCAATCTCAATTTTGAAAGCCAAATTTATTTGTATAAGAAAAATAATACTTTCTTCTGAAACGTATCCTACTTTTTGCAATATTTGAAAGAGAATACTCACTTCCGTGTAAAAGAATATTAAACAGCAATATAACTACATACCACTATATATTAATTTAATTTTAAACGAACAGAAATGTTGGATTAGACTACCTTTGTTGATAACAGTAACCAATGTCTGATTTAGCGCTTATTATACGATCTTCAATACCGAAATCCGATATCTATATTAACTGTTATTGAGATAGTATAATATAATTGAATCATACTACAGAGAACTCAATTACTCAACCGTTATCAACAGACTGCAATATACACTTGTATATACTGAATCTCATTAATATATATATATATATATAGGTTTTCTAAATATATCTGACATATTAAAGGAATATGCATGTGTGTTTGTTTGTATGCCTGTTAGCGTACAATTTAAGTAACTCACAGCTATATTCGGTGTAGTGACAATTTAGTTTAGGTAATGAAATACCTATAAACTTCTTATTTATTCAAATAAGGTCTTTTACTAATTTTATGCAAATTCGCGCAATGATATGCATTTTATTTTAATTCTAATAAGAGCGATCTTCACACAAATCATTTTCTTAGCATTCTCAAAGTATTATTACAATACAAACAATTTTATATCAGAAGATTCAATGGATTCAACTCCATTGTCTGAAAAGAAATTCATCTAAATTCGCCACGAACTTCGGGAAGAACCTTGTAGTCCCAACCGGGAATCGAAACACAGATCTTCACACTAGCGGGCCGACACTCTACCTTTGAGCCTACTAGGACAGAAGTGCAATCTCTTATCGTAAAAATGGACTCTGCATTACCCACCCTCTAATATCAGATTGATGTGTAACTGAAAATCCCACTGACCAACTGTTTTTATCTGTTCGTCAAGTTAACCCCATGTTTTTATTTTTATCCGCATGTTAGCTGCGTATGAGGTCGTTGGCCTGCCAATTTGAAATCGACGCTCAATATTCCGGCCTTTTCTGGATTTGTTGTGGTACGGAGCGTTGTTAACAATCAAAAAGGAACGAGAGATGTCACAAAGGTGCCAACGGGACATGTTTTCAAGGGACGAATTATTGGAATGCTAGAATCCGGTCGATGTCAAACCGAAGCGTCTCGAATTCTGAATGTGCCTTAGTCTGTGATCTCCAGACTGTGGCAGAGGGTCCAAACCACTGTAGATGTTACCTGATGACCAGTACCAGGTCGACCAAAGGTAACAATCGCTCGGCAAGACCGATATTTGGTGATAACTAAGCAACGTCAGAGGAACCGTTCTGCCAGACAACTGGGTTCAGTCCAGACAGCCGCGACAGGAGACATTGTTTCGAGACAACCTGTTTACAGGAGACGCAGACACGTTGGTCTCTATGCCAGATGACCAGCATCTGCCTGACGTCTGCACAGAAACGCGCGCGTTTACAGTAGTATTTGGAACATCGGCAGTGGAGTGAACAACAGTGAGGCATTGGTTCGTTCAGTGACGAGTCCAGGTTTAGCCTAAAAACTGATTCTCGTCGTTCTGGAGAGAACATGAAACGCGTTTCATCCGGGAAACATCACGGAAAGGCACCGGTTTCCGTTTGAGGGGGTCATGGTCTGGGTAGGCATCATGGTGGACGGCCGCACAGACTTCCACATCTTTAACAAGGGGTCGGTTACCAGTCAAAGTTCAGAGACGAAGTCTTTAATTCTACAGTTCGATTGTTTCGATATGCTGTTTATCCTGATTTCATATTCATAACTAATAAAGCGTCTTCTTACCGTGCGACCTTGATCGGCGACTTCCTTCAAACTGAAGATATTCAACACATGAAGTGGCTTGCCAACTCTCCTGATCTGAATCCAATAGAGCATGTGTGGGATATGCTCGGGAGACATCTTCAGCTCTCCGCTATCCACCAAGATCCGTTCCGGGGTTGAAAACTGCTCTCCGTGAGACTTGGAACTCTTTGAGCACACAATTCATCCAAACCGCCTTCGAAAGTATGGGGAATCATTGTGCAGCATGTAAGGCTACTCGAAGTTCCTACGCACCTGATTAAACTGCAGTATCACATTGTTTTAATCATTCTGTTTCACTGAGATTGACACTCTTTTTTTTTTGGATAATAAAAGTCGTTATTATCCTTGTTTTGCATTGTTTGTTTTTTCTATAACACTATTACACCCACATACCGCGTATCCTTCGATTCCAATGTAGATTTTCTGAAATTTTCACATAAACAGCAACTATACTTAACTTTTGGACATGAGTGTACTTGTAGAGCACAATTTTAACTGTCCCTGCAAAGTGAAATATATAGGGAAAGTATTGTGGCGGTGTTGAAAATTCGAATTCGAGTTATTGGCGGAATAACACTTTCAAATCACCTCTAAATTCGAATGAAATTCTGAAGTATGGTACACGTCCAATATATATCAATATATTTAGTAAAGACTACACATATTGTAAACAATCTTTATTCGGTCAATGACGTGCAGGAAAATTATTTCAGATGGCCAAAGCGGCTTCGGACAACATAGTGTCTATCATCAGTGGCAATAATACGGAATTGACGGACATGAGCTTTTATACAACCAGCAATCGTGAATATAAATTTGCATAGGGCAAATTTATATTCATGATAATAAATATGATATATTCATTTGTAATATATGTTAATTGTAGTATCGATTTTTACGATTTGTCCGCCGATCCTGTGGTCGAACGGTCAGGGGCATGCGTTTCCGTCTGATTGCCGGGTTGCGGGTTCGAATCCCGCCAGCGGACATGGATGTTTTTATGTCGAGGCCAAGTCAGACTTCCGCCCTTCGGGGAGCCTCTATAAAAGTGAAGCTGCAAATATCCTCCCCTTCGCCATGGGATGAACTGGGTGATCTGGTGGACGTGGTGCGTAGGCGCTCCTACACCACGGAGGAATTAGTAACGAACGAACGAACGATTTGTCTTATACACATTTATATTCATGATTGCTGGCTCATGATTGTATAAGCTCATGTCTGTCAATTCCTTATTATTGACACTGATGATGGACACTATGTTGTTCGAAAGCGCTTTGGCCTTTTGAAATACTTTTCATGTACGCCATTGATGGTGTGTTGAATAAAGATGGTTTAAAATATCTGTAGTCTTTACTAAATATAGCGAATGGAATTGTTTTAAAATGATATATATGTGTGTGTGTGTGTTTGCGCCTGTGTGTGTGTAATAGTGTGTTTCTTCATGTTTGTTTATCTGTATGGCTATGTGTCTGGGGATGCAATATCTCACGAAGGAATGGAGCATTTCAATCGTAATTTGTTACGATTATTACAATTCGGAAATGCTGGAATACTATCATTTTTAAACATAATGGGATTTTTTGCACCCCTCCTCCCAATTTTTGGATATTTTTTTGAATTAATAACGATCTTCACTAATAATAAATGCAATAATAATTTCCGACATAATTTTTCATTAGGAAACGAATAACAAAAATTTTAAAATGGCAGCATAAACCGTTCTTTTGCAAAAGCAAATTATCATTGTTAAGTATAAACTATTTTCTATCAAAAATTACAAGTAATTGTAAATTATATTTTAAAATATTATCTTGACGCACAAAAAAAATTTACATTTTAAAGTGCTTTTCCTGTACGTCAAGATGGTATTTTAAATACAGTTTGTAAATACTGATAGTTTTTGATAGAAGATATTGGATATAGTTTAGACGTGTTTACCATATCTATGAATTGCTAGGTATATTTATTATTTTCATTATTTTTTTCAATTTTTGAAAACTACTCTTATTTTATAAAGTTGCTTAAATCAGCAACTGATCAAAGTAGAAGTCACCTAATTATCAATTTCTTATATCTAGTATATTTATTAAATTAGTACGATTATGATGCATACATTTCAAAAGCAGATGTAACGTTACATTCAGTTACTTTGCTCACGTTAAAATTAAGAATTTCAAAAATACAGAAATCCGTCAAATATATTTTTAAAATTATTAATAGATGGCGCTGCCAACATCAGCTTTTTAATTAGCAGCATATTTACAGTATTTGAGGTCAGGTTAATTTGTTTGCGTTACCCATTATACGTATAAATTTATTATTTTAGTATAAGTAAATATTTTATCCTTTTTAATTATCCTGGCTACTGAAACTGAATGCTAGGTCCCAATTCAATAGTCAGGAACCTACGTGACCTCTTTATCTGCCTTTTCATAAAATGCATGCAAAATATTGTTGTCGAATTCAAATATGTTTGCAAAATATATCAATTTAAAATCCAAAACAAATAGAACAAATGATGAATTAATGACTGTACTCTGTCCATTAGAAAAGTAATATCACAGTCACAAAGTGGAAAAACATTGAAAAGACCTCGTCGTTTATATTTTAAGCCGCATAAGAATATCTCTCAAAGATTAATATTTTCCAATATCGTTCAAAGTTTTTTAAGGAAAACTATGGCAAGTATATATATTACAGGGTAATAGGTGATAATGGCAAAAAATATACCAAATTTCAAAAAATATAAAATTTCATTTTTAACCGAAATAAATTGAATTTGATTGCATATTTAAATTTATATTTTACTGAAAATGAATACATAGCAAAATATAAATATAAGTATCAATATAGCCGTTTTTCCTCACATGGAGTGTTAAAATGTTGAAAATAGTATTGGCTTGGATATAAATAAATTGTTTGTCTTTCTTGCAGGCGAATGTACTGAATCGCTTGCAAAATAGAGTTTTTAATATATGTAAGTACAGGGTTTTCATAAATGAGCCGTTATTTTCCATGTTGTCATCATCAATGAGTCGTCATTGATTTAGCGTCATTTTTATGCATTTGGCGAGTTTTTCGTTAATTTATCAACATTTGAAAAGTCGCCAATTTAGCGACATTCCACTTAAGTCGCCAAAATCTCGCCAAGCGTTATGGACTAAGAAATAAGTTATTCTTACAGCAGATAAATGACTATTGGCGTTCAAATAAAAAAGTATTACTCAAAGTATCTGTTTTACTTTCCTTATATACATAATGTATAAGGAAAGTATTGTGACGGGGTCGAAAATTCGAATTCGAGTTTTCGACGGGAGAGCACGTTTCAAGCATCCCTGATCACGAATCAAACATTTTTGAAGTGATGTCTGTGTGTGTGTGTGTGTGTGTGTGTGTGTGTGTGTGTGTGTGTGTGTGTGTGTCAGTGAGCCTGTGGAGACGATAACTGACGAACGAATGGACCGATTCGAACCAAATTTGGTACAAAATTCACAATCCGTAAACACTGGAAGCCTATTGCTTTTATACGCAATCGAATATTAAGAACCCCCCTAAATTTTCGAATGAAATTTTGAAAAAATCGTCAAAAAATCAAAACCAATAATAAAGTTACGTAAATAGACATTTTTTATGTAATTTTTCATAAGAAAACGATTGACATAAATTTCAGAACGCTAACATGAACCGTTCTCGAGATATTGCACATTTTTCAAAAAAATTATCAAAAAGTCATATAAAATAGAAAAAAAAATATTTCCTATTGAGAAACATGTTCACTTTTCATATATAATATCATGCAATAAATTGGGTGACATCATTCTCATGGATCTAGCTCGTTCCATTCATGAAAAAAGATACTTTGAGTAAAACTTTTGCATTTAAACGCCAATTTATCTGCTGTAAGAATAACTTATTTCTTCGTCCATAACACTTGGCGAGATTTTGGCGACAAAATTGGCGGAATGTCGCCAACTTGGCGACTTTTTGAAATGTTGCCAAATTAACGAAAATCTCGCCAAATGGATAAAAATGACGCTAAATCAATGAAAATGACGACTAATTGTCGAAAATTCAATATCTAATAAGTTATATAATATATAAATATATAATAATAGTTATATAATATATGTCGAAAATTCAATATCTAATAAGTTATATATATATATATATATATATATATATATAAACTTATTTCTTCGTCCATAACGCTTGGCGATATTTTGGCGAAGAAATTGGCGGAATGTCGCCAACTTGGCGACTTTTTGAAATGTTGCCAAATTAACGAAAATCTCGCCAAATGGATTAAAATGGCGATAAATCAATGAAAATGACGACTAATTGTCGCAAATTCAATATCTTGGAAAGGATATTAGTATCTACTAGAATAAAAACCTATTTATTTTACTGTGAAAGTAGTAAATTCATTTCATTATATAAGGAAAGTCATGTGTTGCCCACATCAGATTTTTTATTAATAGAACTAGCTAGATCCACAAGAATGATGTCACCCAATTTATCACATGTTATTACATATGAAAAGAGAACATGTTTCCCAATAGGAAATATTTTTTCTTTATTTTAAATGACTTTTTGATAATTTTTTTAAATCTGCAATATCTCGAGAACGGCTCATGTTAGCGTTCTAAAATTGATGTTAATCGTTTCCTAATGAAAAATTACATAAGAAATGACTATTTGCGTAACTTTATTAGCGGGTTTGATTTTTTGACTTTTTTTCAAAATTTCACTCTAAAATTTAGTGGGGTTCTGTACATTCGATTGCATATAAAAACAATAGGCTTCCAGCGTTTACAGATTGTGATTTTTGTACCAAATTTCGTTCGAATCGGTCCATTCGTTTGTTGTTATCGTCTCCACAGACTCACTGGAACACACACACAGACATCACTTCAAAAATGTTTGATTCGTGATCAGGCATGCTTGAAACGTGCTCTCCCGTCGAAAACTTGAATTCGAATTATCGACCCCGTCACAATACTTTCCTTATACATTATGTATATAAGGAAAGTAATATGAATTTAAACTTTTAAAGCATTTTTCTCAAAACGCAGATTTTTGAATTTGTGCCCATGTTATTTCAAAAACCGTTTGGTGAAATTGTGTTTGCATAAAAATAATCTTTTGTAATTTTCCTATACCTCTTTTTAGTCAAGTTATTTATACTGCAATTATAAATGTAGTAGTTGAAAAAGTATTAAAGGTATTCAGAAACCGTGTTTTATCAGAACATAAAATACAAATACAAAATACATTTATCTTTATGTAATTCCTGAATCGAAATAAAACTAAAAAGAATACTATTGCGTACATATAGTACACAATTAATCGAAGTGTCTTATTTACAAATCATTGGTTTCGAACAAGGAGAATATATTGTCAAATGTTAGATTAATGATAGCTTCTTTTGCCCATTAAGGAAGTGCAATGTCATTGTAGCAAAGTGAAAAAACTTCGCAAAGATCTTGTCATTTATTTAAAGCAATATAAAAACAGAAGATTAATGTATTTGCATGCCGCTCAATATTTTTCTAGTACAACTACTGTGAGTACAAAGTATTAAGGGTATGAGGAAATAAATAAATAAAGTAAAAACATATTTTTAAAAATAGGAAAATGGAACATTTTTAAAATCAGACAGCCAGTGCACACTTAAATATGCACACTTAAATTGCACACTTAAATGTGCACACTTAAATTGCACACTTGAATGTGCACACTTAAATTGCACACTTAAATGTGCAATTAAATGTATGCACTTATAATGATGTGCTCTATATGAAAAATATATTTAATGATATGTAGAATTTACAGGAAGTTTCCCAGTCTTTGTAATAAAAGTACATGAGTTAGGTCAATCTATAATAAACTGACCATGCGCGGCCGAATAAACGTGATTGTAATTCCCCAACTAGCTATTTCAAAATGTTAGGAAATTGAACTGGGCAAAAAGTGAAATAGACGTAAAATGTCCATTCCTAAAGTTGAAGAGCACTGTGTAATTATTACAAATCGATACCAGAAACGAACAAAACATCTATACGGAAGGTAATAAATACATGTGCAAAAAGTTGTATCATCAAGACATATATCACAGTGATATCTTCAATACCGGTTGTAACTCTACACTTTTCTGTGGTCGCTGTAAGGGGATATATAAATTATGTATTAACATTGATAGAAGCGTGGAGACAAAATACTCGCATGAATTCAATTTTTTTTTCTTTTGATAAATGCATAATTTTATTTACAGATTAAATATTTACAATTGTATGTTCAGACATTATATAGACACTTCCCATTATCCGAGGGCATAATATAATGGGCATTCTAGTCATTGTAAATTTTAATTTTCACTAAAAACTGTCTGCCTCAAAATAGTATAGTTTAATTTCATTAAGACAGTCCAGAGGAGTAAAACAGAAGGGATTTGCCAAGAACTAAGAGAGTATTGTAAGCGTAGAAGGAACACCAAGTGGACTGGTTGTGGCACACTATGTGAGCTGTGAAGACCGGCATTGGTGTTTTCCTTTTGTATCGGAGAACGCCACTGAATAGGCGATTTCACAATTTTGCATTAGATATTTTCGTCCTTCACTTGAACAAATGAACACATATCCTAGCACACATTTCCAAAATCAATCAGCAAATAATGAATTTTTAAAATTATTTTTTGGCCATATTGGGAGGGGGCGTCATATCATACCTTAACCCCTAGCCTCTGGTTGGTCGGTTCACTTGGGTGACTATTGGCTTGCCACTGGTGGCTGGTTGGTTTCTGTAGGCTCCACCTCACTTGATAGAGGCCAAGATTATTAACTATTGACTTTACTAATTTTACCACAAACTAATCTAAATTAAATACAGAAAATAATAATTTTTTATATATTTACAATATCGGAATGAATTTACAAAGTACCATTATGTGCAAGTACATAATTAAATATGAAAGTACAACTCCGGTCAAACGGGAATTTACCGGAAACTATTTTGAGATTTTATATTATTTTAGAAGGGGTTTTTCTTTTTTTTCCACCTGACAAGGATTTTTTTTATTATGATGTGGTGTTTTTATAAAATTTACATTATATGAAGATGTTTCAATTTACTTTTATCAAATTGATACATTTTAAGTAAAATGCAATTTACAAACGCAAAATTAAATTGTATTTTTGATACAAAGTTCAGATTTAACTATTTTAATGAAATAAATTATTTTAATGCACACATTCTGAAATATATATACCTACATTACAAAAAATGTGGTCCAAAATTTTCAAAAATATTGTGTAATCCAATTGAAGTGTTTCTGCATACAGGTACATTTTAATTAAAAATAGTGCTGAAAACAAGGAAATAACAAATAATTATATGTTCTTCAGAAATAATCTTGCCGGGTGTAATTAAATACTTCTTAAATGTAATTTTACTGTCTTAAATCCATTCCATACGCATTCCGAAGAAGAAGGAAATGTTTTTTTTTCTTTCATTAAATTAAACAAATAAGGTAATTAGCAATTTTTTTAAATAATAAATTTTAATCAGACTATTGCGTTGCTAGATTTTTTTCTCATATAAATATCTTTAGGGAGAAGGATGAGTGCTTGTGGAAAAAATGTATTTCTTAAATACATTGCAAACTTAAGTTGGCAACACTGATTTTCCTTTGATGGAATATTATAACGTATTTCAATTTTTTCCGAATTATGAAACTTTAAAGACATTGTGGAAATCCAGAACCATTCCTTGCGTAGTACTTGCGAACTTCGTCGCTAAGCCAAATTGTACGCATTTTTTAAAATGTCTTTTTTGTTTTCATATCTTCACGAATACATATACCACCCAAATTCGGTCCAAATCGATTTCATAGTTTTTGAAGGGTCAACGGTTTGTCACAAACAGAGACCGACAAGCGTCATTTTTGACATCTAGAGACCCCACGGATGTATTTAGGGTAAAATCGCGACATGGAATTGAATCAGGATCATCATACTTTTCCTAGGCTACATCGGTTAAATATCATATTTGGCATACAGCGGTCTTTCTTGACATATTTTAATTTTAGTTTTAAACTTTACCACCAAACCCGTCTTGGATCTACTATAGGAATGTACTCCTTTTCGGGGGGTAACTCTACAGGAGCAGCTAGAAAGTCTAACTTTGGTATGTCGTTGTATTTCATAGAGTTAAGTTACATACATTTTAATACAGTTACCTTACACCTTTCTGGTAGGTCGGACGGTCTGGGTCTCAACAACAACAACAACATACATTTTAATAAATATATTTTTTATACGTTTAAGTTCCATCCAATTTAATAAATACATTTTTCATACAGATAAATTACATACATTTTATTATATATATTTTTCATAAATTTAAGTTCCACCCATTTTAGTAAATGCATTTCTCATATATATAAATCAGATACATTTTGTTAAGTACATTTTCATAAATTTAAGTTACATATATTTCAATGAATACACTTTCATTCATTTAAGTTCCATACAAGTAATAAAAGGGGGGCGCGTATTTCAAAATATTACGTTTTTATGTATTTACTTGTTTAATATTACTAAAACATTAAAACCGTTTGATTATATCAAAAAATAGTTTTATGAATTAGGACTTCAAATTGCAAAGTTTTTTATCGATTGCAGCGAGCGTTCAAAAGTTAGAGACCGTATAAGCGAGCCAAGCATCTGAGCTAAATAGTATTATTTATATATTGGATCTCTATACTCTTATGGTCAATTTAGCGTTTCCCAGTCCAAATAATTCTACACTTTTTCTGTAATAATGTAACACATTTTCTGTCTTCTTTTTATTCTACTTGCTTATCTCACTTGGCCTAATCTGAACTAGGCCAAGTCAAAAACTGTCCTTTAGTTCGTTTAGAATCAGCGTTGGATTTTACAAGAAAGCTTCCCTGGTAGTATCAAAATAGGAAAAAAGATGCCCTCGGCAGACCTGGGTGACCGGGCATTACAAAATAGGAAAGTATGAATATATTTTCTTCCAGTACAATCTCCATAGGCCCTAAACGCACCCTTTTATATCTTAAAGACCGCAGTCTATTCCTATATGTCTCCAGAGAACTCGAAGTCTGCACCGCGTCAATATTCAAAATACCAATCGTTCGCTGGAAACTTCCTCCAAGCCGCGTTTCCCGAAATCTTTGCTTTTGTAAATATGAATTTAGCAATTTTATTATGTTTGAGATCAACGTGTGAAGGACTCGCCAGGGTATTTCTCTAGCTCTCGGCCTCTGAATTCCTCTTATAACTTTCAAATTAATGGACGTCATTCAGTGAAATTTGACACGGACATAGCTTGATGTATCAGAAGCAGCTTTGCCTTTTTTGTATCTCGTGCTTGTAGAAATCCCCCCATTTCCTGTGACAGTTTACATTAGGACTTCTGTAAGACAGCCAGCAGTATGTTTTTCACTTTTGGGCTAGACAGTAGTGCTGCCACTCGTCTCCTTCCTTACCCACGCTTTTCATACACCAGTGACAGTCCGTGTGAGATTTCATTGAATCGCATCCATTACTTTGAAAGTTATAAAGGAAAATCAGGGAGCAGGAATCGAGAGCAAGTGAAACACCCTGTACTAACTATGTCCAGCAAAAACTAGCAGGCACGGATGACAAGTCAGACGTTCCCACTGGCTACCTCAGATCATTAACCTTCTGCTTATGGGTGGGACAGCGACAATATCAAACGAAGAACCTTCCAAAACGACAGGTATTGGACATACCCTATCCCAAACAGTTCGATCCCCGTTCGCAGGAATTGGCGCGCATGGACTCCAATGTCTGCAAAGGGGGATCAAACAAAGAATCTCCCAAAAAGACAGGTATTTGACATATCCTATCCCAAACAGTTCGATCCCCTTTGCAGGAATTGGCGTCCATGGACGCCAATGTCTGCAAAGTGAGATCGAACTGTTTGGGGTAGAGTATGCCAAATTCAAACGAAGAACCTCGCAAAAAGACAGGGGTATTTGACATATCCTATCCCAAACAGTTCGATTCCCCTTTGCAGGCATTGGCGTCCATGGACGCCAATGTTTGCAAAGTTGAATCGAACTGTTTGGGATAGGGTATATCAAATGTACCTGTCTTTTGGGGCGGTTCTTCGTTTGTGATTGACGCCGTCCCACCCGTAAGCAAAAGGTTAGCTAAATAAAGCTGCACACGTTTACTTTATACCATGGACCAAACGCCTTCGATTACTTTTATATAAAAGTATTAATACTGATCAATAATAAATATTATATTTCGTTTTGCTTCATATTCAGGCTTTTCAATATTTTCACTACTTTTACTAAATTCTCATAAGTAAAATATGGTAATGAATTTTCTTCTAATTTAAAAAACTTTCCTCTAACATAAAAGTGTAAAAATATATTCACCTTTAAATAGGTAATTAAAAATTTTTGCCAAGAAAAACGTTTTTTTTTTTCTTTTCAAAAACCATTTACAAAGAAACCGGAATCCTTTTGTCGTCAGCATTTGGTACTAAAAAAGCGATGTAAATGGTTGAAGCAAAAATAATTTGTAAATAAACACGTTTATTAGAACTTCATTAAAAGAAAGAATGTAAGAATTGAGTATTTACTTAAAGCTTATTTACAGCGAATTTTTTATAAAAAAAAGAATACGGAAATGAAGTAAGGGGTAAAATTTTGAGCGACAATTTGCCAAAAAATAACGAAAAATTAAGGCGACTGAAAACAACAGAGCCGAAAGATAGTATAATTTTAAAACATATTATATAAAAAGGATAGTATTAAGTTATAGTTAAAAATAGAAATGTGGTTTTCTCATAACTTTCTCTACAAGCTGAAATGTCTTTATACATTTTTTCTTAATTGAGTAATTTTATTTTGCATAAAATAATATATCAGATAATTACTTAGTAAAAATCACTGTACATGGCCCACTCAATAAGTCTCCGGTCTAACTAAGAAAAACAATTTTTGTTTTAGAAATTCGACTTTATTCATCAACATACTCTCCTTCAAGAGTGATACATTCATTCCAACGCTACTTTAACTTTTCGATGCCTTTTTTGTAGAGCGATTTGTCTTTGCTCTCAAAATAGGCCTCAGTTTCGGCAATCACTTCTTCATTTGAGCCTAATTTCTTTCCCTGGAGCATCTTTTTGATGTCTGCAAAAAGCCAGTAGTCGCTGGGGGCCAGATCCGGAGAGTATGGTGGGTGAGGAAGCAATTCGAAGCGTAATTCATATAATTTAACCATCGTTTTCATCGACTTGTGACACGGGGCATTGTCTTGGTGGACCAGCACTTATTTCTTTTGCATATGAGGCCGTTTTCTCTTGATTTCTACACTCAATCGATCCAATAATGCCATGTAATATTCGCTATTGATAGTTTTACCTTTTTTGAGATAGTCGATGAACAAAATACCATGCGCATCCCAAAATACGGATGCCATAACCTTGCCAGCTGACTTTTGGGTTTTGGGTCGCTTTGGACGACTTTCACCGGCTGCTGTCCACTCAGTTGTCGATCTTTTTGATTCAGGTGTGTAGTAATGGATCCATGTTTCATCTATTGTCACATGCAGACGCAAGAAATCCTTCTTATCTCGCTGAAACCGCTTCAAACAGCGCTCTGAATCGTCGACGCGTTGTTGTTTTTGGTTCAGTGTGATCAAACGCGGCACCCACTTCGAAAGCAACTTACTCATGCTCAAATTTTCGTGTAAAATTGTTAACACACTACCTTCGTATATCTTTAAGGTGTCAGCTATCTCACACAACTTCACTTTACGGTCTTTCAAAACTATTTTGTGGACTTTTTATGTTATCCGGAACAACTGCCGATTTTGGGCGACCAGAGCGTTCAGCATCATCGCTGTTTGTACGACCGCGTTTAAATTCAGCAAACCAGTCGATAATAGTTGATTTCCCTGACGCAGAGTCTCCATAACGCTTATCAAACCACTGTTTGGCTTCAACAGTATTTTCCCCCATCAAAAAACAAAGTTTAATCAACACACGGAATTCTTTTATATCCATTGTTTTGAAAATTACAAAACTGGGGTCCCTAAAACCACTGTAACCTATAATATATGTGTCAGACCGGAGACTTATTGAGTGATATTATCTTGCATAATTAAGGAAGATGTCACTCTGTGCGTGTGTGTGTGTTTCTGTGCAGTCTGTAGTGGGACATCTAAGCATCCCAGGACCATGGAATTTGGTACACAGATACTGCATGATCTACTGCGCACCCCGGCGTTATATTATTTAATTTAAAATTGTATTTTAGTTATTTTACAGGCGGGAATTTCGCCATAAAACGAATGGAGAAAAATACGGTTTGATTTTCAGTTGAGGCACTTCGGTAAAATTTGAGATAAGCGTCTGCATCGCAAAACCAGAAATCCGAAATGGTTGGCGCTTTGGGATTAGAATGTAAAATTCCGAAATTTAAAATCCCCAGTTTTACAGATAGAGATTTGAATTTTTAAATATAAGGTTGTATCAGTATTATAAGCATTCCCTGGAAAAACACGTTTTTATGGCACTAACTTCTACAATTAGCAGTTAGGATTTTAAACAGCAGTTAAACAAACAAGTTTTATGATGTACTTTCTTGCAGGGTGTGCGTGGGGGGAGGGGTGTTTTATAAATCTTCGTCATTCTAACAAAATATTTTTTTTTTCGATTTCATGGACCCGGAAATCGCCGGGTATCTCGTACTGGTGTTGCTACAACATCAACACCATAGAATTGTTTAAACGACATGATCTTCTGAACAGCTTAGAGTGATAACGGAATTATTGCATTCACTTTAAGAACATTTAAAAATAAAATTAAAAATATATATATTTATAAAGTTAAATAACTAGCTTAGATTGTTTAGGCTATTTAAAAGAAAAATACACTCCTGATTCTTTGGATGTATTTTTAGTACCAGCAACACATTAACGCCAGTATTAATTTTATAAGTCTTGCTATGCTCCGGAAGATATTCTGCAGCAATAAAATCATGCGATCTTTGATTTAGATGTCGATAAAAAAGACCATGTAATCTTTCATTTTAATGTTGGTAAAATATCTTGCAATCTCTAATTTAGATGTCGGCTAAAAAGACCATGCAATATCTTTAATTTAGATATCGGCAAAATAGACCATGCAATCTTTAATTTAGATATCCTTATTTATAAAGTCAGGAAATGTTATTTCTTAATTTGAACAACCCTATACACCGGATGATTCAAAAGTTCGGAGCAAAAGTAAAACGATATACAAAAAATACCTGTTGGTCGGAGAAACATGCGGTTTGCAGATTAATATTCACCATGGTGCGGGATTTTGTATGGCATGAAAAGAGAAATTAGTCCAAAATCTCGACACTAGGGGGCGCTAAGAAAACAACGAGGGGTAATAATTGTGAAATAAGATATTTTATTTCAGCATGCTTTACAGCTGCAAATACTCAATGTGTCCACCACCACATTCCGGTACTGAGTGCAGTCGCGGTATTACGCCTAATACAGCGTAATACTAGCATAATACCAGCGTAATACTATATCAGACATATTACCGCGATTGCATCCAGTACTGGATTGTGGTGGTGGATACATTGAGCACTTGCAACTGTAAATCATGCTGAAATAAAATATATCATTTCACAATTATTACCCCTCGTTGTTTTTTTTACAACGGCGCTCCCTAGCGTCGAGATTTTGAACGAAATTTTTTTCATGCCATAAAAAAATCCCGCACGACTGTGAATATTAATCTGCAAACCGCAAGTCTCTCAGACCCGTGGATATTTTTTATCGCGTTTTACTTTTGCTCTGAACTTTTGAATCACCCGGTATTTATGTTCAGACGACATTTCTGTACCCACAGAATTTTCGGAACTTGCTACCCCTATCGGGAATCGAACCCTGGATATCCGAACTGGTCATCTGACTCTCTACCGTTGAGCTACTGGGACAAAATTGCAAACTCTTATCGTCAAAATGGACTCTGCATTCTCCTCCCTATAATATCAGATTGGTGGACAACTGACAAACTGACTGACATCCTCCTGCTATTTATATCTCAGCTTAGTCTCCTGCTACTGCTGTTCTCACCCAGGTTAGTATCCTGCGTGATCGTTATCCCCTTAATTTGAAATCGGCGCTCAATCTCCCAGAGACCACTGAATCCGTGCTAGCCGTACTATGGTCACTTGTAGACCACCGCCATCTTTGCACTAACCTACAGGGTTCATTTGTTCGGACGCTATTGTAAATGACATTGCTGTCCCAACCGGAAATCAAACCCTGGATCTCCGAACTTACCAGCCGACGCTCTACCGTTTATATACTGGAACCACAATGCCAGCTCTTATCGTCGAAGTGGATTCTGCATTCTCCACCCTCTAATGTCAGATTGACGGGAAACTGGCAATCTGACTAACCACTTCCTACTATTTTTACCTCAAGTTAGCCTCCTGCTACTACTAATGTTACCCAGGTTAGTATCCTGAGTGGTCATTATCCTCATAATTTGAAATCTGCTCTCAATCGTCCAGAGTCCACTGAATCAGTAGTAGTCGCACTAGTGTCACATTCAGACCTCCGACATCTTTGCACTAACTTACAGGGTTGATTTGTTCGGGCGCCATTGTAAAGTAACTTTCTGCCACAACCGGGAATCGAACCCTGGATCTCCGAACTAGTCATACGACGGTCTACCGTTGAACTACTGGGACTAAATTGTAAGTTCTTATCTTCAAAGTGGACTCTGTAAATTTTCTTTTTAAGAAATTTTGTTAAGGTCTCAACTAACAGATTAACTTCAAATTTTTACCTAAATGAAGAACGTATTCCAATTTGAATTATGACCACTTTTTGAACTAACTATATTTCTAGCTTGTTCGCAGTATTTACCTAATCATGTGTCATAATATTATACTTTAAACGAAAGGTTTCAACATACAATCCAAAACGTTTGCTTATTTTGAGAATACATTCATATTTGAATTATGACTTTTTATTTAATCTTTCTGTTTCCATCGTGTTTTCGGAAATTATGGCGCCGGGCATTACCGTATTATTTTAATTTCACATAAAACACCAAAAACATTCCCCCACCATAATTAAAAGAAATTCCCCACCACATACAGCAAACAAGAACTTTTTACCGCAAAAATTATATGTATTCCAAAAATGGCTTGCGCAAATTTCCCGCAGGATTGGAGATATAATTTCAATTCTGGGGTACCCTGTTGAAGGAGCCAAACCTTGATTTGATAAAGGAAAAAACGACAAGGCTTGGAATAAGCTTGGGGCTGATTTACTTAAGGGTTAGGAATCTTCAACATGTGTATCTTAAACGCTTTTAGAAGCCTTAAATCGATATAGCACTAAAAAAAAACATTTTTAAAACCAATTGTGTTGCAAGGAAATCCCATCCAATTGTTACTTTTCCTATCTACATAGTATAATGATGAAAAGTATTGACATGACCGAAAATTCAAATTCGGGTTTTCGACGGATAAGCACGCTTCAAACATCCCTGAATTCGAATAGAAAATTTTAGGGATGATGGTGTGTGGGGGGGGAGAGGAGAGAGTTATACTCGAATCCTATTGATTTTAAAAACGATCAAACGTTTAAAAGACCCTGAATTATCAATGAATTTTTGAAAAGTCATCAAAAATCAGAATATTTAATAATGTTAAACAAATATATTTTTGTATTTTATATTCTAAAACAAATGATATAAACTTTAGAACTCTAGCTCGAACCATTGTCTAGATGTTACACGTTTTTAAATAAATGTATATAAAAATACACAAAATTGAGCAGTAGTAAATATCATTAAATATTTAACACTTGTCGAAAAATTTAGCTACATAGGCGATTGATTTGGCGAAATATCGCCTACTTGACGTCTTCTTAATGTAGGACCAATAGACGAAAATAACATTAAAGTTGTAAAAATGGCGCTAAAATTATGAATAGGACTCCCAATTGTTGAAATTATAATTAACACGTTTTAATATAATGAAGTACTATATTACTTAACAAATGCTATCAATAATTATAATTGCCTAGTTAGATCTGTGTTAAATATAAGTAAATATGATACTTTAAAATAATTTTATATGTTGTCATTAAAAAAAAATATGATGTGGGCAGCACTTGATGTTCCTTACATAATGCAATGAATTTACTCCATTTACAGTCGAAACATAGTGTATAAAATCCACGGTATTGTGTTCTTAACATTGTACATTTGGAGATTTTCCAGGTGACAACATGTAAAACTATTTCGAAGTACCCAATTAACTTATCGCGCAACTCTAAACAAATAATTATCAATATTGATAGCATCCTCAATAAGCGATATAGTCCATATATAAAAATACTTTAATAATTAATTCATCAATTAGGCGTCATTTTCACTAATTTAGTGTCATTTTTGCAAATTTTATCGATATTTTCGTCAATCTTGGGCGAAATATCGCCAAGTTGGCGATACTTTGTTAGATTATTCGCCAAATGCATCACCAAGTGTTACAGACAAACAGAGAGGATATTTCTTATGTCCTAGAAGGTATGCTCGTCATATGACGGAAATCAGAATTTTCGAAATACTACTTCCCAATTGGCGTCATTTTTATCAATTTGGCGATATTTTTGTCACTTTGTCAATATTTTAAATAGACGCTAAGTTGGCGACGTCCCCCTAAATGCTTCGCTAAGCGTTACGGACGGAGAAATGGGTTATTCTCAGTTCTAGCTTATGTTCTTTCCGAGATATTGAACTTTCAACAATGAATCGGCATTTAATTGATTTAGCGTTGGTTTCATCAATTTGTCGAATTTTTATAAATTGCGTGACATTTTCGTCAATTTGGCAACATTATAAATGTCAGCAAGTTGGAGATATTCCGACAAATGCATCACCAAAATTTTGTCAAATGTTAAAAAACGAAATATATGTTATTCTTAAAGTAAATTCTTATACCCTTTCCAAAACATTGAATTTTGGTCAATTAGCCGTCATTTTTATTGATATAGCGTTAGTTTTATCAATTTGGCAACATTTTCGTTAATTTGACAAAATTAAAAAGTCGCCAAGTTGGCGTCAATCCGCCAAATTCATCGTCAAAATCTCGCCAAGCGTTATGCACGGAGAAATAGGTTATTCTAATGGCAGATAAATATTGGCGTTCAAATACAAATGTATTACCTAAAGCATATTTTCTCATGAATGTAAAGAGCTAGATTCATGAGAATGATGTCGCTAAATATATTACATGAGATTACATATGAAAACCGAACATATGCCACAATAGTTAATATTTTTTTTTATATGATCTTTGATAGATTTGTTTAAAAAATGTATAATAACTCGAAAACGGTTTATGCTAATATTCTAAAGTTTATGTCAATTGTTTTCTAATGAAATATTACGTAAGAAATGATTATTTGTGTCACTTTATTAAAGATTTTGATTTTGTTTATATTTTTTTCAAAATGTCACTTGAAAATTTAGGAAAGTTATGGACATTCGATTGCGTTTGAAAATAATACGCTTCCAGTATTCACGGATTGTAAATTTTGAACCGAGTTGCGTTCAAATAGCTCCATTCGTTCGTGAGATATCGTCTCCACAGACTCATTGACATACACGCATAGACACACATACTTACACACACACACATACACAAACACACTTACACATGCACTTGTACACACACACACACATATACTCACAAACACACGCACACACACACAAACTTACACATGCACTTACACACACACACACACACATACCCATGCACTTACACACACACACACACACACACACACTAAGGCATCATCTCAAAAAAGTTTGATTCGTGTTCAGTTTGATTCGTGTCACCCAATTTATCGCATGGTATTACGGGTGTGTACTTCCTGTGCTTACGGTTTGTGATTTTTGTACTAAATTTCTTTCTATTCGGTTCATTCGTTCGTCAGTTATCATCTCCACAGACTCACTGACACACACGCACACACACACACAGACATCACTCTAAAAATGTTCGATTCGTGATCAGGGATGCTTGAAACGTGCTCCCTCGTTGAGAGCTCGAATTCGAATTTTCGACCCTATCACAATACTTCCCTTTTGCATTATACTATGTTTATAAGGAAAGTAAAACTACCAAATGTGTACTTTTCAATGTTTAAAACACTATGCTATGGATATTGCCCTCATTATGTCCATATGATATAAATATATATATATATATATATATATATATATATATATATATATATATATAAATATACTTGAATTATGTAAGGTGCGGCCAAACCATATGCTGCCGATATCAGAATTGCTACATGGTTGTTACATGGTTGATTTTGGCTGTTGTATAAAGGTTCAGAAATCTCCTAACATGAATAATTTACATAATTGATGCGCTACAAATTAATTAAAAGAATGAAAAAATATTTGCAAAAATCAAATTCCAACTAATTATACATTTATATCTATAATACCAAATAATTGTAATCAATAAAGAACAAATAGAACATAGTTTAGCGAAAAATGTTATTTACAAAATATATGGTTTTAAAATCCAAAACAGATAGTGCAAATGATGAATTAATGGCTGCATCTCTGTCCATTAGAGAAGTAATATCACAGTTTCCGAGTAGAAAAACATTGCACAGACCTACCTAGTCGTTTAAATCTGCAAAACACCGCGAAGATTAATGTGTTCTAATATCGTTCAGTGCTTTTTAAGTAAAACTAGGGTAAGTATCGTACTGGGAAATAAATGATGATGGAGAAACAAATATATTAGATTCGGAAAAATGAAACGCACTAACCTAGATATAACTCATTTGATTGCATAAAGTTATAGTTTACTCGATATGGAATGTATTGGAAAGTATATATAAGTTACATTATAAAACGTAATAGCAAATATTTTCTGAAAAGAGTGCTGTTTTAAGGAATTTTGGTGCATTTTTGTTTATGGTATATGTGGTACTGGGAAATAAAAAACAATATTTGAAGTTAGTTAAACACATTGCTTTGATACTTTGAAATGCTGCTAATAACTCACCATTATATCTTTAGTACGAGTCCCTGCAATAAAATATATACCATAATACCACACAATTAACTTTACCCATTTTAACTTCAAAATATATATTTATTAAGCACCTTATAATCATAATTACATTACAACAATTTTACTTATATATTTACGGAGGAGACTGGACATGTGAGACCAGGCATACAAACATTCCTAAACTAACTATGATATTTTATACATGTTGTTAAGATTATACCATTTTGTTGTCGTTAGACGTTTATGGATCATGAGTTGTTGAACCACGGCATCATCACTGCGCTGTATGAGTAACTTGATGTATTTCTTTATGCGCCTGTATCTACATTTTTATGAATATCTGCATCCGCACTCTCCAAATGTATTCTCATCTATTACTGATCTCGCTGTAGAACTTTATACATGTCTATATCGACTCTAACTGCTCTAACTCTATCTTACATCTCTGTTACTGATCTCTAAACCTGTATTCATCTGTATTATTTAAATATCTCTGTAGTAGCTATGTAGAACCTTCTGTCGGTTGCTACTTCTTTTTGCCTGAGGTCTGATACGCCTCTTCGGCTACCATTGGTTGACTTCAGAGCGATGCGACAACACATCTTCCATATTGGTTGAATTTTGATCGAATCTCGTGGATTCATTGTTAGCCCCCCTTTCGTAAGGCTTCTTTGGCCAATTGGGTCAGGGTCGCTGTAAAACTGGAGTCACCCAGAGTGGGCTCCTTAATCTGCCCTTCTGGATATCATAAATAATCGTATAAACCTGTCTACGTGAGTTCTGGTCTCACAGTATAAACAATTCATTGAAATAAAATGTTTACAAACTACGTCTTGAAAAAAAACATTTATAAAATCAGTGACATGTTTTGCGAGAAATTAAAACCAATCATTTAAAAAATATCCAGGACTTCATTGGCAAATAGAAAAACATATAAAAATAAAGTAACACTACTAAGTAAAGACAAAATTAAATGACGTTAAGAATTAATAAAATAATTACGTGTTTCTGTGACATTAAAAGAATTCTAAAAAGCAACATCGATAAAAAGACTAAAATTATATTCAAACATATTAGCTAATATTTTTCAAAATGATTTTAAATTGTGTTTAGTAACTACAACGAATCAACCGGCGTTGCTCGTATCATAAATAAGAGCCGGCTATTTAAATAGTACAGATAGAGATAACACCACTAATACACACACATATAATACCTATACAGATAACACTCAAATTCCAAGTCGCACATTAAACCAAAATCGTTCCTGCGTTCCGAATTTTCCATGCCTAACCATGTCGATTGTACTACGCGGATGTGATACGACTTGAATTAGCTGCTTTGATACGCTCTAAATAAGTGCAGTCAAATTGCATGAAATCAGAAGAGAGTACAGAATTTCTTTTTAGTTAGAAAAGATAGATTTTCGTTTTTTAGTTTTGTTTTTGTTTAGTTTCAAAGTTGGATTTGAGTATTTTATTATCCATCTCTGGTTCCGCCATCTTCTGCGATTGAATATGACGGTTAGACGTTAATCATAAAAGAAAACATAAATTGATTTTGCAGCTGAAAGTAAAAATAAAACTGAATTTTGACTGTCGCATACAGTTTAAATCAAAATTTCAACACTCTTATAATATTAAAATAGTTCTATATTCCAAAAATAGCAAATTTATCTTCACGAAATCAGAAAATGGCAAAACTGTAAAGACCTCAGTATAGGCTGAATAACTGAGACATTGTTCGCAGAAGCACCTGCGATATAAAGTGCTCACATTAGAGCAGAATAGCCTGCTCCATAAATTGTATCCCGAAATGATGAAAATTTTGGCGAAATATGACTTGTAATTTCACAACTTTGAAACTATATTGGCGAAAAACTCAACTTTGCACAACGGAAGTAAATTTGCAAACCTCGGCTAAGTTATATAGTTAATCAATATACGCATAATCGGCACATGAAACGAAAATGGATTAATAATAAGTTTGCCGCAGATATAGTTAAAACGAGGAAGATCAATCATGCATAAGGAAGTGATCATGAAACATTTTCCAAATGAAATGAAATTTTATTAAAACATATCTAAAATGCGGTACATGCAGCGGTGATATTCTTTTAATTATCACAATACTACATAAATCTGATGCGGGCAGCACATGACTTTCCTTACATAATGCAATCAATTTACTCCTTTTACAGTCGATAAAAAGTGTATAAAATCCAAGGTATTGTGTTCTTAGCGTTGTGCATTTGGCGATTTTCCGGATGACATTATGTAAAACTATTTCAAAGTACCCAATTAACTTATATTATTTCGTATATACTCTAAATAAACAATTATAAATATTGATAGAAAGATTGAATTATCAATATTGTTTAACAATATTGATCTACTCGGGTGATATTATTCATTTACATTCCCATATGTCCAATATCATACTAAAATTTCACTGACTGTATCAACATCACACTGAAATTTCATTTTAATAAAGTCATTTTTAACGCAGTTATCGTGCGAACGAACAGACATAGAGACAGATAGAATGAACAGTCATAAACACTTTTCAACTATGTTGGAAAGCGTTAAAAATCGTTGAAGCCCATCGTCCTGGAAATTCATCTACCCATATGAAAGTAGTGTATGTCCAAAGATTTGAGAATAAAATTAGTAGTTTTAATAAATTTAAGTAAGAAGCAATTAGTCTCACAAAATCTCTGGTACGAAATGGAAGTTTTAACAAATCGCTTGTAGGAAAAAAATAGTTTTAATAAATATTTATGCTTGTGCAACCCAGACCGTTCTATTCACCTGTAGATTTAAAGTAATTATTTAGACGGTCGAAACCTTCAATAAATATTCATTAAATATAATAAAGATTAGTTCCTTTGTATGATAAACATGATAGAAATTGCGATTACACATGGATGCTGTAAAACAGGATCAAAACTGATATATCTGAGGGGTGGATTAAGTGACTCCCAATCAAAATGCCAGAAATAGCGCATTTTAATCCTGATGGACAGAACCCTCCTAAATCATAAACAACCCCCTGACCTCCCCCCCTACCCGACTCTCGCGAAAGAGTTTCAACCTCATGACGTCGGGTCCAGTGAATTAGAATTAAAATCTTAACAAATAATTTTTTATCAAAACACAGTAATTTTTACAAAGGATGATTATCATAATGCTGTAATCTCATCAAAACAAAAATGCTCTATAATAAATTCGCAAATTTAAATTTTTGTGATTTAATTGCCTGTTACCCAGGAGGCATATGTCTCCGATTGCAAGCTCCGATATTCACTCACAGATAACAGGAATGCCGAATTGGGTTAGGGTCATTGTTATCAATGCGACTCAGCATATTTTTTTTTGCAATTTTTAGAAAACATTAAAAAAAAATCTGATGTGGGCAGCACATGACTTTCCTTATATAATGCAATGAATTTACTACATTTACAGTAAAAAAATAGATTATTTTTATAGTAGTTATTTATATTCTTTCCAAGATATTGAATTTTCGTCAATGAGTCGTCATTTTCCATGTCGTCATCATCAATGAGTTGTCATTGATTTAGCGTCATTTTTATCCATTTGGCGAGTTTTTCGCTAATTTAGCAACATTTAAAAAAGTCGCCAAGGTGGCGACATTCGACCAAATTCGTCGCCAAAATCTCGCCAAACGTTATGGACGAAGAAATAAGCTATTCTTACATCAGATAAATGACTATTGGCGTTCAAATACAAAAGTATTACTCAAATTATCTTTTTTCATGAATGAAACGAGCTATATCCACGAGAATGATGTCACCAAATTTATCGCATGGTATTACATATGAAAAGTAAACATGTTTCTCAATAAGAAATATTTTTTATTTTTATTTTATATGATAATTTTATATTATGTCAATCGTTTTCTAATGAAAAATTACATACGAAATGTCTATTTACGTAACTTTATTAGCGATTTTGATTTTTTGACGATTTTTTCAAAATTTCACCCCAAAATTTAGGGGGGTTCTGAGCATTCGATTGCGTATAAAAAAATAGGCTTCCAGTTTTTATGGATTGTGATTTTTGTACCAAATTTCGTTCGAATCGGTCCATTCGTTCGTCAGTTTTCGTCTCCACAGACTCACTGACACACACACACACACAGACATCGCTTCAAAAATGTTTGTTTCGTGATCAGGGATGCTTGAAACGTTGTCTCCCGTCGGAAACTCGAATTCGAATTTTCGACCCCGTCACAATACTTTCGTTATACATTATATATATATAAGAAAATTAAAAAAAACTATTGACTTTCTTGAAAAATTCCACATTTAGAGGCTTTTAGAAATTTATCTATTTGCCATCCAAACGAAACACCGAGATTCTAACTTTTATTTTAGCTGAGGAGGTAACCTTTACCTACCACTTGTTTTACTCTAGAAAGAGGTATTCTACAAATATTAAAAAATCTATTACATTTTTCGAATTTTCGAAGCTTTCGACTGTTCTCCTTATCGATAGCTACATTAAAAGCAAGAAAGATCAATCATGCATAAAGCATTGATTATGAAACACTTTCCAATGCAATTCGCTGAATGTATCGCATCTCTACAATGGGATACATTCTGCGGTGATATTATTTTAATTACCACAAATCTATAATACATTTTTTTTACCTGAAAACTTAAAACTTCATCGAAAAAATTTAACTTTATTGAAATGACGTCTTCGAAATATAAATCGTCTGGCTCTCTATGAAATCTTAGTGATTATTTCATTCATATCACTTTTATTCCAGTCTCCAATGCTAAATAATTTTAACTGAAAAAAATTCAGAAATTCTTGTACAATTCACCTTACAGTAATTTGCTTACATTCTGCATGCATTAAAGTTAGACTTAGTTGTAGAATTAATCAAATTTTGATGATTATTTAAACTCAAAAGTATTGCAATTTAGTTGGCACAGAATATACACTGCTGGCCATCCAAAATGCAACACCATAAAGGAAGCATCCAATAAGCATGAAATTTGCACCATACGTAGACCTTGATAGGGAATACAAATGATTAGAATTTTAGCCCATATGCAAATCATGTGCGCCAGTAGCGCCACCTACAAGAGCTATATAAGGGGAGAAGAGAAGGCTGTTTTTAAGTACAGGAATGTTGTTTTCACCCTGTATTTCTGTGTGGGAAGCTTCAGTATGCCTCGTCGAAGAATACGGCAGCCATTTCAGCACGTTTCTGAGTTTGACAGAGGAAGAATTGTAGCTTATAGAGATTGCGGATTACCCTTCCGAGAAATCGGTGCTCGTGTTGGACGAAATCAAGCCACAGTGATGCGAATAGGGAATCAGCGGGTGCAGGAGGGACGGACCAACCGACAGGAACAATTGCACCAGCCTCGTCGCACCACCGAACGTGAGGACAGGCATATTGTGCGCATGGCAATGATGGATCGCACTGCAACATCAACAACCCTAGAACAAGAATTAAGGTCTGTTTCACAACAATCTGTGTCAACACGTACCATTCGACGTCGTCTGCAGCAACGGACAATTTCAGCAAGGCGTTCATTGCTGCGATTACCTTTGACTCCAGACCATAGGCGTATGCGGCTGCAATGGTGCTTTGAACGCCGGACATGGACAAACGAATGGCACGGCATTGTGTTTTCAGACGAATCACGATTCTGTCTACAACACGACGATGGTCATATCCGGGTTTGGCGGCACCGTGGCGAGAGAGTGCATAACTCTTGCATTATGCATCGCCATACCGGTCCTTCACCTGGCGTTATGGCTTGGGGTGTCATTGGATTTTACTCCCGCACCCTCCTAATAGGCATTGCTGGTACACTCAACAGCCAACACTACATTTCTGAAGTTTTGGAGCCTGTTGTCTTACCTTACCTTCAAAGCCTGCCTGCGGCCAAGTTTCAACAGGACAATGCGAGACCACACGTGGCACATATCGTTCAGCATTTCTTCAATGCCCACCAAGTTTCACTGCTCCCTTGGCCCGCCCGTTCTCCAGATCTGTCGCCCATTGAAAACGTCTGGTCGATGATTGGCAAACGACTGGCCCAGCAAACACCACCAGCTGCTACGACAGATGAAGTTTGGCAACGTGTGGAAGCAGTATGGACTGACATACCCCAAGAACACATCCAAAGTCTCTTTCTTTCAATGCCGAGGCGCGTAGCAGCAGTTATTGTCAGCCATGGCGGCTACACAAAATACTGATTTCCTCATGTTCCGCAAGTCGAACGGGGCTGTATTTTCAATAAATTCATCCTTTTACTTTATGTCCTTTGTCCAATAAATTTGGCTTTGATATCTCTTGTCTTTCATGGTGTTGCATTTTGGATGGCCAGCAGTGTAGATGCACAGAGAATACGCAAATATAAATCGGTTTTAGGACGGATGCAACACTAAATATATATTTAAAAGAACTTTAAAAAACACGATTTTTACGCTGGGTAAAAATGTGGATGTCATATTTTATTTTGAAGTGGATCACATGATCCCCTCATATAATATAGGTGTAATTATTATTTTAATTTTTACTTAAAAAACTTCTATTTTTTTTTGTTTTTCATTTTTAATTTTTAATTTTTCTTTTGTTTTAATTTTTAATTTTTAATTTTTTTTTTAATTTTTACTGAATTTTTTTTTATATTTTATGAGATAAATTTGAATATTTTCAAAATTTTCGAAGCAATTTGTGAATTTTAACTTCACTTAAAACATGTTTCAAAAATTAGGTCTCCTGGGTTCAATTCATTTCACTTTTTCAATCCGGGTTCGACCCAATACTAAGCGGATGATGTCATTCATTTACATTCCCATATGTCCCACATACCGTCTGAACAACATACTGCAATTTCATTTTGATAAAATCATTTTTACAGCAGTTATCGAGTAAACGGACGGATAGACAGACAGAATTATCAAAGTCATAAACGCTTTTCAACTATGTTGGAAAGTGTTAAAAGACCACGCGCTTCAGGACCAGGTGCGGACTTTGAAACTGATGGAAAAACAAACGTGCGCGTCTAAAAAGAGTATTTTTTACAAATATTTAAAAATATATTAAAATTTTCGAAACTTTCGATCTATTGAGTTCGAGAGCTACATTGAAAAGTCAAGCTTCTGGAGAACAAAAAGTGGCTTCGGAATAGAGGAGACGCAACTGTACCAAGTTTTAACAGTATAGATTGATAGGAAAAAATAAGATTCATTTTGCCGAATGTATAATTAGAATCGGCAAAAGTTTCCACAAGAATAATATAGTATTTAAAATATATTGAAATTTGATTACTACTTTAAAGCTGACAGTCGTCACATATCGAATTTTACACTGTTTCAACACAGATCGAATTATACACAGATTCGACACAGATCGAAATTTAGACAGATATGACGCAAATCGAAATTTACACAGATTCGGCACAGAACGAATTTTACATAGATTCGGCACAGATCCAATTTTGCACCTCGGACTTCATCATGACTTGTAACGGTGATATTTTAAATGTTCCAAATTTCGCGCTAATCGGTCAAATAATCGCTGAGAACAGCGTCAGTAGGATCAGCGCATATTTGAGTCGATGGCATGGATACCTCGCTGCGCTTCAATAAAGTAGGATTTATCGCAAAACACTTTTTGGGAACATCTTTGATAATGTTTTTTGAAGTATTTTAGTACTTAATACATTAGATTTGAACTCATATCTTTCAACTTAAAATTTTGTAAATAATGTAGGTCTCAGAAATTATGTACGTGTATTCCTTCCGTATGAATCTTCATGATTAAATTGCATAACCCAAAGCATAATACAAACTATTGCTACACCTGCGTACTATATATCAGCATCATTGTTTCAAGAATTGCCATTGTTTTACATAAAAAATGCGAAGAAAATCTTTAAATCCAACTAAATTTAGTTCTAATCATGAGAATTACTAAACATTCTATTTAGTTTTTCACATAATGCAGCTACACTCAAAATTTCTTATCGCTAGTGGTTTCTTTCTTAAATTGACGCGTCCACAACTCACACAAATCATACACACACATCTCACACACATCATGTATACACATCTCACACCTTACATAAACACACATCTCACACACATCAAGCATACACATCTCACACACACACACCTCACACACACACACACACCTCACACACACACACACCTCACACACACATCTCACACACACCATACACACATATACGCCTCACACACACACACACGCGCAGACACAACTCGCTCGCACACACACTTCGTTCACATACACACACGCACACACACCTGCCTCACACACACACGTACACAGATCTCCCTCACACACACACGCACCTCCCTCACACACACACGTGCACACACCTCTCTCATACACACACACGCATGCACACCTCTCACACACACACACATACGCACACACACCTCTCTCACACACGCACACCTCTCTCACACACACACCTCTCTCACACACACACCTCTCACACACACACACCTCACACACATACGCCACACACACTTCACGCACACACAAACACCTCACACATACACACCTCAAGCATACACAACACACACACACACACCTTATACGCAGAGAGAGAAAGAGCGAGAGACGATTAATTAAATGTTCAAAATGAATTTAAGAGGGATAAGAAAATGAGACGCAAATGATTGAATTCATCTTTACGCAAATGATTGAATTCATTTGCTTAAAGCACTCTTTCAAAGTCTGGAATTGGAAAATTTAGAAGAAAACGATACATTCTATATACAATAGGAAAAAGCAAAAATATACTCTTAGAGTATATTAAAATTAAACGAAACACAACAAATATAAACTTGTGGTTTTCGAACTCGAAAATTATATTGTCAAAAGAAAGATTGATGGATTTTTCTTTTTTATTTAGAATGTGCAATGCCACTGCAGCAAAGTGAATAAACATTGTAAAGACCTCGCCATTTATTTAAGGCAATATAAAACTGAATGATTAATGTCTTCGAATATCGTTGTTTTTTAATACAACTACGGTAAGTATCAAGGATTATGCATGGAAGGAAATAAATGACGTTAGTGAAACAGATTTATGAGGTTGGTAAAATGAATTATATTATCTGATCTCAATAAATAACGTGCTTTGTTGTCCATTTAAAATGTTGTTTTTATAAGGACAGACGGTGAAGAGATATCACCATAAACTGAAGAGATATATCCATATATTATTCATTACATGTATTAAAGTAATGTTTAAACCAGCAACGTTAAAATTAGTATTTTTAATAATTGTGTCACAATGATTTTGGTTATCCGTATGAAGTTATCCGTACTAATGAAGTTATACGTAATGAAGTTATCCGTACTAATGAAGTTATACGTAATGAAGTTATCCGTACTAATAATAAATCTGGCTTATTCGTCTGACAGACTTGAATTTCGAAATGCAGATGTATATCAGTAACTTAATTATAAGAAAATATTAAATTTTCAAATTATGTTCAGCTTTAAGAATTATGTTCAGCTTATGTTTCATTCCCAAATTTTCACAAGTAGTAGTGACGAAAATTGGCCATTTTCGACCACCACGTGACATGGGCGGTATTTAGAGCTCTGGAGCAGATTAGGTAACTAATCAACTGCAATATATTTTTTCATTGAGTAACGTCAGGATTCTGTGGTAAATACAGTTTGGATTACTTATGTACTGGTATACTAATGTACTGGTTTTAGGGGAATAAATCTTAAACCAGAGCAGCTAGAACGTCCAAATTTATTCTGCCGTTGTCATTTGTGGTACATTTTAATTATTTGTATTTGAACCTTATTGATATAGAAAGTCCTTTTCCGTTAATAGAAATGTACTTTGTTCGGGAGAATAACTCGAGAACAGGAGTAGCTGAAAAACCCAAATTTATTATGTCATTGTCTTTTATAATATAATTTAACCCGTTTAAATTTGGATTTTGGACATTATCAGGTTATCCCATCCTGGGACCACCATAAGAATGTACTTGCTTTGGGGGAAGAAGTTTAAAACCGGAACATCTAAAAATTCAACATTTTATATGTCAAATCGTATGGAAAACACGTCAAATCATTAAGACTTTAAAAATAAAGACAACCAAAGTTGGCTATTAATGAAATGTCTTTACTAACAAATCCATCCATGACCATAAATATTGGTATTATTATTACTTTATTGATTATTAATTATTATTTTATATGCACGTCATGGATGGAGATTGTAGTAAAAACATTTTAATTATTGCCAACTTTGGCTGTCTTTAATTTTAAAGATTTAGTATGTCGTTCTATTTTATGATACATGTAAATTCTTTCAATTTTGAGCCTTATTGGGCTAGCCCGTCTTAAGCCCGCCATAGTTTGTTTTTGGTATTTTCATTTTTGATTCATTAAGATTTCCAAAACCATATTCATTAAAGTGAAGTTAAAATACTTTGGAAAAATTTCAAGATTCATATAACAACTGTTTACAAATTAGCTATGCAACTTCCATTCAAATATATCACAAATTCTTTAAAATATATTTGCAAGTCATAAAAACAATTTGCTTTAAATGTGTCGCTAAATACATTTCAGTAATTGTTGGTAATTTGTTAGTTCTCCAAAATGCAATTTGCTGGCAGAAAAACACGATTCTCTGTGATTTCACAAAAAAAAATATCCAACTGAGTCTAGCGTTACTTTACACAAGCGATGTAATTTACTATGTTTTTATCTCCAGTGATTTAGTGTTTACTCTAATCACATTAATTTCAGCTAGGAATTTAGCGGCAGTAAAAAAGGTTAAACCCTGAAAAAGAATTTAGTTAAACATAAAATTGTATAAATTTATTTGAAATGCTTAAAATAAAACTATTTGAGTATATGTACGTTAGTAAATATAATTTTCTCGTAGACGGAACTTTAAAACGTATTCTTTTGATTACATTATGAGCAAAATATTTGCTTCGAGCAAATAAAATTACTTTATATAATATTTAAAATACTCTGTTCTTAAGATATAAAATTTTATGAATTTTTTAAAAATTATTGTAACCTCAATTAGCGAGAAGTTAATCATTAAGGGGAGAGTATAGCTTTAACATTTAAGAAACGTTGAAAATGGGACTTAAATTTGGAATAATATCAAATCATATTAATCATATTAAATATCACATATACAAATGGACACCTATTTTGACTTCAAAGGAGACCAGACGGTCAAACTATTATTTATCTGCGTTAAGTTTGTTTTATCATCAAATTCTAATTAGTAAACATTCACCTAAATTTGGTGTTGGCACATATATCTACATAGAACCTTAATTATATAAATATAGAATGAATTCAACAGTTAAAGTCACGACTTCACCATTAGGCAATCTGTGTACTGTCCATAAAGCATCTTTCTTAAAAGTTGCCGATGGACTTTGGTTCAACAGGATATTGACTATAGAACTAGGCTAGAAAGCATCCAGGAAAAAGGCAGGCTGCTTTGACAGACAACGGAGAACCCCAGACACTCACAAGAAGAGTGAAACAGGCAATGGAGAACCTCGTAAGCCTACCAGCTCAAAATCTGCAATTCCGGCAAAGGACTGGATGGTGTAGCAAGCTCTAAAGAACCTCAGAAGCTCACAAGTAAGCGCCATCTCAAAATCTGCAATTCCGGCAAAGGATTGAATGGTGTGGCAAGCTATAAAGAACCTCAGAAGCTCACAAGTAAGCGCCATCTCAAAATCTGCAATTCCGGCAAAGGACTGGATGGTGTGGCAAGCTATGGAGAACCTCAGAAGCTCACAAGGAAGCGCCATCTCAAAATCTGCAATCCCAACAAAGGTGTCGGTATCAAAGATGAGATTCAGTTAATACAGTGCAGTACCGCACAGTCATCACGGCTTCTCTTCGCTGCATAAGGTCCCATTTTAGCCTTGTAAGCACGCCAACTGTACTAGAGCTACGTGTACTGCGCACCCCATGGAGAGAAGTCATTGGTGGTTTTGATGATAATCTCCGCCCAAGGTAGATTGTAGATTTTGTCATGAACAGTTTCCGCTTAATTTTGGCGTAAGGACAACCTTATACATCATTTGGTTCAGGGTTATCATTCTCGAGTTGTTGCCCCAGGTCTTTGATATCACTGATATCCGTTATCACGTAGCTACTCGATAGTGTGAGAAAAATTGCCTGCTCCTTCTGCAGGGCTATCTGTAGCGGTTGTGTGAGTGCAAGATCGCTGCAGATAAGCCGTGGAATTCAGGTTCTTCTATAAAACATCTCAAAAGACATTTTAGGATTCAAACGTACAATTTTGGCGTCTATCTCTGATGCCAAAAATTTGAGACCCTTCCCCAACGAGAGTTAAGTGAAATCTGCCTAAAAACTTGAAATTTTTATTTTTATCTATTTTGCAAACCGAATGAACGAATAAAGTGCTAGATATTATTGCTCGTTCATTCGTCCATCTGCTTGCCTATCTGCTATACCAATACTAATAACCTGCACCACGGACGTGCCTTTCAACTCCGTCGCTCAGAGACTCGACACCTCGTGATTTCCAACTTCCAACAGCACTCTTCCTAAATCTTCCTCAACTGACTTCGTACATACTCTACTCAGACTGACGCTCTGAGAAACTTATCATGTCGTTGTGTCAAACCGCAGAATGTTACTTGGCTCGGCGATTGGTCTATGTAATACAATATGTGTATTACATGTTCCACCCCCAATTACAAATGCCAAGAAAAATAATGAGCTATCTAAATGCAGCAGAGGGAACCAATTGCAACACAGTCATACATAAACAGTGATCATCCCCTTCTGCATCAACGACAAATGGGAGAAGTGGTATGAAACCAAAGGGGGAAATAAAAATGTGCTCCAAAGTCTTGTTCCAGAGAGTTCGCCAGACTTCAATTTTCGAACGAACTAACAACATGTCTCTTGGTTTTGTGCAATAAGATATCAAATGTGAGCGCTAAAATGAAAGCGTGGTTCAGATATCTGATGTGCAATAGTATTGTACAGCATAGTGATTGCGCGAATAAGTGTTAATGCAAAAGAGAAAATGTAATTATAGGTTTCACTTGTCACTAATTAGCAGGGAAGGCACACATTTAACGATTATTCTAATAATGAACAATCAGTTCGTACAAGTCTCTGTTGTAATAACGAGTTCTTATATTTTGAACTAAAAGAACTATTTTGAGTTTCAGTAGCTTAAAAGAAAGTGTTTAAAAATATATGTCAATTATATTATGTGTGTAAATATGTTTATTAATGAAATATTGTCAGTGCTAGATATATTATAATAATGGATTTAGGAATAGTATTATTAATCAAAACTTAAAATGGATATCTATAACTTAAAATATTAAATAAAATTGGTCAATTTAGATAAGTGTGTTTATTTATATTTTGCGTGTTTATCTCTCCGGCTTGAGAACCGGAAGTTTACATGCTCCACCCTTAGTGAAGGCATCATAGGTAAGTCCTAGTTGAAGACCCAGACCGTCCGACTCGTCCAGAGGACTAAGAGCAGCTATTTGGACGGCCGGGAGGTAAGTCCTAGTGTAGTAATTTTTGTTAAGGACAATTGTACCTTATTACAGTCTACATAACCGAACTAGTCAGAAGTTGTTAATATAACGTAATATTTATATTTATATAAACATAAGTAATAATATAACCAAGGTAAATAATAACCAAAGGTTATATAAACCTTAGAACCTAAAATAAAAAGATGGAATTTGTCTTTTCCAATGACATGTATTATTAATTAATTTGTCACTAATGTTACGTATTACACTTACATCTATAGTTTGTGTAATTATCTCATTAGTGGTGCAAATTAATAGTGACCAATCATGCTGCTGATTATTTATTTCATCCGAGCTTTGGACCCAAAACGCATTGTCTTCAAAACGCATAAGTAAAACTAAATTAATCAAACAAATGGATTAATCGAAAAGTACATATTAGAAAAACTAAACATTAATGAGATTAAAAAGCTCATCTTAAGATTTAATTGTCTGGATAAATTTTTACTTATCTATATATATTTAAATTCTGACAAAGTTCCTGCCCTCAGAAGAAATCTTGCAATATACTTGACAGATTTTTTTTTACTGATTTACTTATTTACCGATCATTCGTGACTGATTCATGGCCGTATGCAAATTTGAAGCACGTCCATTTTCTCATTTTATTGTTTTTCCCAATTTATTGTCAAATCCTACAAGACTCATTTCTGTGATTTTATTTTTAAACGAATTGTCTGAACTTGGGAAATTTTCCTGTATTTCTGCCGACATGAAGGTAGCATGCTTTCAAATTTACAGTGTAGTCTTTTATTGAGAACATTTAATCCTCAGTGTGTTTGTTCTCCACATCTACTTTGCCGATTTTTATGAATTTCTATTTAAACAAAAGGTCTCAACTAGCAGATTAGCTCAACATTTTATCCTAAATCGATAACAGATTCACATTTTATTGATGGTTATTTATTGAATCAACCATATATATCCCCAGGTAGTTCCTAACTTGACTGAAACGTGCAGATACATATGCAACGCCTACATCTATAAATGATATTCTTAAACGTATCCTTGCTTTTCCGTTGCAGATAACAGCACCAATAAACCGATTTCGTGCTCATTACGCGTAAGTCAGAAATGCGTGGTAAATTACATATATCTGCTATTTCATGCTGACGAGTACAGAAAACGAGGCACTGGTTCAAACATGCTGTTACCTGCAAAGAGGGTTCAAATATAACTTTCTTTATACCGTAAAATGGGGAAATATTATATACATCTTATTTAAGGAAGATGTCTGTATGTGTGTCTGTGCCTGTGCTGTTTGCAGCTGTATATCGAAGCGCCTACGACCTTGAAATTTTGTACAGAGTTACTTCAGGACCCAAATAGGTGTATCTCGGGGTAGTATCTTTTTTAATTTCGAATTATATTTTACTTATTTTAAAGGTTCGAATTTCCTTTGCGAATACTAAAACCTCAATAAAACGCGTGGAGAAAATGAGGCTCGAATTTCTTTCGAGCCACGGTGATAAGATCATATTCAAGTGTCTCTGTCGCGAAATTATGAATTGCAGACGGATGGCGCTTCATATTCATCAGGATGCATGTGGATTTCCGCGGAATCACCTGTGTCATGAGCGGTTGAATATACGATCAATTGAGGTTCTCAAAATTTTTGTTTTTCCGGGGAGGGCGGGCGATTTGATTCGTACAATTTTTGGATCGAAACGATTTTAAATTATATTCGAATGCATTATTTGAGCAGCGGGTGCTTACTTAATTATTTATACGTAGTGGACGCGTATTTAGAACAAGGAAACGACAGTCAATTAGTTCTATTTCTATATATTTCTGCAAAAAACAATAAACTGTTGTATATATTCATTTTCGTATAAATGATTTTGCAATTTATTCATAACCCCGTACGATTCTAACTTTTATTTCTTCAGTCGCTAAAGCTGGGGGAAAATTTGACTGGCTGCATTGCAACGACAAACAATGCTAATTAGATCATTATTTAGGCTGCTGGTGCTTATTTAATTATTTATACATAGTGGACACTTATTTAAACACCGTCAACGCCGGATAATTAGTTCTGGTTTTAAATATTTCTACAGAAAAAAATAAACTGCTGTTCGTATTTATTTTCGTATAAATGAATTTGAAATTTATTTATAACGTTGTACTATTCTAACTTTTACTTCTGCAACAGATAAATCTGGAGAAAAATTAGAACAACGACAAGTAAAACTAAATAAATTATCAATATTTAAAAAGCGTGTGCTTATTTAATAATTTATACGTAGTGTGCGCTTATTTAGAACACGGCCAACGCCGGATAATTCGTTCTGGTTCTATATATTTCTAGTGATTTATTCATTTTCGTATAAATTAATTGGAAATTTATTCATAACATCATACGATTATAACTTTTATTTCTTCAACCGATAAACCTGGAGACAAATTATCGCAATGATAAGTAATACTAATTACATTATCACTATTTAAGAAGCTGGTGCCTATTTAATGATTTATACGTAGTGGACGCTTATTTAGAACACGGGCAATGCCGGATAATTCGTTATGGTTCTATATATTTCTAATGATTTATTCGTTTTCGTATAAAATAATTTGAAATTTATTCATAACATCGTACGATTATAACTTTTATTTCTTCAACAGATAAACATGGAGAAAAATTAGCGCAATGACAAGAAATGCTAATTAAATTATCCCTATTTAAGAAGCTGGTGCATATTTAATGATTTATACGTAGTGGACTCATATTTAGAACACAGGCAATGCCGAATAATTCGTTCTGGTTCTATATATTTCTAAAGAAAACCATAAACTGCTGTTCGTATTTATTTTCATATAACTGGATTTGAAATTTATTTATAAGATCGCACTATTCTAATTTTTATTTCTTCAACAGATAAACCTGGATAAAAATTAGTTCAATGACAAGTAATACTAATTAAATTATCCCTATTTAAGAACCTGGTGCCTAATTAATGATTTATACGTAGTGGATGCTTATTTAGAACACTGGCAATGCCGGATAATTCGTTATGGTTCTATATATTTCTAGTGATTTATTCATTTTCGTATAAATTAATTTGAAATTTATTCATATCATCGTACGATTATAACTTTTATTTCTTCAATCGTTAAACCTAGAGAAAAATTAGCGCAATGACAAGTAATACTAATTAAACTATCCCTATTTTAAAAGCTGGTGCCTATTTAGTGATTTATACGTAGTGGACGCTTATTTAGAACACGGGCAATGCCGTATAATTCGTTATGGTTCTATATATTTCTAGTGATTTATTCATTTTCGTATAAATTAATTTGAAATTTATTTATAACATCGTACGATTATATCTTTTATTTCTTTAACCGATAAACATAGAGAAAAATTAGCGCAATGACAAGTAATACTAATTAAATTATCCCTATTTAAGAAGCTGGTGGCTATTTAATGATTTATACGTAGTGGACGCTTATTTTGAACACGGGCAATGCCAAATAATTCGTTATGGTTCTATATATTTAAAGGGGTGATTTGTTCAATTTCGCATACATTAATTTGAAATTTATTCATTACATCGTACGATTATAACTTTTATTCCTTCAGCCGATAAACCTGGAGAAAAATTAGCGCAATGACAAGTAATACTAATTAAATTATCCCGATTTAAAAAGCTGGTGACTATTTAATGATTTATACGTAGTGGACGCTTATTTAGAATACGGACAATGCTGGACAATTCGTTATGGTTCTATATATTTAAAGGGGTGATTTGTTCAATTTCGTTTAAATTAATTTGAAATTTATTCATAACATCGTACGATTATAACTTTTATTTCTTCAACCGATAAACCTGGAGAAAAATTAGAACAATGACCAGTAATACTTATTAAATTATCACTATTTAAGAAGCTGGTGCCTATTTAATGATTTATACATAGTGGACGCTTATTTAGAACACGGGCAATGCCGGATAATTCGTTATGGTTCTATATACTTCTAGTGATTTATTCTTTTCGTATAAATTAATTTGAAATTTATTCATATCACCGTACGATAATAACTTTTATTTCTTCAACCGATAAACCTGGAGAAAAATTAGCTCAATGACAAGTAATACTACTTAAATTATCCCTATTTAAGAAGCTGGTGCCTATTTAATGATTTATACGTAGTGGACGCTTATTTAACACTGGCAAATTCGGCTAATTAGTTCTGGTTCTATATATTTCTACAGAAAACAATAAGCTTTTGTATTTATTCATTGTTGTATAAATTAATTTGCGATTTATTCATAACCCCGTCCGTCTCTAGCTTTTATTTCTTCAGTCGATAAACCTGGAGAAAAATTAGACTGGATACATAGCAACGACAAGTAATGCTAATTAAATCATCACTAATGGCACTCATTACAGTTGCATCTTTAGTTTGTGCAATCGATGTAGAATACCAATTAGCTCGTTAATGATGCAAAGAATGTTAGTGATCATTTATATCTTCCGAAAACTTTCGAGGGCATGAGTTTGAAAAGCATAAGAGAAATTTATCATTCCAAATTAAGTTACATTTTAGTGAAAATTAAAATAAAGTTAAGTAACAAGTGTTTTTTAAGATTTTCATGCATGAATTCATACGATTATTAATTATCACCAGATAACTGCAGCATTAAATATGAAATAAATTCAAAATTTGCTGGTAATGATTATTTTTTATAAAAATGTTGGTTTTGAAATATTTCTTCATATTTATAAATTAATTAAATGAGAGCTTTAGAAATAAAAAATCTTAATATAGATCAAACATTAACTTTAAAGAAGAGCTGAGATAAATAATCCAATTAAAATACTTTTAAAGACATCCTGAATATTGAAATAGTTAATTCCTATTACATTTTAATGCATTTGTAATAATTATTACGTTTTGCTTTTATTTTCATAGGAAATCAGATATAATTATTTCATAGTACATATAAATATTTGCTTACTACTTTCTCTGCGACAAATAATGTGTGTAGAGGAAAAAAAAAGCAATGGATAAAAAATCCGACTCTAGGATTTTCATGTACATATCTGAAGCATCCTCGAATACCAGTTAACCATTTTATAAGAGGTGTCTCTATATATGTCTCTGGAAAAGTTATCTGTAAGCAATTTAATTGAATCGAATAAAATACAAGATAAAAATTCCTAATTTTATTGAATATTGTTTTTAAAATAAAAAGGACGTCATAAAAACAAAATTGCGTATTAAATGTTACAAATATATATATTTAATGCGTACAGTTTTATTTAAAATTTGATGCCTTTAACTATAAGACACTAAATTAATGCTTCATATTTTAAATCTAAAGCGAAAAAAATTCATAAAAATTATGTTTGATTAATAGTTTTAACCCAATAAAACTGAACACCGTCGCTTAGATGTTATCAAAAGTAAGTCCCAAGATTTTGAAATTTTATAATGCTCCGCATGGATCGCTATATATCTTGAACAGACTAAACAAATCGACTAAATTATGGTATTTATTTTCTAATGTATAAATATCAGAAGCCAATGGATTATCAGAGAGTTAAATTCAGGTGAAAATTTTCAATTTAAAAGAAAAATAAAATCGGAAATAAAAAAAGTTAAAAAAAAAACAAGAAAGATCAATCATGCTTAAAGAATTCATTATGAAACACTTTCCAACTTCAATTTTATTTCTTTTCCAATTTTATTTAAAAATGTCTAAAATGCAATACATCCCTCTGTAATATTTTAAAACTTATCACAATACAACATTAATTTATTATATTTGGAAACTTAAACCTTAATTGAAAGAAATGAACTTCATTCAAATGACTGCATTGTAATATAAATTGCCCGGTTTAAACATCTCTAAAATACGATACATTCCTCGGTAATAATTTTAGAATTATCATAATATTACGATAATTTATTATATTTGAAAACTTCGTCGAAAACAACTGAAATTCATTCAAATGATGCCATAGAAAAAATAATACGCCTGGCTCTCTCTATAAAAGCAGAATTTCATTCATAAACAATTTCCCGTTCATTTCATTCATCATAATAATATACTAATTTATTTTATTTAAAATTTATTTAAGACCACGGAGCTACAAATAATTAAACTTTATGCTTAAAACTTCATCGAAAAATATCGTCCTTCTCTTTGTAAAATCAATGAATATTTCATTCATATCAGCTATGCAGACTCCATGAGCTAAATAATTTTGTGCTTAAGAAATACATCAATTAATACAACTCCTTCTACATAGTTTGCTGTTTGCATTTTACATAGGCTTCGTTGTAGAAATAATCAAATTTGGATGAGCATTTAAACTCAAATATATTATAATTGCGTTGTTTCAGTATGTAGATGCACAGAATTTAAGCAAAAATAAAGTGGTTTTAGAACGGATACAACACTCAATATGAATTAAAAAGAACTTTAAAAATCACGATTTTGAGACAAGATATCATTTTGAAGTGGGTCACGTGATCTTTTCATATCATGGTCACGTGATCGCTTCATATAAGAGGTGTAATTATTATTTTAATTTTTATTTAAAAAAAACTACTGAATATATTTCGCTGAATTTTTTTTATATATTTTATAGAACAATTTGAATATTACCTAAAATTTTCGAAGCAATTTGTGAATTTTAAATCCGCATAAAAAATGTTTGAAAAATTAAGTCTTATAGGGCTCAATGTATGTCATTTTTTCATCCCGGGTTCTATCCAAAAATAATTGGGTGATATTATTCATTTATATTCCTATAAGTCCTACAGATTGTCTGAACAACATACTAAAATTTAATTTTGATTAAGTTATTTTTACGGCAGTTATCGTGCTAACAGACAGACAGACAGACAGACAGACAGACAGAATGAACAAAGTCATAAACTCTTTTCAACTTTGTTGTAAGGTGTTAATAAAATGATGTTAAAATTTACTACAAAATTAACCATTTTCTATTTAAATTTTTTACTTTATCATACTATAGAATATAGTATAAAAAATTGTTTTCACGAATTTCAAGATTTTGGTGCAAATATACAGTACCCGACACTGAAAATGCAACGCCATGAAAAAGCGAATAGAGTGAGACGCTAAAGAACATACAGACTGAGATGGCATATATAAATAGGTGATATTAATTCCTGAAGGATAATGAGATAAAGTAATAGCACAGATAGGGTGATCAGTAGGCAGTAGGATCAAATCTTGTAGCCTTACAAGCAGCAACCTTTCGAGAAACAGATACAATGAGCGTGAGGATAGTTTCCTGAGGGATAGGTAACCATATGTCTTCAACTATTCTAAACAGGTCGCCCTCTATCTGAGACGGGTGCAGGCCAGTCAAACGACGGCCAGTCACATCCCATACATGCTCGATGGCTGAGAGATCCGGAGATAGCGGAGGACAAGGGAGCACCTGGAAAACTTGCATGGCATGTCTGCTGATGGTTGCTGTGTGCGGTCGCGCATTATCTTGTTGGGAAATAGTATTTTGCAAGCACTGAAGGTAGGGTAGTGCAACCAGCAGCAGCACATCATCCTCATACCGCTGTGTTGTCAGTGTGTCTCTGATACGAACCAGAGGTTTCCGGCTATTGAAGCCGATGGCGCCCCAAATTATGATACCGTGTTTATCGAACAGCATGGTGTTCAACAGCGGCAGAAGGATTGTATATGTTTCCACGTGGCCTACAGATTCTCACACGCAAATAATAAAGTGACCTAAGCTTATGAGTAGATTCTGCTCTCATTTAATTTTGATCAATGAATCCCTTTATTTCATTCTTATTAACTTATATGAACTTATTGTGTTCCCTCTAATTCTTTTTCTTTAAAAAAAAAAAGCTATGTTAACTGTTTTCATTTTTTTGGATTTTTCTTTTGACACTTTTTTTTGTATTCTTTTTTATTTTTATTTTCTAAATTTTACTTTTAAAATTTTATTATTTTCTTTCATTTTAATCTATATTTTATTATGTTATTATACCTCACTCTTAATATTAGTTTTCAATGATCTTTTTATCTATATTCGCAATAACCATTTTCCCATTTTTGTAAAATGGACGTACTTGTTAAGTTCAGATATAATGTAAAACTGTCTGTTTAATCACAATATTTATTATAAATTGTAATATTTTTAGACCTAAATAAAAGTTTGTTTGGTGGGATGGTAGACCTTGGGTGCCTCCTGAATGCAGGAGGTATCCTTTCCCGGCCGTGCAGATAGCTACTCTAAACCCAATATGTGAGTCGCACGGTCTGGGGTCTTCAGACTCTCACACGGAGACTTTCATTCGACAAAGAGAACTGAGACTTGTCTCTGAACACTACCCTGTCCAATTTAAACACCTGAGAGGCTCGAGCCTGACACCACTGCCATCTCTCACATCGGTGTCTTGTCGTCAATGGCGGTCTCCGTAATGGGCGGTTTGAGTGTAAATCGTTTTTGGCCAATCGTCGAGAAATTGTTCTCGCTTATATTGGTACATCCCATGTACCCTGCAAATTCTGCAGACTGTCGACAGTCGTCGTTTATGGAGCCGCCATCGCATGTCTTCGAGTCCGCCGATCCACGAGTGCTGATGTATGTCTGGATGGATCTGTACCACTGCGACGATTCAGATGCCCTTCTTCAATCCTTCTTCTCCAAATCCTTTGCACAGTGGACGCATCTACGCGTGTTTCAGCCGCGATACGCCGGTACGACCATCCAGCCGTACGTAGACTAAAAATGAATCCCCTCGTACGATCGTCCAAATGCTGAAACGGACATCACTTCGAAGCCGTCGGCCAGGCATCTCTTCCACAGCATATGTCATCTGAAACGAAAAATAACGTCACAAAATTGAGTGAGTTATATTTTGTTGAAAATTGAACAGTGTGAATGGGGACCATATATCAAATTAGAAATGTAAATTTGTGACATATCACATAAAAGATAAAACTTAATGATAATACATAAGATACCCAACCGCGTAGTGAGTACCACTGCTTTATATGATCTCTGTCTGTGTAATGTTTTATTTAGATGCATTTGTGATAATAGAGTTTGCTACATATAAACGTATTTTTACCCTAAACAATTCCCATCGTCAATTTGTTTATGATCCCTATTATCACTAATTAAACAGCCTTTCACATGGTACGAAAAAGTGGCATAAGTCAGATTTTTTCCTTTATCATAATTCAGTTGATTTTAAAGATACACATATATGAAGGTTTTTTTAATGATCTTGTTGAATTAAAAATAAAATACATTTGATTGACCAAATTCGTCTAAGTTGTTCGTCTACGTTGACCAAATTCGTCAGTGTAACGTTTTTAAAATTAATGGGAGAACTATTTCATTAACGTAGTCTTATTTCCTACCTTGCTTTCAATAATTTTGCAATTTACATTGCCCACTTATCTCTAACAGGTAAAGAATTAAAGCCTGTTTCAATCTTTTTAGGACACCCTGTATAGCTGAGTATCACTATATAGCTGAAATGCTTGACTTGATTGTGCGGGATGAACATTTTAACGACATACTCCAATTAATACCAAATTTTTCAGATGGATTTATTTGTACCTGATCTCGAATTAAAGCACGTTTAGCGTGACTAATATATGAACCCCATTGACAATGAATTTAATAAAAATTCTGATTACTGAAGTTTTCAATAACCTTAATAATCTAATCAATAATCTAAATAAACATAATAAATAATCTAATAATAATCAACATTTCAATTTCTTTAAAAAAAGAAACATTTAATGCCTGTTAAAAGAGAATAACACGTTGAAATCAAACTTAATTGTTGTCGATAATTTTCCAGCATTTTCAACACCCACTTACCAAACCTTAACGGAATTTTATGTTAATTCACATTATTTCCTGTAACAAGTACATATATTCTGTTAACATACATAATTAAGCAACGTATATTGTTAAACATTTTTGACATCAAATTTGCAAATTTAAGAATATTATCTCATTAGTCATTCTATGATATTTGTTCAACAGTTTCAACAAATATAAATTAGAACAAAGTTATACCAAATATCCGAAATCCTATTCTGAGATCATTTTCCTTGAGAATCAGATGCAACAGTAGCATCCCTGGGGAAAATATAAATTCCAAATGTTTTGCTGCGATATGGCATAATTAAATCAGTCCCAATTACGCGAGTTGCAGTTGCTAAAAGTGTCATACAAATATTTCTCGCATGAGTCATTGATTGACTATTGGCTAATATTATTATTTACAGCCAAAAGATGCACACATATACACACACTCACATGCACAAATGCATACTCATACATACGAGTACACACATAAATAAATAAATAAATAAATAAATATATATATATATATATATATATATATATATATATATATATATATATATATATATATATATATATATATATATATATATATATATATATATATATATATATATACAGGGTGTCCAAGAAACATTGACCTCGGCTTTTATTCCTTAAATATTGATCTTAGACATGTATAATAAATTACAAAGTTGCGTATTAAAAGGAACAGAATTTTATGAAATCGATTAAAATTTTCAAGGGAATTAAATTTTAAGAAATACAAAATTTAAATTTTTATACGTGTCCCGTACAAAAATATTTCCAGTGAGTAAAATGTGCCCCATACTCTAATGAGGTGATGTACAAGATTTCAGCATTTTATCATAAAAAGTCCCGGAGATATGAAAAGACAAAAATGCTGACTTAAACGACTTTTCGATGCATCGACATGGATTCTCAGAGGGGGAAAAATTATGTCGGCTTATAGCATTTAAGGGGTTTTACAGAAATTATGAATGAAAACAATGATTACATAAATATTAATTTTGCTATTTACTGGTACAAAAGAATCTACACTGTGTAGAAATAATAACTTTACACAAATATTATACAGCTTGTTCAAAATGTTTTCCATCCATGCCAAAGATCCATTAAAAAGAGGCAAATATTACTTGCCTATCATGCATTTCTAAGTTGCGTCATTTGCACTCGCGATGTAAACATTTACATTTTAATGTGTGATTAATCCCTCACCAACTTTGTTTAAAAGCATAGCTCTGTGACTTTTTACGATAAAATGCTGAAATTTTGTACATCCCCTTATTAGTGTATGGGGTACATTTTACTCATTGGAAATGTTTTTGTACGGGGGTCGTATAAAAATTTAAATGTTGTATTTCTTCAAATTTAATCCCCTGAAAATTTTTATCGATTTCATAAAATTTCTGTACCTTATTTTATGCAAATTTGTAATTTATTATATATGTCTAAGATCAATATTTAAGGAATAAAAGCCAAGGTCAATGTTTTTGGGCCACCCTGTACATATATAAATATATCCTTTATATATATATATATATATATATATATATATATACTTTATATATATTTATATATATACATTTTTATATATATATATATATATATATATATATATATATATATATATATATATATATATATATATATATATAAAGGAAAATCTAAGTGATGCACGGCCATGGAATTTGGTTGAGTTTCATAGAGACCAAAATTATTCTTTTAGAGTTTCCATCTTGACATCATCGGGAAGGTAGAAAACCTCCCTTCCAGACTGACTTTGATTGTTATCAATGCGATCGATACATAGACAAATTTTCGTGAATATAAAAATATAGATATACTTTCGCCAACTTGGCTGAAAGTCAGCAAATTGGAAACATACCGCAAATTTTTTCGCTAAGGATTACGGGTGGACGGAAAAATGGGTTATTGTTATATTCGATTCTTAAGTTATTTTAAAGATATTAAATTTTCATCAATTAGACTTCATTTTTCATTGTCGTTAAATTAGTGGAAAGTCGTCGACAGAATTTAGCCAAGTGTTACTGACGCAGAAATAGGACACTCTTATGGTAGATTATTATATTCTTTCCAGGATATTGCATTTTCATCAGTTAGTCGCCACTTTCTTTAATGTAGCACATTTTTGGTGAATTTGACAACATTTGGCGACAAATTCGTCGCTAAACTTTCGCTGAGCGTTATGGACGGCGAAATAGGTTACTCTTATAGTAGATAAAGGACTAATAGCGTCCAAATACAAAACTGTTACCTAAAGTATCTTCTCTCGTGAATGGAATGAGCTAGATATCCGATAATAATGGTTACAAATTTGTCACATAATCTTAAATAATAAAAGGCGGTGTATGTGTGTCTGTCTGTATGTCTTATATACTATAGACTCAGCGACAGCGCGTCGCAGAGCTACGAAATTTGGTAATCGGAGATCCGGGGGGGGGGGAAGGTGACATGTGAAAACCAATTTTTAAAATTTGAATTATTTTTTGTTGTTGTTGTTATTTAATGTTTTATGCGATTTCGACAGTTTTTTTTCCTTTCTTCCCCTTTTTTCTTCACCATCCAGACGTCGTAGTAAAAAACAAATCACACGACCGGAAATAACAGACAATTGCGAGTAAAAATATATCAATTCCAAAGTCCGGAACAAATTCTAATATTTTTTAAAGATTTTAAAACAAAAGTCACTTTCGGCTCAAAAAAACGAACTTTCGTTTTTAAATCATCACATAGGGAAAAGTACCGACAATTTCAACTAATAGTTTGCATTTTTAGAAGACTCAAGCATCAGGCATTCTTACAAGCCCAATCTGGTCAAGAAATAAGAAAAAATTGCTGCGGGATCCGGATTTTAAGGAAGTCATGATTTTCAATTTCTCTGCAAACGACCAAAAAAGTTCGATTTTCACCCACATGCGCACAGAGACGCATGATGTTGCTATGAGCACGGTTTTTGGCCTAGCAGATATTTTTTGGTATCTGGCTGATATATTTATCCTGATGAGGATATTTACATGGGTATTAAATTATATTTGCAAATGTCATCAGTGTCTTTTTATACGGTTTTTGTCCTAGAGACAATTAAAAACCGAATAAGTGTTTGCTTTTTATAAGGTTTTTGGCTCATTATGCTGGATTGAATTGTGGCGATATATTGTTTACATCGGCTGGTGGTTGGGACCACAATGAAAAAACTTAAAACAATGAAGAAATAAAAAAATAAATAAAACGAAAGTTATGAAGATTGTCGCGGTGCATTTATGCATCGGGTGGTGGTGGGGCAATCTCTAAAAAAACTTTTTTCCGCTGAACAGCATCGTTAAAGCAGCATCGTTATTTCTTAAATACTAAATTCACATTCAACATCATCAGACTCAAAAATACTTTCATGACATTTGCGATGCAATACTAAAAATGCAGATAAACAGATACAATTTCAGTTATGTAAAACAAAAAATAGAGGAGCATACCTCTATAAAAAACATAGGACCAGCTGATCTCGGCTGGGAGTACACATTAAAAGGATCCCTTTCTTAGGGTTACAAGTACAGAAATCCTCAGAATCTCACAGTTCACAAACATTAGGATAAACTCCCTTTACAAATCAATTTTCAAGGACCCCCACTAGAACATTATTTTTCATCTTAAAAATTCATTATTAGTTTTAACGTCATCAAACTAAACCAAACTTCGTTAACTCCCCGGGGTTAACTCCACTGGTTGCAGAAAGCGGCTAGTATTACACACAAAAATAGTAATGTAACTTTTTGATAAATGTCTTTAAAAAATATGCAGTATCTCGAGAACGTTTCATGCTAGCGTTTTAACGTTTATGTTCTTCGTTATCTCATGAAAAATTACACAAAAATAATTATTTACTTAACTTTAGTAAGTGTTGATTTTGAAGGTGTTGATTTTTTGAAGATTTTTTCAAAATTTCTATTCAATATTTGGGATTGTTTTGAACATTCAATTACGTTTAAAACAATAAAATTCCAGTATTCACTGAGTATTAAATTTCGTTTGAATCGTTCGTGAGATATCGCCTCCAAAGTCACGCACATACTTACACACACACACACACACACACACACACACACACACACACACACACACACACATACACACACACACATACACAGGCACACACACACACATATCACCTCAAAAACGTTCGATTCGTGTGTCAGAGATGTTCGAAACGTGATCTCCTGTCGTAAACTTGAATACTTTCCTTATGATTTATACTGTGAAAACTTTCCTTATACTTTTTACTGTCTATAATAAAAATACAATAAGCCCAGATCAAAAATAGTGGCAATTAAAATAAACAAAAATTGTTTTTGTTGTACACATAAATGGTACTAACTACGGTAGGAATATAAAAGAAATTATAAAATAGTCGATCAAAACCATGAATTACCGATAAAAATGGTACAAGTATATCTTCCATTTTTTATACATAAATGCAATAGCCAACAATCTGCATTTCGCGATCTACAACAGACCGAGGAATTACTTCTTACGACAATAGAATTTCTTGTTACTGTTATGGGATGTGGGATTGGTCACCACACCAGAGGGCAATCGCTCTCTCGTCCAAAAGTTGAGGAATTTATGATCTTTAAAGACGGGAGAACATTCTCTCCTAATTCATGCAACACATTATGCGAGTGTTTATGTTGAATGGATATATTCGTGTTCGAAAATCCTTACTAAGGCAATGTTGGAATTCTGCGTAGGCCATGAAAACAGTCACGCCTTTTTTAACACTTTCAAGCACAGTTGAACAGGGTTTATGGCTTCGTTTATTCTGTCTGTCTATCCGCTGGCACGATAACTGCCGTAAAAATGATTTTATTAAAATGAAAATTTAGTTTGTTGTTGAGACTGTATGTGGAACATTTTGGAATGTAAATGAATAACGTCACCCAATTAGTTTTGGATTGAACCCGGGTTGAAAGAGTGAATTGAACCCTATGAGACCTAGTTTTTCAAACATTTTTTAAGCAGAGTTTTTCACAAATTACTTCGAAAATTTTAGGAAATATTTAAATTATCCCATAAAATATGAAAAACAAATTCAGCAAGATATGTTCGTTAGATTTGTAAATAAAAATTAAAATAATAACTACACCTATGTTATATGAAGAGATCACGTGACCCACTTCAAAATAAAATATGGATAATAACAAAATAAAATATGGATAATAAAATGGCATCCATATTTTTTCCCAGAGTTCAAATCGTAATTTTTAAAGTTCTTTAAATTTATATTTAGTGGTACATCCGTCCTCAAAACGCTTTATTTTTGCGTATTTTCTGTGGATCTATATTCTGTGAAAACACAATTACAATATTTGAGTTTAAATGATCATCAAATTTTGATTATTTCTACAACGAAGCCAAATTTTAATGGGTGTAGAATGTAAACAAGTAGCTGTAAAATAAGTTGTGTAAGAATTTCTGAATTTTTTTCAAGCAAAATTATATTGCTCTGGAGTATGGAATAAAAGTGATATGAAATCATTGCTTTTACATAAAGAGCCAGACAATTTATATTTTGATGATGTCATCTGAATAAAGTTCATTTTTTTTCGATGAAGTTTGAACTTTTCAAATATAATAAATTACTGTAATACTGTGATAATTTAAAATATATCACCACTGAATGTATCGCATTTTAAAAATGTTCCAAAATTCCATAGCAGTTGGAAAGTGCTCCATAATCAATGCTTTATGTATGATTAATCTTTCTTGTTATGCCTTACATGATTTTGTTATATATTGTTAAATGAGTGAAATTGGAAGATTCTGCCTTAATATTCGCCTCACTTCATATCAGTGTCGATGTTGGAAGGGCGCATTTCAATTGTAATTAAGCATTGGTTTGAAATTTCTAACTACGAGAAATGTTGGGACTTTGAGTAGGGCTAAATAAATAGTCACTACGATTTTTTGCTTCACATCAGATCGGTATATGGTGACGAATTATATCTTTGACTAGCAGCATACCCGTTCTTCGTACGGAGTATATAATATAAATAAACTTAAAATTCACAATCATGTGCAAATTCCTATAGTATACTAAATGGCATTTTTAATCAAAATATTCTGTTAAAATATTTAGCATAATGCTCCTAAAAAGAAGTTAAGGAATGGCTGTTCTCGTTATCCAAAATTATCTTCACGGGTAAATCTGAAGAATAAAATATCCTGGCCTTTTTGTAAGAAAATTTATAAAAAGAATGGAATTGAATCAATATAGGCAAAGTAATAGCGTATTGTATGGGACCCGTACTACTTATATAAGCGAACATTAGAAGATATAACCTGCATTTGTAGATTACATATATAAATTGAAAATATCAATAAATCCGTAATCTTTAAATCAGTAGGCAATAATTAATTCCAATATGTGCCCAAATGAAAGTGCTAAAATTATATGGGAAGATAAACCCGTACTACTTATAATGTCATAGATTAGAAGATATGTCCTAGTGTTAGTAAAAGATTACCCGTATTATAATATGTAGTCTGAAAATTTTTTACCAATATATAACAGATTACTTAATAAATTAAAAATATCAATAATCCCTGCCATCTTCATACCGGAAGGCTTGATTCCAATATATGCCAATATACATGTACTACTTTTATTCTCTTAGATTAGAAGATATACCCGTGCATTTGTAGAAGATTACTCGTACAACGTACAATATATGAGTTTCAACAATTTTTGCCGCAATAAAACAATGCCATAAGAAATTGAACATATCAATAATCTCTGAATCAATAATCCCCGAAAACATCAATAATAATAATGTTTAAACATGAAGATCGTAATTGATATTATCCAGTCAAAAATACGATGGCAATGAAATTTATTTTATATACATATCTTCATCATTAAAATCGGAAAAGATTTAATAAAAATCTTCTTCCTCATAAACACATTAAATTTAAATCCGTTGTTAAGCGACATGTTATGATTTGCTTCAAATAAATTGGTGGTCAAAATATCGTCTGAATATCTCTAATAAAAGTTTGGCGACATTTTAAAAAATCGCCAAATTTATCGCCAAGTGGGACTGTAGAACTGACAGTCCCACTTGGCGATAAATTGACGGACCATCATCAAAATATTATCCCCTAAAAAACACAATTTCGTTTATTTAGGGCAATTTATCAATTTCAAAATAATTTTATGGATTTATAAATATTTTTATCAATTTGGTGACATTATAAAAAATCGCCAAATTTATCGCCAAGTGGGACTGTAGAAGTGATAGTCCCACTTGGCGATAAATTGACGAACTATCATAAAAATATTATCCCCTAAAAAAACACAATTTCGTTTATTTAGGGCAATTTATCAATTTCAAAATATGTTTATGGATTTATAAATATTTTTATCAATTTGGTGACATTTTAAAAATTCGCTAAATGTGTTACTAAGTAGGGCGGTTGGACTGACAGACAAATGCTAACGAAACACTATTTCAGTACTTTCTTTTAACAAAACAAAATAAATTTCATTGTTCAACGTCATTTTTATCAATTTGGGGACATTTCAATCATTTTGGTAACTTTTATGAAATTTGCCAAGTTAGCGTTATCCAGCCATATTCGTAGCTCTAAATTCGCAGATCTGAATAAAATATCGTGATCCAGTTTCTATATACTAAATGAAAACACTAAAATATTGTTAGAAGATATACCCATTCTACTCTTTTTCTGTTTAAACATTTGGATAAATGAATTTATTGGGTAAACAAAATATGAGTTTATTAGCTAAACACAATATATAAGCTTAAAATCTCTTTGATAAAATAAATGAAAGTGGTGTATGCAGTTCGTAATTAATGTAATTAAAAAAAATCAAACCGTTCATTTATAAGATATATTTTAATACCCATTTATTTAATATTCAAATCGAAAAAATAATAATAATCATTAGCAAACATATTTAATTTCATTCCTTGGCCGAGCAACACGATATAAAATAGAATCTTCCTCATAAAATGCGAAATTAAATAACCATTTTAATATCTTTATACTTCTAATCGTTGAGTAAAAGCTTGTGAAATACAAAACATGGAGGTAGATTTTTCCATTTAAATTCATGTTTCAAACAATTCATGCTTTCAGACAGTGACTATTTAATGCAAAAAACCTGCATCAAACTCAAAAATAAAGTTTTAATTCCCTTTGACGTTTTAAACAAACGATTTTTATCCTTTGCGTTTGGATAAACCACGGAGTTGGAGAGTAGAACTCCTATAAAAAAAGTTCCGTTTTTCATTAATATCTCGACAACCCCTGGCCTTAGAAACTCCAAACTTGGGCAAAATTTATGGGGGGCTATTTCAAGGCCACCCACAAAATTTCATTAAATTCAGTTCAGCCGTTCTCTCGTGATCATGAGATGAACGAAAGTTTCGTTTTTTACTAATATCTCAAGAACCACTGGTCGTAGAAATTTCAAACATAGACTAAATTTTAAGTGGGGCTATTTCTAGGCTACCCACAAAATTTCATCAAATTCGGTTCAGCCGTTCTCCCGTGATGATGGGACAAACAGACAGACAGACAGACAGACAGACAGATTTTCAATTTTATTTATATAGATTGGGTCTTATTGGATAGTTGGAATATTATATTTTGAGGTTATGGTTATTTTCAAGACATCTGTTTTAGTTTGGCGATGATTTTTAAAGCTCATATATTTTCTATTTTGTTCAATCTAGCGAAAATAATAATATGTGTAAAAAATAATAAATGTAGAGCGAAAAATATAATTATAATGAAAATAAAGATACATGTAGCGGTTTATATATGTAAGGAATAAGATAAGTGTGGGAAAATAATAATACCTACAGGGTACCTACCAATAATAATAATACCTACAGGATACCTACAAGTAATATTAAATCCTAGTAATATTAAATATTACTACAAGTATACAAGTAATATTACAAGTAGTATAACAAGCATTACAAGTAGTATTACAAGTAGTAGTAATAATACAAGTAATATTACAAGTAGTATACAAGTAATATTAAATATTAAATACAAGTAAATAATTATAAATATAGGAAAAATTATGACGTATGCGGATAATTAAACATAATTGTAGAGAAAAAAATAATAAGCTTATATAAAATAATGATACATGCAGTGATTGATAAATGCATGAATGAAATGTTTAAGAAATAATAATAAATGTAAAAAAAAATAATGTTAACTGCAGGAAATAATGATAACTGTAGGACTGATAAATGTAGAAATGACATTTTAATCACCCAACTTTGATCACGCAAAAACAATTGACTCAAATTCAAATTTTTAAAATGCATCTAATAACAATGTCATATCCAACAACATACTTTTATCAATTTATCATAATTACGTAAATATAATCTCCCACGAACTTATGCATCATTTCCAAATTTAATTTCCATTACAAGAACACCGTTGTATATTCGTTGCATCGCGAACATTCCCGTAGGAAATGCACATCCTTTCCTTTATCGAAGCGTGATAATTAAATCACTTCCTAATAATACGTGATAACGTTATTAAAATCGTCCTACAGATGTTTCGTTCTGCCGCTATCCACTGAAGGCTCTCATCATTAATTCACAGTCTAATGACAAATGCAGAGCTGTATCTCCGGAGGTTTGCATAGCAAATCGGATTTTTACAAATATTTAACAGTGGAATTATTCACTTCGTTTTAAAATTATTTTAACTAATTTCCTGTCGTACTGTGTTCGGTATAGTCAGAAAAATGTTTTATTGCGTCCCACAAATGACTTTCTCTACAAATCAACACATTTTAATTTTGTGGGATAATAATAGAAATTAAAACGTTTTTGTTAACCTGCCATACTATGTTGAGTATAGTCATTGAAAAAAATCTAATGCGTTCCACAATTGACTTTTCTACAAATTTAGAAATTCAATTTTATGGAATAATGATAGAAATTAAACCGTTTTTGTTAACCCGCCATACTATGCTGAGTATAGTCATTGGAAAAAAATCTAATGCGTTCTACAATTGACTTTTTTTACAAATTAACAAATTTAATTCTGTAGGATAATAATGGGAGTTAAACTGTTTTCCTTAATCCGCCATACTATGTTGAGTATTGTCATTGAAAACAAAATCTAATGCGTTCCACAATTAACTCTTTCTACAAATTAACAAATTTAATTTTGTGGAATAATAATAGAAATTAAACCGTTTTTATTAACCCGCCATACTATGTTGAGTACAGTTATTGAAAAAAAAAATCTAATGCGTTCTACAATTGACTTTTTCTACAAATTATGAAAGTTAAGTTTTTTGGGAACTAATACAGCTTATAAAACCGTTATTGTTACTATATCACGCAAAATATCAATACATTTATTTTTCCTACCAAAGCAAGCATTCCGATTTTTTTTAATCTGTTTAATTACTTTGAAAAACATTGAACTGTCCGCTGTCGAAAAGTGAAATTTAAAATATCTGGAAGACGGGATGTCATAACTAATAAGAAATAACGTCAAGTTATTTTTGGTTAGAAGTTGTTACAATGATTTATACTTTTGTGAATTTTTTATTTTATATTATTTTTTACCAAATTATTTCCCCAATCTTCTCTTTTTTATATCAAAATCTCTCAATACCTCGAGAATGGCATTGGTCATTACTATATAAGTTGTGTTATTCATTTCTAAATGCAACATTAAACATGTAATGGTTATTTTCGTAAAAAGTTATAATATTAATTTGTTTTTATAATATATTTTTTCTTAGAATTTTTGAAAAATAAAACTGTTCAAAAAATCGGTTTTCTTGTGACTTGAGCTCCTCATTAATAAGCAATATATTAAGATTTACTGATTGGAAAAACTGTTCCAAGTATTATTCCACACGATCAATTTGTGGGGCGCGGTAGCCCATTGGTTAGCGCGCTGGAGTTGCACTCGGTAGGCCCGGGTTCGATTCCAGCCACTGCCAAAACTGCCGCCGTGTTCATGCGGAGTACGATCACGTTAAACATGTGGGTCCGAAAGTCCTTCCGAGAGGTTGGTGGTAGGGGAAGGAGGGTACGGTCCCTGTGGATGCCTCCCCCCACTGGGTTCCGGTCTAAATTGGGCGGCACTTCCCGACCGTCCAAACAGTTACCTTACACCTTTCTGGTAGGTCGGACGGTCTGGGTTTCAACATCAACAACACGATCAATTTGTAACGGTTATTTTACACCTTTCTGGTAGGTCGGACGGTCTGGGTCTCAACAACAACACGATCAATTTGTGCAAGTGATATAACTGCGCTCTTGATATAAAAAATAATTTCTAATATATCGAAAACGACTAGTGAGAATTTCAAAATTATGGTGTTCTTTCATTTCGGAATACAAATATTTACAGTGTATGCACACATTTTATAGAAAATATTTTATTTTAGTTTTCATGTATTTTTCCCCTTTCAGAAAGAAAAAAAACATGGGATCTCTCGATAAATGAACAAGCGACATACAAGTGATGTAATATGCTTTAACATTAGAATTGCCGGGATTTCGCTATACATATAATTACCGTGAGCGATCATTTTTATCGCTAACTTTGATTTGTTTTCTACGAAAAACAGATTTAAGGGAAGTTTAACGTTGTGACACTTTAAGTGAAAGATAGAATTGGTTAAGAAGTTAAAAGGATGATATTAGAAACACCGTTGTTATTTAGGTCAATACGTCATGATGCGAGACAGGATCCACAAACAGACAGACGACAGAATTGTCAGTAAAAGTGGAAATATTCTGAGAGCGATCTTGAAATATCTTGAGAACGATTGATGATAATGTATAAATGGAGATGTCCTTTCATATTGGAATATAATTATTTGCAGAGAAGGAGCGCATTTTATAATAGCCATATTATTTTTTTTCTTTTAAGTACTTTCTCACTTAAAACAATATGAAATATATCGAGAAAGATACATAGCAACATGATTTCTAGACTGCTAATCTTACTGCTCTAAATCTCTAGATGAGTCGGGCTGTCTTAGTCTTCCACATAGCGACATGATGGTCTGTGCTTTACAATAAAAATATACATGCTAAATATCTATTTTTGTAACAATTTTACTCATAATTATGTTTTTATAACGCATTTTGGATATCCGAAATTAACTGATCGAAATAATCTTACAAAATGTTATTCTATGTTATCTATTTATTCCAAAGTTATTGTTCCCGCAAGCATTTATAAGAATTCGATGATTTGTATTCACGAATGTTCAAAACGTGTATATCCATAAGCATCCCAGGTATGGATTTTCGCCCCATCACAATAATTTTCTGTTACATTATTACTTTCCCTGCCCCATGGTAATGTATAGAGAAAGTATTGGAATCATGCCGAAAATCGCAACTCGAGTTTTCGACGTATCTACACGTTTCGAGACCTCAAGAATACGAAAAAACTATTTTTAGCTTGACGCCTGTATGTGTGTCTCTGTGTCTGTGTGTCTGTCTGTGTGTCTGTCTGTGTGTTTGTGCAATGTATGTATCCACTCTAACTCGAAAACTAATGGACCAAATTTCATAAAATTTGCTAGGTAAGACACTTGGGTGTGACCCTGGTGTTGATTAGTTTTTGGTAGAATTTGGAAAAAAGAACCCGCTTTTTTTGCGAAATAGCCCGCAAAAATCTCATGTATTCACTCTAGCTGAAATACAAATTGACCAAATTTCACAAAATTTGGTAGATAAGTTACTTGTTGGATACTCTGGTGCTGATTAGATTTTGGCACGATTCGAAAAGGAACAACTTGCCTTTTTTTACTAAATGGCCCTCAAAAATCGCCAATATCTAAAATAAAACTTCGTATGTTCAAATGTATCAATTAAATTCTTGTTTTATATGCAATTTTTGACGAGGAAAAGTATGAGAGCAACTCTATTACTCTAGGAAAAACCATTTTCGAGATAATTGAGACTTTTCGCATTTTTTATGCCGCCTTTCAAAAAATATCCAATTACCAAATAAAAGCATAAATTGCATTAAAAGTGCAAATTTAGTGCCATTTTGTGCAATTAAACTCAATTTAATGAGTTCTTAAAGAAATAAAGAAAACATGAATTTGAGTCTGCAGTGAAAGTCATGTGCTGCCCACATCAGATTATTATGCTTGGTGGGGGAAGTACTACACGATTTCACGATTTAACTGCACGACCTTCTGTTGAACGATTGATCGTTTTAATAAGAAGTAAAAAAAGTGAAGTAGGGGTGAACATAAAATGGGGAATGTATAAAAAGTACAATAAAGTTAACTTTTTATACGGGTTCTCTTTGAAGAAAGTTTCAACTAGAAAATTATTCCTTATTAATTAAAAGATATTTTGAAAAAACCTGTTGTATGAAAAATTGCATATGAAAAAATTGTTAACGCTACAGGTATTAAGCATATTTCACCTAATTTAAAGAAAGTACAAGAACAAATAAAATTTGTCCTTGTATCAATTATAGTTTATTGGTTAAAAGATCACAGGGATTATTGATATTTTCAATTTATGTCATTTGTTTTATCAGTCATTTGTTTGTCAAACATTTTTCAAACTGATATATTAAGTTTAGCCAAGTATTGAAACATAATAACAACGGTAGGATTATATATTCTAATACTATTTTATTGCTTTCATTTTGGTATTTGCTAATCCAATTGCATAGCCTTTTCACTATAATCCAATTTCTTACTTTTCGTAAATTTGCGTATAAACGAGACCAGGATGTTTTATTCCTCATATCTGCCTGTGAAGATCATTTTGTATAGCGAGAACAGATATTCTTATACTCATTTTTAGGAGAATGAAATTAAGCATTGTAATAAAATGTTTTAAACAACTATGTCATAGTTAGGAATGTGCAATGCATTGTGAAGTTTAAGTTGCTTTATATTATTCGTATATATCCCGTACGAAGAACGGGTATACTACTAGTTCTGAATGAAAATAATATAGTTTAACCGTGCCTCAGCAAAATGTATTTTAATAAATATTGTTTTGTGTTCATACTCATCTATAGAAGAATGAAATTAATTATTGTCATAAAATGTTTTGAATAAATGTGTCATAGTCAGCAATGTGCATTAAATTGTGAATTTTAAGTTTATATTATATATCCCGTACGAAGAACGGTTATAAGGCTAGTTCCTAATAAAAATAATATAGTTTAACCGTGCCTCAGCAAAATACACTTTTATAAAGAATATTTGTGTTCATACTCTACATTAGGAGAATGAAATTAAATATTGTAGTAGAATGTTTTGAATAACTATGTCATAGTTAGGAATTTGAAATAAAACGTAAATTGTAAGTTACTTTATATTACAGATCCAGTGCGAAGAACGGGTATAGTGGCAATTTTTAATATAAATAATATAATTTAACCGTGCCTGAGCAAAATATACTTTTATAAATAATATTTTGTGTTCATAAACCTCTTTAGGAGAATGAAATTAAGTATTGTAATAGAATGTTTTGAATAACTATGTCATAGTCAGGAATTTGCAATAAATTGTAAATATTTTGTTACTTTTAATTATATATCCCCTACGAAGATCGAGTATACTGCTAGTTCTTAATAAACATTAATATAGTTTAATTGTGCCTTAGCAAAATATATTTTTATAAAGAATATTTTGAGTTGATTAAAACCAAGAGTTAACAAATTAGATGTCGTACCCCCTGAGACATGCTCACACTTTGGGGAACACTGCCCAAATAGATCGATACACATTAGCATCCTAAGAGGATATTTCCGTCCTCTCTTTATTGCGGCATGTGATAATTAAATCACTTTTAATGATGCGTGATAACGTTGTTAAAATAGACTTGGATATATTTTGTTTCGCAGTTACCGACTAAAGGTCTCATCATTAATTCGCTGTCTAATGAGAGATGCATGACACTTTTCCAGACGTTCGCATAATGTATTGGCTGCTATTATATCGGATGTTAGAATGGGTCATTTTTACTTTCCCTACAATGGCTGGGGGGAAGTATTGAAATAGTGTCGAAAATCACCATCTGAGTTTTCAACGAATCTGCAACAAACACTCCAGAACCCGGAAACTCTCATTTTACAGTGGCATATGTGTGTCTATCTGCAATATACGTACCCACTTTAGGTGAAATACTACTGGATCAAATTTCACAAAATTTGATAGGTGAGTCACTTATGGATGATAATTATATTTCGCAAAAATACAGGGCCTTTCAAAAGTCCGCATAAACTTTAAAAATTCATTGAAAATCGAAAAATCATCGCATGGAGGTACGATTTGTACCATAAGTATTGACAGGAAGGTTTTTTTTTTGGGGGGGGGATGAAAAAATTTTGTAGTTTAAAAAATCACCTATAGGTGGCGCTTACCCGAATACTTCTTCCAGAAGTACGCAATTGAGGCTGTTATAAAAGAGCTGTAGTGCTCTGTAGATTTTTCATTTGATTCACTAGTAGACGGCGCAAAGAAGAAGCTTTTGCGAGAATGTTAACTTTGATCGAGAAAGCCTTGTTAGTAAAGCTGTATTACTTGTGCGGTGAATCAGCATCAGATGCTTTGCGAAAATTCTGATGTAGGAAATATCTAAAGAAAGGAAAATGTCCTATCACCTGTTCAGGGTTATTTAGGCTTGTCACACGATTTCACACGTAGAGTAAGTTATTTTAATTGTCTTTCCAATGCGTTCAGCGCCACCTATAGGTGATTTTTTAAACTACAAAAATTTTTCAAGTCAAAAAAAAAACCCTGTCCTAGCAATACTTATGGTACAGACCGTACCTCAATGCGATGATTTTTCGATTTTTAATGAATTTTCAAAGTTTATACGGAGTTTTGAAAGACCCTGTACTTTCTATTTTTGCAGTCAAAATTGTCAAAATCTAAAATAAAAGACGATAATCTGATCAACTGTTAATTGAGTGCTTGTATTTTACTCAATTTTTAAAGAGGAAAATTATATGATCATCTCAATATCTCTTTATTTCTCATCTAACCGTTTTCGAGATATTGTACTTTTCTCATTTTTGCCATTTCGCCTATGAAAATACTTCAAGTCTCCAAATGAAAGCCAAAATTGAAAAAAAACTGCGAAATTCTGAGTTATTTCAAGTAGTTATCAGAGATATATTATGAAATTAATCTCAATTTAGTAAATTATAAAAGAAAGAACGAGGAAATGTATTTGAGACTGTAAGGAAAGGGGAACGTCATGTGCTGCCCATATCAAACTTTTACTTTCCTTACATTATATGAAATAGGAAACTTGTGTAAAGTGAGCTACGGGACAGAGCCGATATTGGAGTATTTTTTCTGCCAACAGTCCAATCGTCTGGTAGCGGATTGAAACCTTAATTAACATTTGAACGTGAATGTTGCAGCCCGTACTTTGTTCACAGTCGTGAGTGTATGTTCACAATCCATTTAAGTGACAACTCACTTTAGTTTGGGACTGAAAAGTAACCTATTGGTTTATTGTCGTTCAGTATATTTTTTTCAGATGGCAATACCAGTATACCTGAAACATGTTGGAACATGGAGTTAGATATAAGGAGAGAAAACTCCTATGGATGAAACGCTTGAATGTGCCACATTGCTTTGAGAATTATATCCAGATGTCTCTAGTGTTTGTAAAGTATCAGCTATGTTTAGTTATGCATAACATAAAATCGTAGTACTTAGTATATGTATTTCTGATTATTTTTAAATTATGCTTTCCCTAATTATGAGTATAATTAACCAGTATTTTTTACTTTCCCTGCAAGACATGGCAATGTATAGGGAAAGTATTGGTATCATGCCGAAAATCGCAACTCGAGTTTTCAACGGATTTACACGTTTCGAAACCTCTAGTATACGAAAAAACTATTTTTAACGTGACGTCTGTGTGTGTGTCTGTTTGTGCAGATTTTGTATCCACTCTAACTAAAAAGCTAATGAACCGGATTTCACAAAATTTGGTGCTGATTAGTTTTGGGTACGATGCGGGATAAAAGATCCCGCGTTTTTTTCGAAATGGTCCTCAGCATCTTGTATTCGTCCTAGCTCAAAAACTTATATACCGAATTTTACAAAATTCGGTAGATAAGTCACTTGTGGGTCACCCTGGTGTTGATTAGATTTTGGTAGGATTTGGAAAAAAATAATCTGAATTTTTTTTAAAAACTGGCCTTCAAAATTGCCAAAATCTAAAATAAAAAACTATGTATGCTCAAATATATCCATTAAATACTTGTTTAATACGTAATTTTTAACGAAGAAAGTAATAAGACCAACCCCATTACACTAGTTCTCGAGATATTTTAGATTTTCGTATTTTCTCTACGCCAAGTTTTCTTTCTACGCCACCTTTGAAAATAGGTCCAGTTATCAAATGAGAACGAGAATTGAATTAAAAGTAAATTAAATTTAATTAAAATAAAGAGAACGTGGATATAAGTCTGCAGGGAAAGTCATGTGCTGCCCACATCAGATTTTTATAGTTGTAGGATAGAGTACGGAATATAGGGAGTTAAAAATAACTTGAAAGGTAAAACAATTTTAGGAATATTCTTTATCATTTAAGTTCTACTTTGAGCTAATAATTTATATTTGCAAAATTGGCGGTTTAAAAAAATATTTTAGGCCGATGATATAATATTTTAGGTCTTACACTATATTGCCGTTTTCTTAATTTGAAATATTATCTCCTTACTTTTACCTCCATGGTTTGGAAACTCTCCTTTACCAGAAACTTGCTTTTTTTCACACATATATTTGTTTTTTCATTCCAAATATATATATGTATGTTTTTGCCTCCGAAACCATTTGATACATTTATAATTGAAGTGTTGTACTTAACAGTTTTGGAATGGGATCAGAAATTGAAATTAGAACTTTGGATGATTTTGTACGATTTGAGCAGTGTGGAATACGAATAAAATTTACTTTAATTCGAGGCTACGTGTATGTGTGTCTATATCAAGATCTGTCTGATTTAAAATGTGATTAAATTTTTAATTTAATTTTTTAAAACATTAATTAAGAAAATGTTTTAATTTTGAAATATAATTTCTTATATTAATATTTTTGCATCATAATCAGCAATATTTGGTTTCTGGAAGCTATAATTCAGTTGCAGTCATACGCGCAACCAACATATATCAAAACAAAATTTTAATAAAGTGATGAATATTATACATTTTTTACAAATCTTATTATGAGATTCACCTTATTGAAATAATAACCATATATGATACAGGTATTAACTTATTAGACACAAAATGCTTAGGTATTATCGATGTATAAGAGAAGAGTTACAAAATAAAATGTGAAGCATGATAATTCACTCCGTTTATGGCACTCTTAAGATTTCTGCGAGCTCTTAAACAAATGTTCTATAGATATCACTCATTTTATGAGAAAAACTGATACATACAGTATTTGTAAATTTTTGAATATACTGTTATTTAAAATTAGGAAATTTCGAATTCTATATTTTTTTTTCATTTATAGATTGCTGCAAGACCCTCAGTATACCCAAATTAAACATATTTTCTGCAGAATTTTGATTTGAATTACCATATGGGAGAGAAAATCTGATAAATAGGACATTTGCAAGATTTTCTCTCAACAGTAGCAGTGGAGTACTCAAGATGACAAATTGTAAACAAAAATTTGTCTATGAAAAAATAAACAAAATTAATAACGGTTTCTATCATTACTCCAACTTATCCGAAAATTTTAAAATCATAATCAAACTCCTTATAATTTTTACTTTCCTTATATACAATAATGTATAAGGAAAGTATTGAGACGGGGTCGAAAATTCGAATTTGAGTTTTTGACGGGAAAGCACGTTTCAAGCATCCCTGATCACGAATCGACCATTTTTGAAGTAATGTCTGCGTGTGTGTGTGTGTGAAAGTATATGTGTGTGAGTGAAAGTATGTGTGTGTGTGTGTGAAAGTATGTGTGTGTGTATGTGTGTGTGTGTGTGTGTGTTTGTGTGTGTGTGTGTGTCAGTGAGTCTGTGGAGACGATAACTGACGAACGAATGGACCGATTCGAACAAAATATGGTACAAAAATTACAATCCGTAAGTACTGGAAGCCTATCGTTTTTATACGCAATCGAATGTTCAGAACCCCTAAAGTTTTGAGTGAAATTTTGAAAAAATCGTCAAAAAATCAAAACCTCTAATAAAGTTACGCAAATAGACATTTGTTATGTAATATTTCATTAGAAAACGATTGACATAAACTTTAGAACGCTAACGTGAACCGTTCTTGAGATATTGCAAATTTTTCAAAACAATTATCAAAAAATTATATAAAATAAAAGAAAAATATTTCCTATTGAGAAACGTGTTCACTTTTCATATGTAATACCATGCGATAAATTTGGTGACAGCATTCTCGTGGATCTAGCTCGTTCCACTCATGAAAAAAGACACTTTGAGTTATACTTTTGAATTTGAACGCCAGTAGTCATTTATCTGCTGTAAGAATAACTTATTTCTCCGTCTGTAATGCTTGGCGAGATTTTGGTGACGAATTTGGTGGAATGTCGCCCACTTGGCGATTTTTTTAAATGGTGGTAAATTAACGAAAAACTGGCCAAATGGATAAAAATGTCGCGAAGGCAATGAAAATGACGACTCACTGACGAAAGTTCAATATCTTGGAAAGAATATAAATATCTACTATAAAAAAAATCTATTTTTTTACTGTAAAAGTAGTAAATTCTTTGCATTATATAAGGAAAGTCATGTGTTGCCCACAGCAGATTTTTGGGATACAGCGGGAGGGGGGGGGGTGAAAAAATCCCTTGACAGATTGTGTGATGAATTTCCTTCAGAAGATTCAACATTATACGTTAATTGTATTTACATAAGATGGCTGATACTCTGTCACGGACCTTAATTTATACAACACATCATGTGAGTGTCAAGTTCACTTATCATTTCGTGTTATAAAAATATAATTAATTCAGTATAGAAGAAATAATTATGAATACATTTTTGGAAAGTTATATTCTACTGCTATCACCTCTTTCAAGTTTAAAGCAAACATCGTCTGCTGGGAACATAAAATATTACTTTCCCTGCAATACATGGTTATACATAGGGAAAGTATTGGAAGCATGCCGTATATCGATTTTTCGACGGATCTACCCGTTTTAAGACCTCTAGAACGCGAAAACACGAGTTGTTGCATGACGTATGTGTGTCTGTGTGTGTGTCTGTCTGGCTGTGCAAATTCTGTACTCACTCTAACTGAAAAACTAATGGACCGCATAATAAAAAATCTGATGTGGGCAACACATGACTTTCCTTATATAATGTAATGAATTTACTACTTTTAAAGTAAAAAAAATAGGTTTTCCTTATAGTAGATACTAATATTCTTTCCAAGATATTGAATTTTCGACAATGAGTCGTCATTTTCATTGATATAGCGTCATTTTTACCATTTGGCGAGATTTTCGTTAATTTGGTAACATTTCAAAAAGTCGCCAAGTTGGCGACATTCCGCCAAATTCGTCGCCAAAATCTCGCCAAGCGTTATGCACTAAGAAATAAGTTATTCTTACAGCAGATAAATGACTATTGGCATTCAAACACAAAAGTATTACTAAAAGTATATTTTTTCATGAATGGAATGAGCTAGTTCCACGAGAATGATGTAACCCAATTTATCGCATGGTATTACATATGAAAAGTGAACATGTTTCTCAATAGGAATTTTTTTTTTTATATGACTGTTTGATAATTTTTTTTTAAAAAATGAACAATATCTCGAGAACGGTTCATGTTAGCGTTCTAAAATTTATGTCAATCGTTTTCTAATGAAAAATTACATAAGAAATATCTATTTGCGTAACTTTATTAGTGGCTTTGATTTTTTGACGATTTTTTCAAAATTTCATTCGAAAATTTAGGGGGGGTCTTAACATTCGATTGCATATAAAAACAATAGGCTTCCAGTGTTTACGGATTGTGATTTTTGTACCAAATTTGGTTCGAATCGGTCCATTCGTTCGTCAGTTATCGTCTCCACAGACTCACTGACACACACACACACACACACACACACACACATACTTTCACACCCACACAGACATCACTTCAAAAATGTTTGATTCGTGATCAGGGATGCTTGAAACGTGCTCTCCCGTCGAAAACTCGAATTCGAATTTTCGACCCCGTCACAATACTTTCCTTATACATTATGTATATAAGGAAAGTAAAAATTAGGTAAGTCCCTTGTGCTTGACCCTAGTGCTGATTAGATTTTGGTATGATTCGGGATAAAAGAACCTGCCTTTTTTTTTGTAAAATGGGCCTCAAGAATTGCCTGTATCCACTCTAACTGAAAAATTAATAGACAAAATTTCACAAAATTTTGTAGATAAGTCACTTGTAGGTCAACCTACAAGTGCTGATTAGATTTTGGTAATTTTCGAAATACAGAACTTCACTTTGTTGTGAAATGGTCCGCAAAAATCGTTAATTCAAAAAATTAAAATCTCATGCTGGCAGCACATGACTTTCCCTGGAGACTTATATTCATGTTCTCTTTATTTTAATAAAATTTAATTCACTTTTAATTCAATTTTCGTTCTCATTTGATAGCTGGACTTATTTTCAAAGGTGGCGTAGAGAACATACGAAGAATTGAAATATCTCGGGAACGACTATCCTTAGTGTAAAGGGGTTGGTCTTATTCTTTTCTTCGCTAAAAATTACGTATTACACAAGCATTTAATGGATATATTTGAGCATGCGTAGTTTTTTATTTTATATTTTTGCGATTTTTGCGGGCCATTTTGCAAATAAAAGCAGGTATTTCATCCGAATCGTACCAAAATCTAATCAGCGCCAGGGTGTCCTACAAGTGGCTTATCTACCGAATTTTGTGAAATTCGTTCCATTAGTTTTTCAGCTAGCGTGGATATAAGCTTTTGCGGGCCATTTCGCAAAACAAGGCGGGTTCTTTTATCCCGAATCGTACCCAAAACTAATCAGCGCCAGATTCGACCACAAGTGATTTACCTACTAAATTTTATGAAATTCGGTCCATTAGTCAGAGTGGATACAAAATCTGCACAGACAGACAGACACACAGACAGACACACACACAGACGTCACGCTAAAAATAGTATTTTTCGTATTCTAGAGGTCACGAAACGTGTAGATCCGTCGAAAATTCGAGTTGCGATTTTCGGCATGATTCCAATACTTTCCATATATATACATTACCATGTATTTCAGGGAAAGTAAGAACTACGCATACTCAAATATATCAATTAAATGCTTGTTTTATACGTAATTTTTGACTACGAGAAGAATAAGAGCCACCCCATTACTCTGGGACTACTTGTTATCGAGATATTGTAGCTTGTTCGCATTTTCGAAACGCCACTTTTGAAAATAAGTCCAGTTACCAAATGAAAACGAAAGTTAAATTAAAAGTACAAATTCAGTTTTATTTTGTACTATTAAACTCAATTTAATAAATTATTGAGGAAATAAGGAGAACGTGAATATGAATCTGCAGGGAAAGTCATGTGCTGACTGCATCATATTTTTTTTATTATTAATATATTACTGACACCATTAAGAAACTGAAGATTTATGTTCTTTATTTGAGTTATTTTGTATAGGTAAATCGATGAAGCACCAAAGAAAAATAATTTCCTTTTACACTGCTATCTCCCTGAGCATGGCAAGATGTACGGTGAATAAAATAATGCAGCGTCCTGTATTGAATATTCATTATTGCAGTGAAAGATTAATGGTGCCATCAGATATCTTTTGAAGACTTTCAAATTGGCTGAAGAACATCGCATCACATTCATTCACCATTAGCAGAACGTAAAGATGATAATAAAAATTGATCATACATTAATGACAATGTTTTTAAAACATTTTAGAAGCCGTGTTTTTTATTTTTACTTTTCTTATATACATAATGTATAAGGAAAGTATTGTGACTGGGTCGAAAATTCGAATTCGAGTTTTCGACGGGAAAGCAAGTTTCAAGCATCCCTGATCACGAATCAAACATTTTTGATGTGATGTCTGTGTGAGTGTGTGTGTGTCAGTGAGTCTGTGGAGACGATATCTCACGAACGAATGGTGCAATTCCAATGAAATTTGGTACAAAAATCACAATCCGTGAATACTGGAAGCACATTGTTTTTAAACGTAATCGAATGTTCAGAACCCCTTAATTTTCGAGTGAAATTTTGAAAAAATCATCAAAAAATCAGAACCTTTAATAAAGTTACACAAATAGACATTTCTTATGCAATTTTTCCTTAAAAAACCATTGACATAAATTTTAGAACGCTAACCTGAACCGTTCTCGAGATATTGTACATTTTAAAAATAAATTTATCAAAAAATCCCATAAATTAAAAAAAATATATTAACTGAGAAACATGTTCACTTTTCATATGTAATATCATGCGATAAATTTATTGACGTCATTCTCGTGGATCTAACTCGTTCCATTCGTGAAAAAATATACTTTGAGTAATACTTTTGTATTTGAACGCCAATAGTTATTTATATGCTATAAGAATAACTTATTTTTTCGTCCATAACGCTTGGCGAGCTTTTGGCACCGAATTTGGCGGAATGTCGTCAACTTGGCGACTTTTTACATACTGCCAAATTAACGAAAATCTCGCCAAATGGATAAAAATGACACTAAATCAATGAAAATCACAAATAATTGACGAAAATTCAGCATCTTAGAAGGAAAATAAATATCTACTATAATAAAAACTTATATTTTTATTGTAAAAGTAGTAAATTCATTGCATTATATAAGGAATGCCATGTTGTTGTTGTTGTTGAGACCCAGACCGTCCGACCTACCAGAAAGGTGTAAGGTAACTGTTTGGACGGCCGGGAAGTGCCACCCAATTTAGACCGGAACCCAGTGGGGGAGGCATCCACAGGGACCACATCAGAATTATTTTTAGAAATGTAATTTATTATGATTTACAGGGTATTGCAGAATTTACGTTCTGAGATTTATCTGGTCAGTGGTTATTCGCAGGCAAATACATCGAAATGGAAATATCACCAAAAAGAGCATAACATTACGGCATGGAATTTCCTTGCAAGGTGTTGGAAAGGCCGAAATAAAAGGGAATCTGAATTTTATACTATCCCATTATCAAAAAACTTTCGACTAAAAAGTTTCACCCATAGCTCATTAGTCCAATAAAACCGATCCCAACGTTCTAACTCAAAAATTCTTTCAGATAGTGCGATGATAATTTCCTAAATTTTGAATATTTCGTGTTTGCGGAAAGTTCGTTTGGCCGTCTAGAAATTTACATCAATTTGGAACGAGTGGAAATTGCAGTTTTTGCATCGAATCTTTTTCCATTATATCCTTCCATTTTATTTTTGGGTTTTATATATTCTTATTCTGATTTGACTCATCTTGTCGAGATAATCCTGTTATGTTTTGGTGCACGCCGATCTTGTGTGTTACTTGTCGCTTCTGATTGACTTTGCGGTTCTTCATGCTGCTTTTTGTTTGGTCTTTCTTAGTCCCTCTCTGAGGTATATAATCTCCCTTGATTATTCCTTTGGAACCCATTCTTCTTTATTTCCTTCTCTTCACCCCGACCAATCAAGGCAGGAGTTCCACAGCGAGGAAATATCAGCCCCCTGCTTTTCAACTTATACATAAACGAAATACCACATATTCCACAGCTGAAACTCTACATTTTTGCAAATGACACCGTGATCTCCCCTCTCAACACGATCAACACATATAAAAGCTATATCACACACAGCCTTGAGAGCTGGCTCGTCCAATGGAGAATCAAAATTAATGCCTCCGAACCTATCGTTGTCATTTTTAAACCTCACTACAGAGCAATCACTCATAATTATCAAATCAAGATCTGTAAAGAAAACCCCCTTTCAACCACGCTGTTTCGGCACATTAGACACTCACATAATTTTCAGCATCCATATTTATTTAAAAACCCAACCTGCTAGCAAAATTATTAGAGCCCGTCACCCCTCTCTGTAGGGGGGTCACGCCTATCTCTGGAGAAAAAGTTGCTCCTCTACAAACAAATCATCGTACTTATGATTTTGAATGCCTGTTTCGTTTGGGGCATAGATGCAAAATCTCATATTGGGAAACTGCAAGTTATCCAAAATAGACTTTTGCGAATGATAATCAAATATCCTTGGCGTATCCAAAACGAGGTAATACACCACGATCTTAAAGTCTCTGGCATTGGAGAGCATATTAGATTAATGACCCAATAATTCTACTTTAAAAACTGTGAAAAATCTTGCATGGCAGATATCGACCTTAATTACAATCTAAAACCAATGAACAGAAAACGTAGGCCAAGGCACACCATCTCCGGTCCTAGAAAGAGCTTCAAGCCTAAAGCTAAAGCAGCTCGACTATCTGACGCCTGCTTGCACTGCCTGTAGTGGTGTAACTCAAAGCTTGGACTTGAGATGATAACGTTGTCTTACATTTTTCATCATGTCACTCTTTGACATCGTAACCAACTTTAGGTTATAGCTACGATGAGCCCCGCGATTTTTACACTTGGAAGCCATCTTCTTCTAGGTTGCTTATTCCCAGTAAATTCTCTTCATCTTCAAATTCTTCCATTTTTGCCTATCCTTCAAAGTCCATCGTCCAATGAACATATGACTGCAGCCAATGTCATCAAAAGCTGCATACCATCATCAAGCATCCAGAAAAGGGAATGTTTGACATCCAACAAATATGATAAACTAAGCAAAATATTATTAGTTTCGATGTGGGGATACGTGAGTTTTCTCACAGGTGCCCCGAAATGCAAATGCATTGGATCCTTGGCCCCATTCTTCTTTTAGACTTCGAGTTTGTTGGTGCTCTTGCACTGACGTTGGGGATCCAGCGTATCCTCAAAATAGATGTATGCTACTTTATATTATGTGTGCTTATATACTTTACTCAAACTTTCCGTATCCTTCGCTCAGAGAGTATTGTACTTATTGGTAAAAATATTGTTTGAAAAAACAGCGGTATTGACGACAAAATTATTGCCATCAATAAATTTTAACAAGAAAGATCAATCATGCTTAAAGCATTGATTATGAAACACTTTCCAACTTCAATGCAATTTTATTTAAACATGTCTAAAATGCAATACATTCCTCGGTAATATTTTAAAACTTATCACAATACTACATTAATTTATTATATTTGAAACCTTAAACCTTCATCGAAAAAAATTAACTTCATTCAAATGACGGCATTAAAATATAAATTGCCTGTTTTAAACATCTCTAAAATGTGATACATTCCTCGGTAATAATTTTAGAATTATCATAATACTACGATAATTTATTATATTTGAAAACTTTATCGAAAGCAACTGAAATTCATTCAAATGACGTCATAGAAAAAATAACACGCCTGGATCTCTCTATAAAAGCAGCATTTCATTCATAAATAATTTCCCATTCATGTCATTCATCACAATACTATAATAATTTATTTTATTTAAAAATTAAGACCATAAGAGCTACAAGTAATTAAACTCCATGCGTAAAACTTCATCGAAAAAAATCGTCCTTCTCTTTGTAAAATCAATGAATATTTCATTCATATCAGCTATGCAGACTCCAGCTATGCAGTCCATGAACTAAATGATTTTATGTTAAAGAAATACAGCAATTCTAATACAACTCATTCTACATATTTTTCTGTTTACATTTTACATAGATGAAAAATAGGCTCCGTTGTAGAAATAATCAAATTTGGATGAGCATTAAAAGTCAAATATATTGTAATTGCGTTGTTTCAGTATGTAGATGCACAGAATTTAAGCAAAAATAAAGTGGTTTTAGGACGGATACAACACTCAATATGAATTAAAAAGAACTTTAAAAATCACGAGTTTGAGACAGGATGGATGCTAAATATCATTTTGAAGTAGGTCACGTGATCTTTTCATATCATGGTCACGTGATCGCTTCATATAAGAGGTGTTATTATTACTATAATTTTTATTTAAAAAACAATTTTATGGAACAATTGGAATATTACCTAAAATTTTCGAAACAATTTGTGAATTTTAAATCCGCTTAAAAAATGTTTGAAGAATTAGGCCCCATAGGGCTTAATCTATTTCACTTTTTTCAACCCAGGTTCAATCCAAAACTAATTGGGTAATATTCTTCATTTATATTCCCATAGGTCCTACAGACCGTCTGAACAACATACTAAAATTTCATTTTGATTAAGTCATTTTTACGGCAGTTATCGTGCTAACGGACAGATAGACAGACAGACAGACAGACAGAATGAACAAAGTCATTAACACTTTTCAACTTTGTTGTAAAGTGTTAAAAAACACAAGACATTAAATAATTCAGCTCCTTGTATCGTAAATATTTTACTTCAGCTAAAGATAAATAATACGACCACATATTTTTGAAGATTTTCAATTTTACTAAAGAACAAAATATCACACCGCTTGATAACTAGCCGAACGAAAACTTCGTAATAAAAACCTCATCATTTATTAACATCCATATTTTCGAAAGGTTTTCAACTTTGTTTTGATGTAATCTCAATTACCATTTCACAATTTATCTAATTTTATTTATAAACGATAATTTATTGGCATATTTTATTATCAACACTGTGTATGTAAAAATTATTATTGTATGATAAAAATATTCTAATAAAGCATATACAAATTATTATATATTAAATAATTTTTAAATTTCACGAAACAGTAATAAACAATTTTAAAATTTTATTAAATAATATTAAAGGATTTTAAAATTTTATTAAATAATATTAAATTAGTTTTATATTTTATTAAATGTTATTAAATAATGTTAAATTTTCATTAAATAATATTAAATAATTTTAGCATTTTATTAAATAATATTAAAAAAAAATTAAGAATAAAGGATTATACTATTTCATAACGGTAATTGTTTCAGCAAGAGTCAGCATATAAATGGCAATATTTTAAATTCAAGAAATTTTTAATTCAGGAGCCTTCCTATGGTGAAAAGTGGCAAACTCTATAAGTGGTGTCATTCCAGTTTAATAACAATCGTTTTTGTCTTAGGGACTGTCTTTGACTGTTATAGGGACTGTCTCTGAAATCCTGTCTTAGGGATTGTCTTTGGGATTGTCTTAGGAACAGTCTTTGGGACTCTCTCAGGGACTGTCTCTGAAATCCTATCTTAGGGACTATCGTAGGGACTGTCTTTGGAACTGTCTTAGGGACTGTCTCCGACGTCCTGTCTTAGGGACTGTCTTAGAGATTGTCTCTGAAATCCTATCTTAGGGACTGTCATTGGAACTGCCTTAGGGACTGTCATAGGAACTGCCTTAGGGACTGTCTCTGATGTTCTCTTAGGGACTGTCTCTGAAAGAATTAGCCGTAACCAAGAAGTTACGGCTAATTTCCGCCACAAATTTTCAACCCGCTTTACTTTTAATTTCCAGTTATTTTGTTTTATAAGTTTCTGTATATTTATAGTACCAACTTTTTAAAATTTCTTGAATTTTATATTTTTTTTTCTCATTTTGATGCATTCTTTACATTAAAATTCATATTTTAAAAAATGAAATTAGTGCAAACTTTGTTTGCAGATAGATTATCTGGAGCTGAATTGTGTGACCTACAAAGTTAGTGAGATTTGGTGTCTTTATTTCCAAGGCATGACCAGAAATTGAAAATTGAGATAAAATATTTGACAGACACACACAGACGTCACTCTAAAAATAGTGTTTTCGTGTTCCACAGGTCCCGAAACGTGTAGATCCTTCGAAAACTCAAGTTATGATTTTCAGCGTGATTTCAATACTTCCCCTATACATTACCAAGTATTGCAGGGTTAGTTAAAATAAAAAAATATACGACTAAGTTAAAGAAAATGAAATTAAATTTTGCTCTATAATATAAGTTGTAATATCAATTTTATTTATCAGTATATAAAATATCATAGAATATTGTTAGTAATTTTAATAAATATTATTTTAAATTTCTCTACTGTTTCTCATATAGTTAAGTATTTAGAGTATATGGTAATATTGTTCTGAAGAACTTTAAATATAGGTATTTTATGCAATAAATTAAAATATATTATTTATTCCCATATTATTTCTGTGTAATTTTGCTATATAATGTTTATTTTAAAAATCTTCTGTATTATATATTGTATATGTTTTATGCAATGAATATGTTTGTGAATGTGAAATTTCTTCTCTAAATACATCCACACCTGTGACCTGCAGGGGCGTGGTAGCCCAGTGGTTAGCGCGCGGGAGTTGCATTCGGTAGGCTCGGGTTCGATTCCCTCCGCTGCCAAAGCTGCCGCCGTGGTCATACGAAGTACGATCACGTTAAACATGTGGGAAATAAGTCCTTCCGAGAGGTGGTTGGTGGTAGGGAAAGGAGGGTATGGTCCCTGTGGATGCTTCCCCCACTGGGCCCGGTCTAAATTGGGTGGCACTGCCCGGCCGTCCAAACAGTTACCTTACACCTTTCTGGTAGGTCGGACGGTCTGGGTCTCTGCAGCAACAACAACACCTGTGACCTGCAATTAGTAACTCTCATATCGAGATCTAATGGTCATGGTTTGTTGAAATTATGAATTGGTGGAAGCAACAAAATTCAAGTTATCTTACGTCATTGGATAATTCTTAAAAGGAAACACCTTGTAAAGTTGTAATGTTCTTCTCTCATTAATATATTTCACTATATAATATAATTAATACTACCATACTGGAATCAATATTTAACTGCGTTCCTTATTGATTCTTAAAGTGAAATTACATTTCCATAATCAGGAAATACAACGCATTGAAAATTCAGAAATAACCTGAACACTTCTATTTCCATATTTATATTTAAATTATTCATATTTTCTTTCTATTTAATCAAATCTGAATATAAAATATCAAAAAATGATAGAGGGAGACTAAAGTTTTGAGTTATCCAAAATATGGCATAATGATATTATTTTTTCAAACATAGGGGCATATTTTAAAACGTAACAGTATATGAAGCCGTTCAAAAAAAAAAATAAAAGCAAACTATAATAGTAAAGTGATTTTATGATTTCATTTTTTTGCAACTTTAAAAATAAAAGTATTTATATCTCTCGCTTTAATGCAAAATAGTAATTGATTTTCAGTTTTGACGTCAGTTACAGTTTTAGCGAGAATTCAATGAAAAGAGCAAAAACTAATCATTAACACTTTACAACAAAGTTGAAAAGTGTTTATGACTTTGTTCATTCTGTCTGTCTGTCTGTCTGTCTGTCTGTCTGTCTGTCTGTCTGTCCGTTAGCACGATAACTGCCGTAAAAATGACTTTATCAAAATGAAATTTTAGTATGTTGTTCAGACGGTCTGTAGGACCTATGGGAATATAAATAAATAATATCACCCAATTAGTTTTTTATTGAACCCGGGTTGAAAAAATGAAATACATTGAACCCTATGGGACCTAATTTTTCAAACATTTTTTAAGTAAATTTAAAATTCACGAATTGCTTCGAAATTTTTAGAAAATATTCACATTATCCCATAGAATATATAAAAAAAAATTCAGTAAAATATGTTAAGTAGTTTTTTAAATAAAAATTATTTAATATAGGGAAAAAAACAAATTCAATTAAATTCTGACTTTGGGATATCTTCCAGAAAGAAAAGAGAGAGATATTATATAATAAATATCTCTCCATTTGTTTAAACGTTTTGCATATGGGAGTGGCTTCACATTTAAAAATAAATTTGGTAGATAACAATTTTTCATTTTTTTAAATTTTATATAACTCTTCATGATAAATTTATTTGATGGCATTTTTAATGCACTTTCCTACGTCCTAGAGAGTTAAAATTTGGTACACAGCTTAAATTTGTTAAACATTTTATTCGACAAAAATTTGATGGATCTTTAAATATAGATCATACATTTTTTTCGAAATGACCTGAAAATAATCCCCGTTCACTTCTATAAATCATTGTTGTAATATTGTTAAAAATTCTGATGTGGACAGCACATGTCTTTCCCTGCAGACTCATATTCGTTCTTTTAATTTATTTTTTCTATGACGTCATTTGAATTAATTTCAGTTGTTTTCGATGAAGTTTATAAATATAATAAATTATCGTAGTATTATGATAGTTTTAAAAATATTACCGTGGAATGTATCGCTTTTCAGATATATTTAAACCAGGCAATTTTTATTTCAATGCCGTCATTTGAATGAAGTTCATGTTTTTCAATGAAGGTTTAATTTTTCAAATATAATAAATTAATGTAGTATTATGATAAGTTTTAAAATATTACCGAGGAATGTATTGCATTTTCGACTGTTTTAAATAAAATTGCATTGAAGTTGGAAAGTGTTTCATAATCAATGCTTTAAGCATGATTGATCTTTCTTGTTTTATGAACTGCAGCTGTCATATTACTATGCACAATTTACTTAACTAGATTTTTTTCTTTCTTTTCTGTAATTGAAACTGTAATATTCAAGTTTTATATAATTTTCATCTAGGCTTAACAATGACTCTTAGTTTTTACTTTAATTAATAAAAAATGTGAGTTCAAAATCTAAAATAGTGTGAACAATTAAATTGAATATTCTAAATAGGGTATAACTTAGATATAAAATAGAAATATTGTCACGAACGTATAAAATAACCTCACTGGAATCTCTTTGCAAAACCAGACGAAGAGAATACCTGTACAGGCAACCTCTCCTATGACATGAATCTAGGATTACCGTATGCTGAAGTTCAGAGACGGAGGGTTGCCAGATTTGGCTGTTTATCACCAATTTAGCGACTTTTCGGAGGTTCAAGCAACACCTCGAAATAACGAATACTCTACAAGATATGACAGATATATAGAAGTTTCTACAGAGAGCACATACAGAGGTCGTTTGCACTTTATGGAAACGATTTTGATAATTAATTTTTATGCATAAGGGGCGTATTTCTTGCGGCAATTTGTTTCTATCTGATAGCCTTGATTCTTGACTATAGTTCTAACTCGAATTTTCTATGAAAGTAAACTTTTTCTTAGCACCGTCATGTCAATTTTATCTCACTCTTCTTGGGTCGTTTTTCAAAGTCCGTTCAGTGTTCTTGGATGCCGTTTTCCTATGGCTCGTTTTAACACACCGAAAGCGCAAAAGTCCATAAGAGAAGCGTCATGTGATTTAACAGGTATTTCATTAAATGGGATATATTTTATCCCTTCTTTTGATTATTTCTTTGCTAAATATGCGGCAGTTGATATAGACGTATGACTAGAGGCTTTGTGCATATGAAGCTCAAATTTATGGATGTCCTTTCCATATAAGGCTGGAATTTCTTCTTCAAATAGTGGTTCTAAAACATTCTGCCGATAGTAGAGTGAATTAAATTTAACTTTACTTGAGACATTTTGAGTTTTAATGTACCGTTGTAAGAAAATCCTGCAACTATCATGAATCTTTGGGAACTTTTCTGTACATTGACGACGCCATTTCGTACGGTAATTTTTGCCAGTTGAGCAATTAAAAATTGCTCTTTTTTTATTATAGTCACTTAATGCACCCATGAGTCATCGAATGTTACCACAAATTTCCATTTATCAGCAGCTAGGTGTTTTCATATAATTTTCTACAATGTGTTTTGCTTTCCGCAATATGCTTTGGCAAAAGCATATAAACTTTAGATTTTAACACCTTTTTTAACTTCAAGTATTTATAAATGATTTTACTTACAGCGCCAGAAGACATTCCCAGTTTCTATGCAATGGATCTCTGAGTCGGTGGATTTTCTTCTTTTAGAATCAGAGACTTAATTTCTTGATATTTACCCGCGTTCAAACAGTCATAGGATGCGATTTTGCTACCATTTTTCACTTATACTTTCAACTAGACGTTTTTAACCTTTCAAATTTAATATACGAGTATTAACTATATCTTTCTTTGAAATGCAATAACCTCGATTTTTGCACCTCTTCGCAATTTGTTGATGCAAATATTTTTCCTCGGAAAGCGCATTTACGTAACCTTCGAGCCATCTATAAATTTTAGGAGCCATTTTCAAAATAAATATTTTACTCTACCTTCGAATCAAAACAAAACAGAAACAGACAATTATATTGAAAATGCCAAATCTTTATCTCAAAATTCTAACGAGAAACATAAATACAAAATCGTTTCCATAAAGTGCGAATGACCTTCTGGAAAACGAATTATCACTCAGTCGGAGAGCAGTTGACGTGATGCGAACTACATTGCTCGGTAACATACATGAATGTTTTGAGAATAGTAGCTGCTGTTTCGTGAAATTAGTGTAGCAATTAAATGTTATTTTACTCTATATTATTTCTGTTTACGCTGTGCTTGTCAATACACTTGTTAGTTAACTAGAAATTTGAACTCGTCTTGTACTCTGAACGTACACCCACAATTCCAGGGGATACATTGTAACAATGTTTTCTAGTTCTTATCCTGTAAAATGCCGTAGCCTAGCTAACGCAATTCTTTCACAAACCTTACAAGTCCCAAGTAAAAATCCGTACGAAAAGTATTATTCTTGTCCTCCAAGTTGGGTGATGGTCGAAATGCTGACAACTTTGCCTCATAAAACTTTCCTATTATAAAATCAACAGGAGAAAATGCAGGACTGACTACTGGGAGACTGACATGGGAAAATAATGGAATAACGAGAAAAGACTAAGAACTTGCATTGTGTTGTGTGTGTATCATGCTGCAGTATTACAGGAGGAATATTCTATTGAATTATCTTTCAATTGTGCTCAATTTTAAGATCCTGAAAGATGATGACAACAATTGGTAAACAGTCCGGGGGAAGTTTATCATCATGCAACAACAGCAATCACTAACATAGGAGACATAACTAAGAATGACCAAATCAAAATTTATAATAATCTAAATTTATAATAATCTGTTTATACAAAATTCAATTTATTAGAGGTTAAGGCAATAATGAATATCCAGATGTAGTAATGTAAAGAATTTTTTGTAAATATTTTGGAAATAAAATTGTTTAATCAGATATTAAATGTGGGTTATGATCTCCAAGCGTGTTTATTCGTTAATGTTCTCATACAGCGGCTAATAAAGTAAGTGTGGGCTCTGTGAGATCTACATAATCTTTCTATTATTATTTACTTCAATTTGCCTTATAATTTAGGTTCTTTAAACTAACCATCCTCTCTGGTTCAGTTGTTTGACGAATCACCGACCTAATTAGCATTCCCTGCGTTTCTGTGGTAGAGTAGGTGTATGTTTCGGTTCATGGGAGATTCAGTGACTTGAGTAGTGGCTGCGTGAGTAGTGCGTTCTGGAGTAGAGTGGCTTATTCAGTAGTGGCTGCAACAGAAGTGGGTACATGGAATGAAAGAAGGGTTCTTGAGTAGTTGTTTCTTGGACTGAAAGAAGGGTTTTTGAGTAGGGGTTTCTTGGAATGGAAGTAGAGTTCTTCAATAGTGGTTTCTTGGAATGAAAGAAAGTTGCTTGAGTAGTGGATTCTTGGAATGAAAGAAGGGTTCTTGAGTAGTGGTTTCTTGGAATGGAAGAAAGTTCCTTGAGTAGTGGGTTCTTGGAATGAAAGAAGGGTTCTTGAGTAGTGGGATCTTGAATAGGGGGTTCTTGTAATGAAATAATGGTTCTTGAGTAGTGGGTTCTTGGAATGAAAGAAGGGTTCTTGAGTAGTTGGTTCTTGGATTAAAAGACTGGTTCTTGAGTAGTGAGTTCTTGGAGTGAAAGAAGGGTTCTTGAGTAGTAGTTTCTGGGAATGAAAGAAGGATTCTTGAGTAGACGATGAAGAATTCGAGTAGGGAAGGGAAGAAAACACCATCCAATACAATGATGACTAGGAAGAGTCTAATATTCGGGGTGTGGCTGCAATACGGGGCGAAGTAACAGAATGCCGGGGTAAGCATATAAGCTTTTTTATCCATATATGCGTATCCATGTAAGCATTGTCGCCAGCCTAGAATATTGTGGTAGCTTGTATATTTGTCATGTTTTCGGGGCGTGTGCAATAACCATTAATATCTATGTTGTCCGTTGCCTTAAACAACAAGCTGCTGTAAATAAACTGAGTTATATTTTAAATATTAAATAATTTTTAAATGATTTTAATAAACTGAGCTATATTTTAAACAGTGCCATCCTGTGTTATTCACCTTGGAGCGAAATATCAAATCCTCTAAGTTTAAGTTAAGTCACTATTGACAGATTAAGTAAAAATCCTCTACAAAGACATCTAAAAAGGATAAGGAGGCATTTAAACTTTACAACTCTACATAACACCCGGCAACTTTATACAAATCATTATTTGATGAATTGAATATTTGGCAGGCTGTGACGACTCGTTTGAAATGCATTTCAAAATTATTATTTAAAACCCCATTTATTTAAAGAATTTATATATAAAATAGTTAAAGTTGAAATCTTATCTAAAATAGAAATTCGAGTTTCCGGTGGATCTATACTTTTCGAGAACTTTGAAAATAGAAAAATCTATTTTTAGTGTGACGTCTGTGTAAGTGTCTATATGTCTGCATTTGCAATGTTATGTATCCACTCTAACTGAAAAATAATTGTCCAAAGTTCTCTAAATTTAGTAGATAAGTCATTTGTGAGTGCTACCCTGGTGCTGCTTCGATTAAGAAAAAAGAATCTACCTTTTTTTATAAAATGGCCAGCAAAATTATATTTATCCACTTCAGCTGAAAAACATATCAGGACAAATTAAGACATCGGGATAAACAAATTTCACAAAATTTGGTAGATAAATCAGCTGTGGGATATTTAGATGCTAGTTGGATTTTGGTACTTTTCGGAAAGAAAAAACCAGATTTTTTTTTTTGCGAAATAGCCCGTAAAAATTTACCAATAACTAAAATAAAAGACTGCATGTGCTAAAATGCACCAATTAAATGCTTGTTTTATACGTAATTTTTGGCGATATAATGAATAAGGCTAAACCCACAGCTCTTGGACTAACCGTTCTCTAATTATTATAGCTATTTTTTTTTTACCACGCGCCTTTTAAAATGCATCCAGTCGCCAAATAAAAATAAAAAATGTAATAAAACTGGAAATTTAGTGTAATTTCAAATCATTATATGTTTATTTTGTGCTTTTAAACTCAGTTTAATGAATTATAAAAAAATAAGAAAATGAAGTTGATCCTGTATGGAAAGTCACATGCTGCCCACATCAGGTATTTCAGTTTGAGGTTTATTGTGTTTGCAGATCAATATATCTAAAGAAGAAAATAAATTTCTTTTAACGCTCCTACGAATTTGCTTTTAGCAGCACAATAGTTATTTATGATATTTTCTGCTTACAGTATATTGCATTTCCAGTACTATAGATTCCACAATAAAGCAATCTCCGACACTTCAAACTACTTCGAAAGAAAAATAATCAATAAACAATATAATAGATATTCTTCTATCGGATAGTCATCACCAATGCTTAAAATGTATAGTGTCATCAGATATTCTTTGAAGGCATTCAAGGTGATTAAGGAACATTGCATGATCCTATTTTATCTTCACCACATATTACATATTATAATGAAACATATAAATAATAAAATGGCAAGTTTTGAAAAATATTGTACGTTTTTATCGTATTATTTTTATTAATATATGCATATATAGTGTAAGTTTTTTCATTAATGAAAATGATCAATATTGCTAATAAGTCTAAAATGCAGAAATGTGTGACAGATATTTTTAAACGACAAATTTCGACCTGCAGATTTGCTCAGTATTTTTGCCGGAAAGTAAACTTCATAAAAATTTACAGACTGGCTATTAAATTTAAGCCATATGTTCCCCCCATCGTATTCTCAATATCTACTAAATTGGCTTTCATGATTTTATGTTTAAGCAGAATAAATATTTCGTAAAGTAGGTCTATATCTACCACTACTTGCGTTTAACTATGATATGTTACGTGGTACTTCATTTGAAAATTTAAATAACACCTAAGAAAGAGCAGATTCTGAATGTTATACAGGGTCTTTATAATTAAAGTTCCACTTTGAAATGGCTATAAAAGGAAAACTACTGGACAGAATGTTATCAAACTTGGTAATAGTTTACAGGAGGTCATGGGATTTTATTTTCCGTAAAAAAACTCAAAAACTCACCGTCAGCGGGGAATGGCGCTGTATGCAATATCGTTAAACGAAATAAGACATGAGAACATCGGTTTAAAAAGTTTCTAATCTTTTCTAAAACGTGTTACAAATCATGTTCAATGTGGCTTCCACCATTTTCTGAAAGCAAGTTAAATCCATTACTGCGTTCTCAAGAGTAGCTCTTAGCATATCAGGAGGAATGCTACGGACTTGTCGGTGTATCATATTTTTCAATTTCGTCAAATTGTTTATGTTATCACCATAAACAGTGGTGTAACACAATATTTGTATTACATGTTACATTCCAATTACGGATGCCAACCTAGCCATTTCGAAATTCCAATTGCGGATGCCAAACTAGTTAATGAGCTATTTAAATGCTGCGGAGGGAGCCAATGGCAATACAAACATAAATAAGCAGCGCATCCCCTTCTTCACTTCAACGAATCAACAACAACACTACAATGTGAAAAGAAAAAGCTTGGCGAGAATGTTCTAGAACTTTCCACAGATGCAATTTCGACAGCGTCCTAGATGCACCTGAAGTTTTTGGTAGTCGTCTTAAAACTTTCGAACGAGTCAGCATCATGTTTTTGGTTTTTGTGAAAAAGTGTTTGTAGATTGTGAGCAATAGAATGGTAGCCTGCGCAAGTACGCGAAGTGCAACGATTTTCCCACATCATTGAGATGGCACGAATATGCACGTAACAAAGAGTAAAGGTAACCAACTTTCAATTGTCACTATTAGCACGGAAGGCACACCTTTAACGATTATTAAAATAATTGACTACCAGTTCATATGAGTAGACCATATGAACGAGTTCGTAATATTGAACTATAAGAACTATTCTTTATCGATTGTTTAAAGGAAACTGTTTTTTTTAAGAAATTTAAATCAAAGATATTATGTGTGTAAATATATATATAGCTATTAATGTAATATTGTCAGTATCATGTGTCTTTTAGTAATTGATTTAATTATAGCATAGTTACTCCAGATATAATAGATATCTATTAAGTAAAATATTAAAATAAATTGAGCAATTAAGCATGAGTGTTTCTTTATGTTTTGTGTGTTCGTAGTCCGAGCTTGAGAACCGGGAGCTTACATGCTCCACCCTTAGTGGCGGCATCATAGGTAAGTCCTATACTGGTAAATTTTGATAAGGACAATTTTACCTTATGACAAGTGGCTTTGAGGTAACCCCATAGCCAAAGGTCTCAGGGGTTGAGGTTTGGTGATCAGAATGGCCAAGAAATGGGGAAGTGTCGACTTACAATCCGGTCATCCGTGAAATGTTGCTTAAGTAACTGTTTGACACAAGTACCAATGTCAGGTGGACCCCCGCCGTGCATAAAAATCGTGGTATCTAAGCCACTGTTTATGGTTGTTGTTGTTGTTGAGACCCAGACCGTCCGACCTACCAGAAAGGTGTAAGGTAACTGTTTGGACGGCCGGGAAGTGCCACCCAATTTAGACCGGAACCTAGTGGGGGAGGCATCCACTGGGACCGTACCCTCCTTCCCCTACCACCAACCTCTCGGAAGGACTTACGGACCCACATGTTTGACGTGATCGTACCCCGCGTGAACACGGCGGCAGTTTTGGCAGCGGCTGGAATCGAACCCGGGCCAACCGAGAGCAACTCCAGCGCGCTAACCAATGAGCTACTGTGCCCCCACTGTTTATGGTGCTAACATAAACAATTTGGCGGAATTGAAAAATGTGATACACTGACATGTCCCTAACATTCCTCCTAATATGCTAAGAGCTACTATTGAGAACGCAGTAATGCGATTTAACTTGTTTTCAGAAAATAGTGGATGCCACATTGAACATGATTTGTAACACGTTTTAGAAACGATTAAAAACTTTTTAAACCAATGTATTCATGTCTTATTTCGTTTAACAATATTGCATACAGCGCCATTCCCTGCTGACGGTGAGTTTTGAACTTTTTTTTTGCGGAACATTAAATCCCATGACCTCCTGTAAACGATTACCAAGTTTGATAACATTTTGTCCAGTAGTTTTCCTTTTATAGTCATTCAAAGTGGAACTTTAATTATAAAGATCCTGTACATAAAATTCCGTCTGAAAAATTGTATGCTTTTATTACTTTCAATGTATGTATACTATAATATATAAGGAAAGTATTGTGACTGTGTCGAAAATTCGAATTCGAGTTTTTGACGGCAGAACACGCTTCAAGCATACCTGAACTGAAATAGAACAATTTTGTGTGTAAAGTGATGCCTGTATGTATATGTATGCGTGTACGTGTGTCCTTGAGTCTGTGGAGAAGATATATCATGAACGAATGATGCAGCGTTTCGAACGAAATCGGGTACAATCAGTGAACAATGGAAGCCTATTAACTTTAAACGCAATCGAATATTCAGAACATCCCCAAGTTTTCGTAGGAAATTTTGAAAAATCATAAAAAAAATCATAACCTGCAGTAATATTACTTAAATAATCATTTCTAATGTAAATCTTTGTTGTAAAACGACATTGTAAAACGATTGGAATAAGTTTTAAAACGTTAGCATAAACAGTTCTCGAGATATTGCAGTTTTTTAAATAGATTTACAAAAAACTACATAAATACTAAAAAAGTATTAACTATTGTTAAATATGTTCACTTTTCATAAGTAATAGTCTGCAATACATTTATTAATATCATTATCGTGGATCTAGTTCATTTCATTCACGGGAAAATATAGTTTGTGTATTAGTTTTTGTACTTTGACACATAAAAATTACCAAACAGTCATTTATATATAAGAAATTATATTTTCTCTGTTTGTCTGTAACGCTTGATCGTAAATTTAGTAAACTTAGCTACTGATTTAGCTAAATGTCGCCATTTTGGCGGTATTTCATCCTAAATTGGCGCAAATATCGTTTAAATTTAAAAAGGACGCTAAGTTAACGAAAATGAAGTAAAATTGATAAATTGATTAGTAAAATATATATGGACTATATTGCTTATTGCAGATATTATCAGTATTGATAATTGCCAATTTTGAGTTGGTGAAATATAACTTACTTGAATACTTCCAAATGGTTTTACATGTTGTCATCCGGAAAAGCGCCAATTGGACAATTTGACATAAAAAACATTGTTCCATAGACCTTAATGATAACTGCATGACTGAGAAAGAAGTAAATTTATTGCATTATATAGGGAGAGTCATGTGGTGTCGACATCAGATTTTTATACGTTGTGAATCAGCTCATTATCTATACAAAAAGAGCCGTATTCTGGGTGTCTACATTGAAGGAACTCAGGTACTGAAAACAAAGCCAGACATTGAACTCATCTCCAACACTTTACAACATAGTTGAAAAGTGTTTATGACTTTGTTCATTCTGTCATTTTGTCTGTCTGTCTGCCCGTTCGCACGATAACTGCCGTAAAAATGGCTTTAAAAAATGAAATTTTAGTATGTTGTTGAGACGGTCTGCGGGACAATGGGAATGTTAATGAATAATCTCCTCAAATTCGTTTTGGATTGAACCCGGGTGGAAAAAATGAAATGCATTGAACCCTATGGGACCTAATGTTTCAAATATTTTTAAGCGAATTAAAATTCACAAATTGCTTCGAAAGTTTTAGGAAATATTCAAATTATCACATAGAATATATATAAAAAAAATTCAGCACAATATGTTCGGTAGTTTTTTAAGTAAAAATTAAAATAATAATTGCACCCATATTATATGAAGAGATCCAGTGATCCACTTAAGAATAAAATATGTCAAACACCTTGTGTCAAATTCGTGATTTTTAAAGTTCTTTCTAATTAATATTTAGTGTTGCATCCGTCCTAAAACAGCTTTACGTCTTATTTTTCTGTGTATCTATATACTGCGCCAACGGAATTACAATATTTTTTATTGTAAATGATCATCAAGCTTTGATTATTTCTACAACGGAGCCTAATTTTCACGTATGAAGAATGTAACCACATCAAGCTGTAAGGTGAGTTGTATAAGAATTGCGGAATTTCTTTAATGCAAAATTATTTAGCTTTGGAGTCTGCAATATAGCTGATATGAATGAAACATTCATTGATTGTACGTAGAGATGCAGACGATTCTATGGTACTGCTTTTTCGATAAAGCTTTAAGCATAGGGTTAGAAAGTACATTTCCCTCCATAGGTGTAAGGTTTTTAGTAAAATAAATTAGTGTAGTATTGTCATAATTTTAAAAATATCACCACTGAATGAAAGGACTGGAAAAAGAGTATGATTGAAATTTTCACTGCTTTTATGTAGCGAGCCATGTGATTTATACTTCGATGACGTTATTTGAATAAAGTTCATTTGTTTTCGATGAAGTTTTCAAATATAATATATTATTGTAATATTGTGATAATTTAAAAAATAGCAGCTCTGAATGTAAAGCATTTTAGAGATATTCAAATAAAATTGCATGTCACTTGGAAAGTGTTTCATAATCAATACTTTATGCATGATTGATCTTTCTTGTTAACTTATTAACAACAATAGAGGATTTTGGAGCTTTATGTTGCATATGATATCACATACTGAAAAGGGAGTTGGAAATTGGACTGATTTTTAATTTATTTACAACAATTTATATTATAGTAGCTCCCTTTGTAATGTGGCTACACAGACAGTGATTCAGTGTAGTCTTTTAGTACGATATCTCATGGATAAACCCGTTTGTAACGATTTCCAATATAACTGAAAAGTGTTTATGACTTTGGTCATTCTGCATGTCTGTCTGCCTGTTCGCACGACACCTGCCGTAAAAATAACTTCATCAAAATTAAATTTTAATATGTTATTCAGACGGTATGTGGGACATATGGGAATGTAAATTAATAATATCACCCAATTTATTTTGGATTGAACCCGAGTTGAAAAAATGAAATACATTGAACCGTAAGGGACCTAATTTTTCAAATATATTTTGAGCGATGTTGGAAATCGCAAATTGCTTTCAAAATTTTAGAAAATATTCAAATTATCCCATAAAATGTATAAAAAAATTTGAGAAATATATGTTTTGTTCCTTTTAAATAAAAATTAAAATAATAATTAGACCCATTTTATATGAAGAGATCACGCGACCCACTTCAAAATATAATATGGCATCCATATTTTTTCCCAGTGTCAAAATCGTTCTTTTACATTTTTATTTAGTGTTGCATCCGTCCTAAAACCTCTTTATCTTTTAGTATTTTCCACGCATATAAATTCTGCGCCAACGCAATTACGATATTTGGAGTTTAAATGTTTATCAAACTTTGAATATCTGTACAACGAAGCCTAATTTTATCATATACAGGATGTAAATGAGTTGTATAAGAAATGTTGACTTTTTTTAACGCAGAATTATTTAGCTTTGGAGTCTGGAATATTGGTGATAGGAATGAAATATTCATTGATTTTCAGTTATTCATTGATTTTCAGATATTCATTGATCAGACGATTGCCTTTTTCGATGAAGTTTTAAGCAAGGATTTAAGACGTAATTTTCCTCCATGGTTTTAGGATTTTAAGTAAAATAAATTATTGTAGTACTGTGATAATTTTAAAAATATCACCGCTGAATGTATCGCATTTTAGAGATATTTAAATAAAACTGCATTGCATTTGGAATGTGTTTCATTATCAATGCTTTATGCATGATTGGACTTTCTTGTTTAAATTACTTACTGCCCCACTAGTTAAAATCAATTGTTATTTACCCAAGTTACGATAGTTTGTCAACGAGTCAGCTACTTCTGCAAACATACATTTAGCAACAATAACAAACTTTTATTAAATAACAAATTTGCTTTTAACAAGTATGTTAAATTCGACAAATAAAAATTTTACACCTAAGATTTTTCGCATCTGCTGGTCAATAGAACCAGCAAAGAAATAGACATCTTTCCATTGCTGTCTAATTCCCCGCGTGAAAAACAATTAATAAACAAAATAATGAATATTTTTCAATCGATTATTCATTATTTCAGCTAAAGATTAATGACGCCGTCAAATATTCTCTGAAGCTTTTCAAATTGGCTAAGGCGTGTCTAACGCCTTAGCCAATGAAAAAGTGGCTAACGCCATTTTCTCCCCAGATCATCGTCAACATTGTAATGAAAAGTGTATTATTAAATGACATCGTTTTGGAAAATGTAGCTTTTAATTTTTATTTTACAAATTTTGTGCAGGTTTAATTGGAAAATAAATTTTAAATATCATATAAGCCCAATTCGTAATTCTTTCTAAGTAATTTAAAATTTACGAAAGTTTTGGATGAGCATGTTCGCAGGAGTAGAAGCAATTGTGATTGATCATGATATAAGGTGCGTTGATCTGCTTATGAGTTATTCATGCTTTCATATTATACTAATAAATGTTGTTTTCGTTTTATGAAATTTATTTGCGCTGTTCCTTTTCTAACTTTCCTTATACACATAATGTATAAGGAAATTAATGTGACTGGATCAAAAATTCAAATTCGAGTTTTCGGCAAGAGAGCACGCTTCACACATCCCTGATCACGAATCAAACATTTTTGAAGTGATGCCTGTGTGTGTATGTGTGTCAGTGAGTCTGTGGAGACGATAACCGACGAACGAATGGACCGATTTGAACCAAATTTGGTACAAAAATCACAATCCATAAACACTGGAAGCCTATTGTTTTTATACGCAATCGAATGTTCAGAACCCTCTAAATTTTCGAATGAAATTTTGAAATTGTCAAAAAATCAAAACCACTAATAAAGTTACGCAAATAGGCATTTTTTATGTAATTTTTTATTAAAAAACGATTGACATAAATTTCAAAACACTAACATGAACGTTCTCGAAATATTGTACATTTTTCAAAAAAATTATCAAAAGTCATATAAAATAAAAAGAAATATTTCCTATTGAGAAACATGTTCACTTTTCATATGTAATACCATGCGATGAATTGGGTGACATCATTCTCGTGGATCTAGCTCTTTCCATTCAAGAAAAAATATACTTTTAAGTAATACTTTTGTATTTGAACGCCAATAGTCATTTACCTGCTGTAAGAATATCTTATTTCTTCGTCCATAACGCTTGGCGAGATTTTGGCGACGAATTTGGAGGAATGTCGCTATGATAAAAATGACGCTAAATCAATGAAAATGACGACGAATTTTCGAAAATTCAATATCTTGAAAAGGATATTAGTATCTACTATAAGAAAAACCTATTTCTTTTACTGTAAATGTAGTAAATTCATTACATTATATAAGGAAAGTCATGTGTTGCCTACATCAGATTTTTTTCATTTTGGAGACTGCTATTTTTACTTTCATTATATACATAATGTATAAGGAAAGTATTGTGCCGGGGTCGGAAATTCGAATTCGAGTTTTCGACGGGAGAGCACGTTTCAAGCATCCGATTCGAGCATTTTTGAAGTGATGCCTCTGTGTGTGTGTGCGTGCCTGTGTATGTGTGTGTGTGTGTGTGTGTGTGTGTGCGTGTGTGTGTGCGTGCGTGTGTGTGTGTGTGTGTGTGTGAAAATATGTGTGTGTGTGTGTTTGTGTGTCAGTGAGTCTGTGGAGACGATATCTCATGAGCAAATGGAGCGATTCGAATGAAATTTCGTACAAAAATCACAATCCGCGAATACTGGAAGCCTATTATTTTAAAACATAATTGAATGTTCAGAACCTCCCTAAATTTTAGAGTCAAATTTTGAAAAAATCAACAAAAAATCAAAACCTTGAGTAAAGTTACGTAAATAGACATTTCTTATGTAATTTTTCCTTAGAAAACGTTTGACATAAACCTTTTGAAAGTTAGCATGAACTGTTCTCGAGATATTACACATTTTTCAAATAAATTTCCTAAAATATCCCATAAATTAAAAACATATATTAATTGTAAAGAAACATGTTCACTTTTAATATATAATATCATGCGCTAAATTTGGTGACATCATTCTCGTGGTTCTAACTCGTTCCATTCACGAGAAAAGATACTTTGAGTAATACTTTTGTATTTGAACGCCAATATTCATTCATCCGCTGTAAGAATAACTCATTTCTCCGTCCATAACTCTTGGTGACCTTTTAGCGGCGAAATTAGCGGTATGTCGTCAATTTGGCGACATTTTTAAATGTTGCCAAATTAAAAAATATCTCGCCAAATGGATAAAAATGACTCTAAATCTATGAAAATGACGACTAATTGAAGAATTTGTAATGTCTTGGAAAGAATATGAGTATCTACTATAAGAATAACATTTTTTTAAATATAAAAGTAGTAAATTCATTGCATTATATAAGAAAAGTCATGTACTGCCTACATCAGATTTTTTTAAATATATATGTTTTTTGACGATCTATACGATTTTTTGATTACGGTTGGTTACAGACCCATAGTTCCAATTGCAAAATTACTTTAAAAAGATAGTTATGAAACAGTTATTTGAATGATTTATACCATTTTTGTAAAAAGTTAAGAATGTGAATATTTCATACAGCCCTTCTATCGAAAAAAGTCAAATTACAAAATCGTTACTCATACCGCATTTAGTGTAACTGAAAAGCATTTGGATGTAATACGATTGAATTTGACATAGTTATAATTAATTAAAATTTTCATTGGGAAATAAGAGATCACACACAAATCGGTTGCAACTTCGGTTGCAAAACTTTCACCACTTCTTCAAATTTATTTTATGCAGATAAAGCTTTTATGTTATTATGTCGATTCACAGTTTGTATTTAAATATTCAAGTAACTCCCATTAGTAACCCCACTAGAGTTTGAATGATGACGCAATTGAGTAATGTTGAACTCTGGGAGATAAATACTTTTCTTATATACACAATATATAAAGAAAGTATTGTGACGGAGTTGAAAATTCGTATTCCAGCTTTCGACGGTAGAGCACGTTTCAAGCATCCCTGATCACGAATCAAACATTTTTTTGTTGATGTGTGTGGGTGTATGGTGTCAGTGAGTCTGTGGAGACGATATTTCACGAACGAATGGCGCGATTCGAATGAAATTTAGTACAAAAATCACAATCCGTGAATACTGGAAGCCTATTGTATTTAAACGTAATCCAATGCTCAGAATCCCCCTAAATTTTCGAGTGAAATATTGAAAACAATCATCAAAAAATTAAAATCTTTAATAAAGTTGCGCAAATAGACATTTCTTATAAAACTTGTCCTTAGAAAACGATTGACATAAATTTTAGAACTCTAGCATCAACCGTTCTCGAAATATTGTACATTTTTCAAATAAATTTATCAAAAATCCCATAAATTAAAAAAAATATTAACTGTTGAGACACATGTTCACTTTCATATGTAATATCATGCGATACATTTGTGACATCATTATCGTGTATCTAGCGTGTTCCTTTCATGAGAGAAGATACTTTGAGTAATACTTTTGTATTTGAACGCCAATAGTTATTTATCTGCTATAAGAAAAATTTATTTCTCCGTCCATAACGCTTGGCCAGATTTTGGCAACGAATTTAGTGATATGTCGCCAAGTTGGCGACTGTTTGAAATGTTGCCAAATTAACGGAAATCTCGCCAAATGGATAAAAATGACGCTAAATCAATGAAAAGGACGACTAATTGTCGAAAATTTAATATCTGGGAAAGAATATAAGTACCTACTATAGAAAAAACCTGTTTTTTACTGCAAAAGTAGCAAATCCATTGCATCATATAAGGAAAGTCATGTGTTGGCCACATCAGATATTTTTTTTTATTTACAGCGAATACAACGACCATAGTGATACAGTGGCGGAAAACTATCGCTTTTTCTGTGAGTTTTTATTCTGCGGTTGTTATGTCGACTGCAATGTGCATATTCGTTTCATCGTCGATGTGGTTCAGGAAGACAACGAGTACTAATGGAAAATGATAAAATAGCTATTTTAGCATATTCCGCGTCTTATTTTCTTCGAGCCAGACAGTCTGACCTACCCGAATATTTCTCATTTTACTCATATACGAGTGTCCAAACCGTAAGTACTGAACGACATCTTTCTCAATCCGCACCAGTGGTTCTTAACCTAGGGTATGTGCACCCCTGGGCGTACGAAAATGCCTTTTCAGATGTGCGAGAGAAAACTCTACATTTTCGATGGAAACTACCGCCTGACCGCCTGTGAGAAACTAGCGAACGCTACGTCGACTTTTGGGACCCCCACTCTTAACCTTTCTACCTTTGCACCAGTTGGCACCAAAATGCACCAGACTAAATAACTCTATTTACTGAAATATATCTTACTCTGCAGTAATAAAACTTCTTTTTTGGATAAATAATCACGGTTTACGTTGTATTAATTATTTCTTCTACGAATAAAATGCAAAATTATGTTTTAAAAGGGAGTTATCATCATAATAGCATTTTTTCTGCCTTTCAGAGTGAATTTGTAACGCTTGAGTAGCTGCCAGACAATTGATAAGGGGGAAAGAGACAACACCCAGAAGTAGCTACGTCTATCTACTTTTAGCCTGTTAACTAAATGTAGAGTCTACGTGAACCCACCAAGTCAACTCAAACAGCCACCAGCTACACTGCATGCAAGAGCTCATACAGATTCGTCTAAAAGGCTCTTTTTCTGGGGAAAAGTGCAGTGACAAAAATATGTTAGAAAATACTGGAAACAGTGGTTTTAAATGATCCTAGTTGATTTCAGAACTTGAAAAGCATGCTTATTTTTCCATAGATTTCCTGGGGAAAATATCTGACAGGCCGGCAGAATGTGAATAATGTGTTTTATTTACCTTATTTCAGTGTAAAATAACGTTTAACCAATATCGTTTACCTACCTTTACTAGTTTCAAAATTAAACTATGGCAAAAATTGTTTTAAAACAACACTAAATAATTTCTGTGCATCAATTCACTGTGTTAACGGCGCGTGGATTTGTGGATTTTGAAAATTAAATGAGTTTTGGAAAGTCACGAAAAGGTGGTGTAAATCAGGAAGTTTAACAATTTAATTCGTTCTAAATATGAATTTTTAAGAACCAAATGTTTCTTTTATTCGATTAAATGAAGTATTGACAACATTTTTGTAATTTTAATTCTTTCGATAAAGAGGCGGTATAAAAAGTTAATTTTAACCTTTTACAAAGATATGGTACAGCATTTAAATTATAATTTCACAACTTCCTACCGTATTGTATTTAGGGCGTTTGAACTATGGGTCTACAACCAACGGTTCAAAAAATCTTACACTGTTCACTTTTTGCGGGACACCCTGTATATAGTTTTAAGGAAACCATATTGTCTCACTCCAGTAGATCATATTGTCTGTCTGGTAGAAATACTAGAATGAATATTAAATATCATTTTGTTTAAGAAATTAATAAATTTGCAAAACCAGCTTACAAATAGAAGTAGTGCAAAGAAAGGAGATGCCGAATATTAACGATATATGAAGGGTTTTAAAATTTGGACAAACTCTAGAAAAAGCATTTTTTCTTTTTCATAACTAGACCGTTCGACCCACCCAGAGGTGAAGACCCAGACCGTCCGACAGATCCATAGGACTTGAGCAACAAATTGGACGGCCGGGGGGCACCCAGAGGTGTGAAGCAATTGTTCGGACTACCATAACAGGTTAACCCAAGTTAAATCGAAATTCATTGAGGGGTGGCAATCAGAGGGACCGTGACATCCTTCCCCTATCCCGGCACTTTTCGGGATCAAACCTACATATTTAACGTTCCCAAACAACACCTAGACAAAAGTTGGGAAGCAAACCCGGGTCTACAGTGTACGATTTAATTTTAAAAGGAAATTACGAGCAATTACATGTTTATGATCTAAATACCATGCACATTATTAGAGTAGTTATTTCATAAAATGCTCAGTCAGCTGCTACCAGCAATTGAAGAAGAGTATCTTCCATCGCTATTTGTTATGCTACCAGTTACATCATTCTAGTCATGTACGGATTTTCACGGAATTGCATTGCAATCTACTGCGTTGAAACAAAGCGCGTTGAAAATGCACCCCTGTCGCTACTACCCTATATTTCATCTTAGACACAAATTTTGTAACCTAAGCTAAAATGTCAACACTTACAAAACTCTCTGTATAACGAAGATCAATTTTATGTTCTTTTTGACCTACACTGCATTTTATAACTGTTCACAGTCATAAAACTCACTATAAGATGCGTACTGCCAAAATCTTTCATTAATTGGACACCCTCCCCCCCCCCGCATACACACACATAGTCAAGCTATGTGTGGAAACCCCAGGCCGTCCGACTCATCCAGAGGACTTAGAGCAACAAATTGGACGACCGGTGTCAAGCTATGTGTGTATGAGCTATGAGTCAAGCTATGTATGTAAGAACTCCGCCATTTCAACCTCATACAGCTTAAGATGAATTTTAAGCAATGTAATATCTTCTACGGTAAAGTGCGGGACTGAATTTCTCAGTTCATATAAGTGCTAGCAATATAATTGAGCGCCGCAAATTTTAATTCTGCCAGCACAGCTTTTGGCTATTCTATACAGAATAGCACTTAAAAAGCGAAAAAACAGTGCATCGATGCTGGTACCTGCAATGGGAGTGCTATTTTTTCCTGCTGCGGTTTGTTGAAAAAAGTGGTCTTACTGGTTTCTAGTAAGGTACTAAGTACGTAAACTTAACAGTTGTTGAATTAATAAATGGAGAAAATTGGTGATATATCTTTTCAACTATCTCTTCAGAATTGTAGAGTGTATCATTACATCAATTTTCTTTATCAACATTTCAGTCATCTGGAACAGAGGTTTAAAATAAGTCTTTAAAATTGTGCCTACTAATACCATCATCTACACCATTTTGATCATGTAAATCTTTTAAATATAAGAACTATTTAATATGTAGAACACATTTCAGTTTATATTAAAATCATGTGCTCATATTAATTTTTTAAGTAAACAAGAAAGATCAATCATGCATAAGCATTGATTATGAAACACTTTCCAACTGAAATGTAATTTCATTTAAAAATTTCTAAAATGTGATTCATTCAGTGGTAATATCTTTTACATTATCACAGTACTACAGTAATTTATTATACTTAAATATTTAAAACTGTATCGAAATATAAATCATCTGATTCTTTATGCAAAATCAATTAATATTTCATTCATATAACTTGTATTCCAGACTCCAGAGCTAAATAATTTTGTGTGAAAAAAATTCAGCAATTCTTATGTAATTCATCTTACAATCGCTTGAGATATTTGCATTCTGCATATGTTAAAATTAGGCTTCCTTGAAGAAATAATAAAAGTTTAGGGATCATTTAAAATCACAACTATTGTAATTGCATAGGCACGGAATTTAGATACACAGATAATACACAGATAATATATATGTGTATGTGTATATACTCAAAGTATTGGAATCGTGCCGAAGATCGGAACTCGAATTTTCAAAGGATCTACACGTTTTGGGACTTCTAGAACACGAAAAAACTACTTTTAGGAAGACGTCTGTGTGTGTAAGGGTGTATCTGTGTATGTTTCTGTGTGTCTGTGTGGATATTACATCCACTCTAATTGAAAAACTAATGGACCGAATTTCATACAATTTGGTAGGTATGTTTTTTATGGGAAATCCTGATGTTCATTAGATTATAGTACGATTCGTAATAAAAGAATCTGCCTTCTTTGCGAAATGGCCGCAGAAATTGCCTTTATCCACTCTAGCTAAAAACTAATGAACCAAATTTAACAAAATTTGGAGTATAATATTTCAATAACCTACAAGTGATTTATATACCAAATTTAACAAAATTTTGTATATAAATCATTTGTAGGTTATTCTACTACGATTCGGGAAAAAGGAACGGGCTATTTTTGCGAAATGGCCAGCAAAAATCGTTATATATAAAAATAAAAGAATACGTGTGCTCAATTACATCAATTAAATTCCTATTTTATATGTGATTTTTGACAACAAAAAGAATAAGACTAACCCCATTACTCTAGGACTAGCCGTTCTTGAGATATTCTAGTTTTTTCGCGTTTTCGCTACGCCACCTTTGACAATAAGTCCAGCTACCAAATGAGAACCAAATTTAAGTTTAACGTGTAAATTCAATGTCATTTAAAATACTTATGTTGTGCAGATAAACTCAAATTATCATTAAATAAATAAAGAGAACGAATATGAGTCTGCAGAGAAAGACATGTGCTGTCCACATCAGAATTTTTAACAATATTACACCAATGATTTATAGAAGTGAACGGGGATTATTTTCAGGCCATTTCGAAAAAAATGTATGATCTATATTTAAAGATCCATCAAATTTTTGTCGAATAAAATGTTCAACAAATTTAAGCTCTGTACCAAATTTTATCTCTCTAGGACGTAGGAAAGTGCATTTAAAATGCCATCAATTAAATTTATCAAGAAGAGTTATATAAAATTTTAAAAAAATGAAAAATTGTTATCTACCAAATTTATTTTAAAATATGAAGCCACTCCCATATGCAAAACGTTTAAACAAAGGGAGAGATATTTATTATATAATCTCTCTTTCTTTTCTTTCTGGAAGATATCCCAAAGTCAGAATTTAATTGAATTTGTTTTTTTCCCTATATTAAATAATTTTTTTAATTAAAAAACTACTTAACATATTTTACTGATTTTTTTTTTATATATTCTATGGGATAATGTGAATATTTCCTAAAAATTTCGAAGCAATTCGTGAATTTTAAATTTACTTAAAAAATATTTGAAAAATTAGGTCCCATAGGGTTCAATGTATTTCATTTTTTCAACCCGGGTTCAATAAAAAACTAATTGGGTGATATTATTTATTTATATTCCCATAGGTCCTACAGACCGTCTGAACAACATACTAAAATTTCATTTTGATAAACTCATTTTTACGGCAGTTATCGTGCTAACGGACAGACAGACAGACAGACAGACAGACAGACAGACAGACAGACAGAATGAACAAAGTCATAAACACTTTTCAACTTTGTTGTAAAGTGTTAAAAATGTCCAAAAGCCATCAACACGAGGACGATTTATGGATATAATTTTCTCCCTGAAAGAATCTTTATATTTGCTGATCAAACGGTAAGCAAAGAAAAATGTCTTCCTTTTCCACTGCTATCTGCTTTACCATGAAAAAGACACGGTACATAAAACAGAATGCTCCTTGTATTGGATATTCATTACTGTATTGAAAGATTAATGGTGCCAGATACAGTTTGAAGCCTTTCAAACTGACTAAATAACGTATTACTTGGCTTTGTCGTCGGATGAGCGTAGTGGAAATACGGATAAGTTATAAATGACAATGTTTTGTAAAACGGTGTTTGAGAATATATTTTGTTATCTATTTGAAAAATGTATATTTTTTATTAAATTGATTAGTTTTGAAACATACAGACTACTTTATGAGTGATAAATTTACGAACATATTTTACATAAAAAGAGCATTACAACTTGAAAACTAAAAATTATGAAGTTTATAAGTGTGGTGAACAAAAGCTAAATATTTAAGAGACAGTTTGAATAAAATTATTCACCATACTTAAAGCCGGGTTTTTAAACTTTTAAATTCTACGTATATTGACATGGCCGTAAATTCGTATCAGTGTAACTCATTATCAAATTAAACATTCCGTTGTTTGCCGCTATTAAAACCCATCATTATTTTCGTTCGTGTGTCTTCTGTAAAAGAATATTAATTAACATAATACTAAATTGATTGCACCATTTTAACTTTAACAATAAATCATTTATTAACAACATAAAATACTTATTGAATTCAATTCATTACACAATTTGCACATTTATTTTCGAAGGATCGAGCAAAATGTGAGAAATTTGCCGTGTGAGACCAGATCACTATTTGTTATCGAAATAATCTAAGACGTGCTACTATATTTAATAAGCACAAACCTGATAACAACGCTTGCTTCCTTGTAGATGGGACTGTTTTTGCACATTTTGTTGAAGTCTCCTTGGACTCTGACAGCCGTAAAATTGCAAATTAGAACACCTTTCGCGGACTATCTCCGGACCACTCTATCTAAGTCGTTCTCCATATTCGTTCTATACCTGTTCTCTCTATTCCCAATATCTTTCTGTATATCCGTTCTTATGTCATTCCTAAGTCGCCGTTCTTATGTCTCTCTATTCGTTGTTATATCATTCTGTCTAGTCTTTCTTATGTCTCTCTATTCGTTGTTATATCATTCAATCTAGTCGTTCTTATACCGTTCTCTAAAGTATGTTCTATAAATACGTTATGTAGTTGTGGCTTTTTTGCCTCACGTCTGACACTCCTCCTTTGCTCTTATTGGCAGCCTTCATAGCGAAGCCACAAGCATCTTCTCCATTGGTCAGCCTTTTTATCCAATGTCGTTACTTCAAATTTTCTTGAGAGTCCTTCGACCCCCTCTGTCTTGACGCCCCTAAATTTATGGTTTTAGCTGACCTTTGGGTCAGCCTGTTGTAAGCTTTGGCGTCATTGAGAATGAAGGCATTGTCTGATGTTTCAGACACAAAAAATAATGTACATAAAACTGTCTCACATTAACTAGTGTGAAATCTATTTCTGGTCCCACACATCTCCCCGCGGACAAAGAAACAAAAAAAATCGCTGTCAATAAAGTTCGATTAAAGTTTGAGTCACTACCAACTCTGTAATTGGTATTTTTCCTTAAAAAAAATTCGTCATAGAACTTTCCCTGAATGGTTAAAGTAGCGTGGTAATTTGTTTGCATACTCGCTCATCTAGATATATTTCAAGATAACTCTGTTCAACGGCTCTGGATTAGAATTTTGTCTCCTAAAATCTATATAATAATTGCCTGACCTGGTTTTTGTCTTTTCAGACCCCCAGAAGCACTCTGGAAGATTGAATATTTGCACACTTACACTATCAACCATGGGGTAGAACATCTTTATACGCTTATAATATAGACCGCCGGACAGGACCTAAGAGCCGATTTTTAATTCAGGCGACTATTTTTGGCGCTAAATATGATACATAAAAGGCATTAAAATTTATTAAAAACATAAAAACTTCATTTTTAGGTGCAATAGTTTCATTGTCATTGACAGGCTTAGTCTTTAGTACATATTGCATTTTATACTAAAATAATGTGTTCTTCACATCAGTTTTTGCTCCTAAAAATGCACAAGAAATATCAACAGAAGAACGAGTTTTAAATATAATTTTCTCCTGAATGGATATTTTAATTTGCTAACAGAACGAGTTGGTAAAGAAAAATATCTTTCCTTTACACTGCTATCTGCATTACCATGGAAAAGATATAGTACATAAAACAGAATGCTCCTTGTATCGGATTTTCATTACTGTTGTTAGACTAGGTGGTCCAATCAGTTTTGATGTTTACGACGAAACAAAGCACATACTTTTAGAGCATCATTTTATAACAGTCTTAGCCCCGAAAGTCATCACCCCAATAAGTGCAAGTCACACAAATTGCAGATGTGGTTGGGGCAAAATATCCTTGAGCCAAGACTTAAACCAAGATTCATTGGAAACTGAAAGAGCCAGTAATGCAAAGACGCGACATCGCACTGAGGAGCATTCAATGAGAGCATGTAGGACGTATTTGAATCCTAGGCCAAATTATGTGGCCAAAAGGAGAAAAGTCAACGAATATATGAAATGGTAATTTAAGAGTTGAGAGAGAGAGAGAGAGAGATCATGATTATTCGAGCAGTGTTGTTAAGAGAGTGGTGATGATTCGAGCAGTGTTTTGAACAGAGAGAGAGAGTGTTGATGATTCGAACTGTGGTGTTAAGAGAGAGAGCCGTGTTTTCAAGAAGTGTTATTCCTTTTGAGTAGTGAAAAATGCATAGAGAAGAGGAAGTCTGATTCTAAATGTTAGCCAATGAATTGGTAAAGATTCCAGTAATTCTAGGCTACAGACCCGAAATAAAGAGGTATGTCTCCATCTTCATGTATATTAGGTCAATTTTTGATCTTTGGAATAAGGCTCAAAAGACTTGGTCTCACACGCTGCTTTTCGCCTCCCTAAGCTTTTGTTAAAATTGATGTAATTTTAATCAAACAATAATAAAAGTGTGAATAAATGATAATTTATTTTAAAAGCTAGATGTGGATTTTCATATGTAGTGTTTTCATTTAATGATTATGTTCAGGAAGTCGTGTAAACAGGTAATGATGGTTTGCTACGGGGTTTCAATGTTTTATCCCCACAACTGTAAAAACAATTAATGGTGCCTGATACAGTTTGGAGCATTTCATACTGATTAAATAAGGTATTATTTAGCGTTACCCTTGGCTAAACGTCGTAGAATATGCATTAGTTATAAATGACAATGCTCTGCAAAACGGTGTTTGAGAATATATTTTGTTCTCTATTTAAAGAATATATGTTTTTTATTAATTTGATTGAGACTTACAGACTAATTCATGAGTGATAATTTTACAAACATATTTTATATAAAAAGTATGTCGCAACATGAAAAATAGAAAATATGCAGTTTATAAGGTACTTTTTGATTTCCCTGAAAGGCAAGAATGGTGAAGTAGTCAGCATACTCGTTAATCTAGATGCATTTGAATAGGACTGCATTCAACGGCTCTAGAGAACAATTATGTGTCTGTTAAAATCTGTATTTAAGAATTATGGGTCTGTCAAAATTTTTTGCAGGTCTATTAAAATCTGTATAAAAATTATACGACTGTTAAAATATGTAATTATCTAACGCGTTTCTATCTTTTTAGACCCCCAGAAACCCCCCGGTGATCCTGAAAATTGCATATTTGCAAACTTATATTATCAATTGCGTAGCATAATATAATGGTACCGAATATTAGATTTCTAATCCAGCGTTCGGTCAAAAAAAAAGGAGGGGGGGGGGGGAAGAGTCAGGTTTTATTTTTTTCTGATACACGAGATGCCCTCTGGCCAGCTTGAAGACTAAAATTTTGCACGCTTAGAAAGTCGACCAAATTTTTGATTAAGATGCCCATTTTCAGGAGCTATAAGCACCATACATTATAAAACATTAACATGTATTAAAAAATTAAATCATAGTTTTTAAGAGTGTTTGTTTTCTTGTCATTGACAGGCTTAAATACTAGCTGAAAAATATGTATAACGTATTGCAGTTTGTATTAAAATCATGCGTTCTTCACATCATTCATGGTGTTCGCAACAAATACATAAGAAGTATGAACAGAATGACGATTTATAAATATATTAATTTTCTACTGAATGGATAATTTCCTTTGCTGATCAAACGAGTTAGCGAAGAAAAATATCTCCTATATCTGCTTTACAATGGAAAAAACACAAGGTACATAAAACAGAATGCTCTTTATATCGGATATTCATTACTGTATTGAAAGATTAATAGTGCCAGATACAGTTTGAAGCCTTTCAAACTGACTAAATAACGTATTACTTGGATTTGTCATCGTCTGAACATAATGGAACACAGATAAGTTAAAAAGGACAATGCTTTATTAAACGGTGTTGAAAGATATTTATTGTGTAAAGAATATATATATTTTATTAAATTAATTAATTCTGAAACATACAGACTACTTTAAAATAAATGTATAAACATATCATATAAAATAGAAATCTGCCCCAACATCAAACATTATAAAAAATATATATATAATTATAATTTATAAGGTTATTTGAATATTTTCCCAAATGACGAGATTGGATTAATAAATAGCTAGCATTCACTCCATTCAAAAAGCAATTTAAGAGCGCTGTGTTAAACAGCTCTGACTCAGAATTATTTGTCGGGTAAAATCTATACTATTAGTATTCAATCACATATGTTCGCGTGTGTGCCCCTTCATCTGAAGCCCCTACTTGACCCAGAAGCACACTGTTTTCAAACGTAGACATCAATACGGAGATTTCCAACTTCGTAATAAATATTTGAAGAATTTAATACAATTTAAACATTTGTAAAAGCATCTGTTCTTAGGAGTAAAACAAGCATCTAGGAAAAAGGATCCTCTTACAAAAATAATGTTAGAATCTTGTAATTTGGTTTGAACGGATCACTACTAAATTTCGAAAGTCTCCTAAAACCGTATTTGTGATAGTCGATAATTTTTTTAATTATACTTTTATTTAAATCGATGAGGAGGGACCACTACACCAGGTTAGCATCCCGATGCTATTTTTATCCTTCCGGTTAGCTTCTTCCGTGGTCATTCGCCTCCTAATTTGAATTGGCAGGGTCAACATTGCAAACTTCCCTGAATTTATGCCATTCGTACTGGGGCCACTTATAAACCTCCCGATATCAATGCACTAACTTTCTTTGTTTGCGCACCAGTGTAAATAAACTTTCTGCCATTGTAAAGAATTGCAAACTTTTATCTTTGAAATGGACTCTGCACCACTAATAATCAGCCTAAATTTATTTTGCGTCCCAGAGATACTTGATCTATTTGGCTAAAAATGAATAAATAATATTTGGATAAATATTAAAGTCACTAGGGGGCAACCGTCTCCTGTTCGTTGTCGATGTCCAACCCATGCAAAATCCCCCCTTTCCCTGGAAGCATGAGGCTACACTCAGTAATCGTAGTCACATGAACACAGCTTCAAAACATTTAATGGGAGAATACATCACAGCAATGGAAATTCATGTTCAGCAAAAACAGGTTGGTTGACTTAATTTCTGTAGTGAATATCTTAACGATAATCCCCTTTGACATTGCTGTTGTTGGCGCCTGTTATTAAGATGTTCTGGTGCACTACCTATATTAAAATCCATCAAATAAAATTTGAATAAGCCAACTTTGTCACATTGATTTATCAAAGCAAAATGCTCGTTATGTGAAGCGCTTAAGCACAAAATGAATCGTACTACTGCGCATGCTCTTTGAACGCACGCCACATGCTAGCGTTCTTATGATTAGAGAGAGTGCGTTGTATATTCTCGCTTTAAGCACTGCCGAAATACTTCGTTCTGATTGAATGGAAAGATGTTCCTTCTACGAATAAGCGGTAGCGACATTTTGATTAGCTAAAGAAGGCTGAAAACTGGAGTTGTATTGTATATAAGAAATCAAATTATATCTCTATAACCCTGTAAATTTTATAATATAATTCATTGTTCTTCACTAAAATTACATAAATTGAAAGTAAAAATCTACACCAATTTTAGTACAAATGCTGTTAAATAATAAATTTAACCAGATAAAATTTTCGGCTAGGCACGTAAACTTTCGACACATAATTATTTTCGACTAAAATGTATTCTTAAAGAACTTGTAGCCTATTTATACTCATATGATGGAATTTCTGAATATAACTCCATCTACAAAAATACGCTCAAAATAGCCCAAGATAATACAACAATTTCTTCGAAGTTAATTAAGTTATTTTATGAATTTCTGCAAATAGGAGTTATAGTTATACATTAATTATGTCATTTAGAGACTAGAAAATGTACCCGCCGTTGCAAGGGATTAAACGCAAGGATTAAATAAACTAATGACTTCAATTTATCAAAAGGCATAGTTGACACCCTCTCAGCTTTTTAAAATAATAGATGAAATCATTGCTGTGCAAACCGTACGTAGATAAGAGATAACATTAAGAAATCAACGCTATCTCAACAAATATTCATCTCAATGCTATTTTATAGATTAGTTTTCATAATGAAATTAAAATAAAATATTAAAACGATCAGAACGATATATTTTAAATTTGCAAAGATAGGAAACCGATTTTTTCATTTGCTGTGTATTCACTAGATAGATCCAATTTTGTACTTATGGCGTCATCTACAATTTATTTTTAGAATTAAAATCCAAAATTCTGAAATAGCCATTTTCCCCTATAAATCTAGCAATAAGTAATTCCAAATAGTTGCATGCAACCCTGTTTATCACAAGTTCAGATCTCATGACCAACAATATGAGTAGTCATGGTTCTTAAAATTATATTTTTTAAGAAATATATTCAAGTAATTTACGACAAACAAAAATTAAAGTATAAATAATTTTAAACTTTTATCTGAAAGTTATATGAAAATGAATATAAAACGAGGAATTGCAAATATTTAGTCCAAGGCCCTCTAAACCAGTACTTTTCAAACTTTGTGAGACTGCGACCAGGTAAATTATTTATTTATAAGACGAGGGTCAGGTTCCAACAAATTTACTCGTAAATACCTTTCAAATTCTTATTTTAAGTCCACACATTAAACTAACATAAGTATTAATAATTAATCATGGCATAATCAAAAAACTTATCAGTGCATTTACATATATGCGGTATAGTATGTTGACAAATATAAAATTACATTTAAATAAGTTATCAGTCACTGGACTAATGAAATCGTAATATATAATGAAATTGAATATTGTAATTTCTTCAAACCAACATCATTAAATTAATTTGTTCTGATTTCCATTGGCATATTCCATTTTTATCACAAAAATTTTATAATATTATTCAGTTTAAAAGAGATTATTGTATTATTAAATTGATTTTACTGCTGTTGGTTTGAAATAATAAATAGCAGTATTATGTTAATATATTTTATTCCAGGAAATCGTACTAAAGAGATATATATATATATGGTGGGTTTTAATGCAGTGCAATGCAATTGTTATACGACTTAGATCAACGACCACGTTAAGTATGAGTAATTTAATAAATAAAAATACCAACATAAAGTATTTAATTATTTAGTGCACCACAATCATACTGATAATAATTTAAATCCATTCTAAATTAATCTCTATATACAAGCTGTCAAGGCTAATCATAGACCAACCAATCACCCGAGAAGTATTAGGCTTATCATATATTTTTATACAGGTATCTAAGCGTGTATTTCAAGAAAACAAACCTGTCATTAGACTATGAAATTGCAATAGAATAAAGCGACTGCATAGAGCAATTTGACAACTAACGTAAAAATCCCATCGAAAATTTAAATTAGCCAAATGTGATTATTATAAATGTAAGAAACTACCTATCATAAACGTATCAGAGAAGACACCGATTAGTGAAAATGTATAATTCATGTGTTTTCCTTTGTCCGATCTTCCTGAAATATAATGTGGTATCAATTAATTAAATTGTTATTATAAAAAACTTAAAACCGTAGTTAAACATAAATCAAATTGCTATTATAAGAAAAGCTTAAACAACGTAATCAAATATTAATCAAATTGCTATTATAAGAAAAAACTTAAACGACGTAATTAACCATAACAAATTACTGTTATAAGATAAACTTAAGCAACGTAATTAAACATAAATTAATATACAATATAACCACTATTATAGAATTGATCATACAGCTTTTTCGAAAATTAGTTGCAGCTCTTTCTTCTCTTTCTCTACGTTTCCCATCTACCTTACATCGTCAAGTCGTCTTCTCGTTTGTTGGTGCATCTGGTACTGGATCCAGCATATCATCTTAATAGCTATATGCTACATTGTGCATTTTGTTGCCAATAATTACTTTGTTTCAGTAATCTTTATCCTTTGCACAACGTGCTTTTCCTTACTTATTAAATTGCTGTGATTGATGTGATTTTAATATATTTTGCTTGAATTTCACATTCTTTTCAGAAGTCTCCAAATTAAATATAACGTAAATACAGGAAATAATAGAAGTTCACTATTTTACATTGGCTATCAAGGTACGAATATAAATAATTGTAAGTTCGCTTCTAGATACATAGTCTCTATATATCTGTCTTCTATAGACACAAATAAAAAAACTATTACTTGCAAGTACATACATGCATGTAAACATTTATCAAATTTTAAGTATACAATTTCCGCTTGTTCGAAGAAAAGAATTCCATCAAAGAAAAGTTCTCCATATTCCTTATAGCAATTCAATGAAGAAATTATCCATATGAAATATCCTATGCTTTTTAATATTTCCACTTTTAATGCTTCTACGAAACTTCTTTTTAACTTCAGTGCTTCTACGAAACTTCCTTCTAACTTAATAGTTTCTGGGAAATTAAATTAGAAGCATCCACAGAAATAGCCTTGGCTATTCTCAAACATATTATATACCACAACATAATTCATATTTAGAAATATATTACAAATTTTGCTTCAGCAGCTCTATGTTTCGTCTTCAATGCCTCCAAATTAAAGATAATGATCAATACAGAAAATTATGTAGTACAAGATTACACTTTTACATTAGCTATCAAAGCAAGAATAGAATTAATAGTGAAAAGCTCATAACGGTTCATCCGATATTACTATATTGTTTGTTTTGATGCGAAGTTGGATATAAAATAATATTCTGCTTAATCCGATTACTTTGGAAAATATTATTAAACATTTCTTACATCATTTATAATCTTAAAAAACAAGAAATATATGAATGAGCTTACATATGGTGGCAATCAGCCCGTACGCTTCATTTTGATGGAGGAGCGGTTGTAAATTTTTATACTCTTTTGCAAACTTATTTCGAACAGTCATGCGAATTTTCGAAAAATCGGAAGTGACATCTCCAAAACAAAAAATGGAAATCCTTAGTGAACCTCTTAAACCCCTCCGAATTCTGATACTAAATCTAAAATCATCATCTAAGCCTTATATACAATGTAAAACATTCTGCAACCTTTGCTCATTTTTGCTTCCCTTATATACACAATGTATAAGGAAAGTAATGTGACGGGGTCGAAAATTCGAATTCGAGTTTTCGACGGGAGAGCACGTTACAAGCATCCCTGATCACGAATCAAATATTTTTGAAGTGATGTCTGTGTTAGTGTGCGTGTGTGTGTGTCAGTGAGTCTGTGGAGACGATAACTGACGAACGAATGGACCGATTCGAACGAAATTTGGTGCAAAAATCACAATCCGTAAACACTGGAAGCCTATTGTTCTTATATGCAATAGAATGTTCAGACCCCCCACCCTAAATTTTCTCGTGAAATTTTGAAAAAAATCGTCAAAAAATCAAAATCGCTAATAAAGTTACGCAAATAGACATTTATTATGTAATTTTTCATTAGAAAACGATTGACATAAATTTTAGAACGCTAAAGTGAACCGTTCTCGAGATATTGCATATTTTGCAAAAAAATTATCAAAAGTCATATAAAATAAAAAAAATATTTCCTATTGAGAAACATGTTCACTTTTCATATGCAATACCATGCGATAAATTGGGTGACATCATTCTCGTGCATCTAACTCGGTCCATTCATGAAAAAAGATACTTTGAGTAATACTTTTGTATTTGAACGCCAATAGTCTGCTGTAAGACTAACTTATTTCTTCGTCCATAACGCTTGGCGATATTTTGGTGACGAATTTGGCGGTATGTCGCCAGCTTGCCAACTTTTTGATATGTTACAAAATTAACTGAAATCTAGCCAAATGAATAAAAATGACGCAAAATCAATGAAAATGACCACTAATTGTTGAAAATTCAATATCTTGCAAGAATATAAGTATCTACTATAAGAAAAACCTTTTTTTATTGTAAAAGTAGTAAATACATTACATTATATAAGGAAAGTCATGTGTTGCCCACATCAGATTTTTTTCGTTACTTTGTTTATTATTTCGGAAAACTATCAGAAAAGCCACAATCACAGATGTTCATGAAAATTCCAGCTTCATATCTCAAATATTCAGCTAATTATCGTCTGCTTAATCGTTATTTTTGTATTTATATATATATATATATATATAATCATAACTATCAGGAACCTTACTCCCCATGACGAGCAACTGATTCTCCTGAAACTTTCAATAATATGCTTCCGAAAGTTTCACAGTGTATAACTAATCTAGATGTTGCAAGGGAAATGTAAATTTTTCAATGGAAATTGACATCTTCAGAACCGGAAGTGCAAATTCATTGTGTGTCCCCTACTTCAGCAAGAATTTAAGGCTAAATTTATATCAGTCATCATCAAAGCTCTATCTATAGCCAATTCTGAATAAAATAGATGATTAAAAAATGTTTAATCCAGAAATAGAAATTAACCGGAAGTTGAAATCGGACTAGAAATTGAATCGGAAATTGAATCGGTAATTGAATCCAACAACATATCAGAAGTATGATGCTGAATCAATATTAGTGCTCGTCAAGCTCTATCTATAGTAGATTCTGAAAAATAAATGTTTTAATGAATATGAAAATATAATTAAGAAACACCGAAAGTGAAAATCGTTTGTAAATTAGTGCTCATCTAAGCGCTATCTATAGTTGATTCTGAAAAATGATTAATATGAAAATATAATCAAGAAAAATAGGAATCAAGAAAAATCAAAGTGAAAATCGTTAGTAAATTAATGCTCATCAAAGCTCTATCTAAAGTTGATTCTGAAAAATAGATGTTTCAATGAATATTAAAATGTAATCAAGAAAAAGCGGAATCAAGAGAAACCGAAGTGAAAATCGTTAGTAAATTAGTGTTCATCTAAGCTCTATCGATATTCGACTCTGGAAAATAGATGCTTCATTGAATATGAAAATATAATCAAGAAAACCGAAAGTGAAAATATTTAGTAAGTTAGTGCTCATCTAAGCTCTGTCTATAGTCCATTCTGAAAAATGAGAGTTCAAAGTGTATATAGAAATATAATCAAGGAAAACCGGAGAACTGGAATCAAGAGAAACCAAAAGTGAAAATCGTTAGTAAATTAGTGTTCATCTAAGCCATATCTATAGTGATTTTTGAAAAAAGATGTTTCAATGAATATGAAAATATAATCAAGAAAAATCGGGATCAAGAAAAACCGAAAATGAAAATCATTAGTAATTGGTACTCATATAAACTCTATCTATAGTAGATTCTGAAAAATTGTTGTTTCAATGAATATGGCAATACTATCAAGAAAAACCGGAATCAAGAAAAACCGAAAGTGAAAATCGTTTGTAAATTAGTGCTCATCTAAGCTCTGTCTATAGTTGATTCTGAAAAAGAGATGTTTCAAGGAATATGAAAATATAATCAAGAAGAATCGGAATTAAAAAAAACCAAATGTGAAAATCGTTAGTAAATTAGTATTAATATAAACTCTATAGTCGATTCTAGAAAATAGATATTTCAATGAATATGAAAATAGAATCAATTTAGAATATGAAAATATGAATATGAAAATATAATCAAAAATATAGTCATAGAAAGAGTCCTTTCCAACCTCATATTTTTCTTCAGTTGGTGCATGATTGGTTATGCTACAGGAATTGAAGAATACAGAGTCTTGGTGTTTTCACCTTGAAATCTAAGACGAGAGGTTTAAATTTTCATTTATGTCTCATTCTGTGCCAAAAAAATATTTTTAATGAGTACTATAGCATATAGTATAATTTTTTTCTCTCTGCAATCCCTTACCAATTCATATCATTTCCTGAATAATCAATGGATCAATATTATACTTATTAATTTCTTCAATTAACATCCGAAGAGCTTCACTTCCATATGATATACACTTATTATTATATGCATACACCCATATTTACGCCAAATTATAGACTTGTGCTAATATTTCATTTCCGAATGCGAACGACATTACAACCAGATATGCTAAATCATGCATATTTCGATGTAGTATTTAAAAATAAAGAAATTAATGTGAAGGTATTGCTCCAAGGATACGGTTATAAATCGTAGGGAATGCTCTTCGTTCTTTCCAATTGCGTCAATATGGAAACTCTGTTATAATATTTTCGATCGCAAAGGAACCGATTTGAGCGAAAATCACTTAACATCACATATTAATGTAAATTAACTGAAAAACTAATTCAAATTAGAAAGAATCGTTAAAGTCTGTCTTCCCAGGAATTCAGCTAATCCTGTACCGAATTTCGCAGCTAACCGAAACATAGATTTTCCGCTATAGACAACACATATACATACACAGGCAGAGCGATAGATGCAAAGACAAAAATCTTATTTTATTATGTACGATAATTGCTTAAATTGTAACAAACCGTGTTGCCCCAACCGGGAATCGAACCACGGATCTTCTTTCTGGCCAGCCGATTCTACCATTGAGTTACTGGAATGGAATTGAAAGCTCTTGTAGTCAAAGTAGACGTTTCATTCTCCACTCTCCACTGTCAGATTAGAGTGCAACGGATAATCTGGCTGACCACATCCTGCTATATTTACCTACGGTTAGCATCTTGCTGCTATTTTTATTCTCCAGGTTAGCTTCCTAAATGGAATTGACCTCCCTATATGCGATCGGCACTCAATATACCAGAGTACACTGAATTTGTGCTAGTCGTACTAGGGTCACTTTTAGACCTCGGATATTTTTGCACTAACCAAAAGGGTTGACTTGTTTGGGCACCCTTGAACGGACCTTGCTACCCCAACTGGAAATCGACACACGGATCTTCGTTCTGACCAGCGATGCTTCACATGTAAGCTACTAAAACGGAACTACAAGATCTCATCGTCGAAGTAAACTTTCAAGTAGGCAAAATAATTATTCTCAAACGTTTGATGTTTGTATTATATGCAATACTTTATTTTTTATTTTAATTATATAGATCGTGTTGAAATAGTTAAAGATTTGCTTATGATAGCATCTTTTGCTGATTGTGTAAGACTTTCTCGATAGATTAACCAATCAGAAAGCAAAGTCGCTTCTTTCCTATCTAATTCCACATCTATCCTAAACTGATACACATTTTGAGTTACAAAAGGCAAGGGGCCACAGAGGTAAATAAAATTTAGAAAGAGTCACGAGTTAAAGAATGTTGAGAAACACAGATTTATATAACTAATTTTACATAATATATAATAAAATATAATGATTATATAATAATTTTATACACAACTGTATATAATCTATATAAATAAAATTGAAAATCACTCTATCTCTCTGTCTGTTTGTCTCGTCAAGGGAGAACGACTGAACCGAATTTAATGATATTTTGTGGGTAACCTTAAAATAGCCCCACTTAAAATTTAGTCAGGGTTTCGAATTTTTAAGACCAGGGGTTGTCGAGGTATTAAAGAGAAACGAATCATTCATAGGAGTTCACCTCTCTAACTACCTTGTACCTCTAAACGCAAAAGGGTGGAAATCGCTAGTTTAAAACGTAAAAGTGAATTAAAACTGTATCTCTGAATTTGGTTGGATTATTGTGCTTATCAGTCACTTTTGAAAACCACGGATTTGAAACATGAAATTAAATGGAAACTCCATCACCATGGTTTAGTTTTCACACGATCTTACTCAACAATAAAAAGTATTAAGAAATCAAAATGGTCATTTAATTATCAGCATTTTATGAAGAATATTTTTTCTTATGTCATGTTGTTCTGCAACACAATTAAATAAAATGTGTTTTAAAATATTAAATAAAATGTTAATTAATTAAATAAAATGTGTTTTATAAAATGTTAATTTTTATTTTTTTTCATTTGAATAATAAACAAGAAAGATCAATCATGCATAAGCATTGATTATGAAACACTTTCCATCTGAAATGCAATTTCATTTAATAATTTTTAAAATGTGATACATTCAGTGGTGATATCTTTTACATTATCACAGTACTACAGTAATTTATTATACTTAAATATTTAAAACTGTATCGAAATATAAATCATCTGATTCTCTATGCAAAATCAATGAATATTTCATTCATATAACTTGTATTCCAGACTCCAGACCTAAATAATTTTGTATGAAAAAAATTCAGCAATTCTTATGTAAGTCACCTTATAATCGCTTCAGATATTTGCATTCTGCATAAGTTAAAATTAGGCTTCGTTGAAGAAATAACAAAAGTTTAGGGATCATTTAAAATCACAACTATTGTAATTGCATAGGCACGGAATTTAGATACACAGATAATACACAAATACGCAGATAAAATATTTGTGTGTGTATGTATTCAAAGTATTGGAATCGTTGACGAAGATCGGAACTCGAATTTTCGAAGGATCTACACGTTTTGGGACTTCTAGAACACGAATAAACTATTTTTAGGAAGACGTCTGTGTGTGTAAGGGTGTATCTGTGTATGTTTCTGTGTGTCTGTGAGGATATTACATCCACTCTAATTGAAAAACTAATGAACCGAATTTCATAAAATTTGGTAGGTATGTTTTTGTGGGAAATCCTGATGTTCATTAGATTATAGTACGATTCGTAATAAAAGAATCGGCCTTCCTTGCGAAATGGCCGGCAGAAATTGCCATTATCCACTCTAGCTAAAAACTAATGGAACAAATTTAACAAAATTTGGTGTATAAAATTTCAATGACTTACAAGAAATATATAAACCAAATTTAACAAAATTTGGTACATAAATCATTTTTAGGTTATTCTAGTACGATTCTAGAAAAAAGAACGGGCTATTTTTGCGAAATGGTCCGCAAAAATCGTTAAATATAAAAATAAAGGGTTCAATTATGTCAATTAAATTCCTATTTTATACGTGATTTTTGACAACAGAAAGAATAAGACTAACCCCATTACTCCAAGACTAGCCGTTCTTGAGATATTCTAGTTTTTTCGTTTATTCGCTACGCCACCTTTGACAATAAGTCCAGCTATCAAATGAAAACCAAATTTAAGTTTAACGTGCAAATTCGATGTCATTTAAAATATTTATGGATGTTATTTTGTGCAGATAAACTCAGATTAGTATTGCAGAAATAAAGAGAACGTGAATATGAGTCTGCAGAGAAAGCCATTTGCTGCCCACATCAGAATTTTTAACAATATTACAACAATGATTTATAGAAGTGAACGGGGATTATTTGCCGGCCATTTAGAAAACATTGTAAGATCTATATTTAAAGATCCACCAAATTTTTGTAGAATAAAATGTTCAACAAATTTAAGCTGTGTACCAAATTTTAACTCTCTAGGACGTAGGAAAGTGTATTAAAAATGCCATCAAATAAGTATATCATGAAGAGTTATATAAAATTTAAAAAAATTTGAAAAATTATTATCCACCAAATTTATTTTAAAATATGAAGCCTCTCTCATATACAAAACGATTAAACTCTTGGAAAGATATATATTATATAATATATCTCTTTTTTCTTTCTGGAGGATATCCCAAAAGTCAGAATTTAATTAAATTTGTTTTTATCCGTATATTAAATAATTTTTAATTAAAAAACAACTTAACATATTTTATTGAAATTTTTTATATATATTTTATGGGATAATATGAATATATCCTAAAAATTTTGAAGCAATTTGTGAATTTTAAATTTACTTAAAAAATGTTTGAAGAATTAGGTCCCATAGGGTTCAATGTATTTCATTTTTTCAACCCGGGTTCAATAAAAAACTAATTGGGTGATATTATTTATTTATATTCCCATAGGTCCCACAGACCGTCTAAAAAACATACTAAAATTTCATTTTGATAAATTCATTTCTAAGACTGTTATCGTGCTAACGGACAGACAGAGAGACAGACAGACAGAATGAATGAAGAAAGTCATAAACGCTTTTAAACTATGTTGTAAAGTGTTAATAAATGGATATAAAAATAATAAATGAACGGTTTGATTTTTCATTTAATTATGTTAATTACGGACTAAGAGCGTCACTTTCATTTATGGGGGCATAGGACCTTTAAACAGTCAAAATTCATTGAAAATAGAGTTATCTTTACAATTTTTTAATTTCAACCAGGTGTATCCCAGATGTTCAAATTTTTTTCTCTAAACATATAGAAAACCTTTCTTACTATTCAAATTTTACTGAAGTCATATAAATATATGTACATTTTATATTGTTTTTTAAATTTCATATAATTTTGACAGACATAACGGTGTATGTAGCAGCCGCGCGCAAGATATTTCAAATAATATTATACTTATGGACTTCAATTGGATAATAATATACTTATATCTATTACATCTTTAATTTGTTCATGCTTTTTAAAATTTTGAAAAAATTTTAATATTTTTAAAATTTAAACGAAATGAAATTTTTATTTTCAGTGTTAAAAAACATGAAATAAACCTCTTCACAATTCTTTTTTTATTATTTATGGTGAATTTTTTAAGTACAAATTATGTATATGGATGAAACAAGTAAGTCCAAAAAATTTGAAAGTGATTGGTTAAATATATTTTAAGATATGTTGGGCGCAAGGGCTAAAATCACATATCTGAGAAAAACAGCTTTAAAGTTTAAAAATACATACAGTCTTACTTATTATCTTATTTTACACCTTAAAATGCCTTTGGTTCATAAATAGCACCTTCCTGTGTCTGTTATGTAAGAAAAATCAAAAATTTTCTGCCTTTTAGGGGCTACTTGAGCTCTATATGTTGCTTCGGAAACTCGAACAGACGTTTTGTGAAGTTTTCTTGTTAGTCAGATGAAGAACGTTTACTAAATTTTTACTTATTTATGAGGAATTTTTATCTATAAATTATGTATATAGATGAAACAAGTACGAGCAAAAAATTTGAAAGTGATTGGTTACACATATTTTAAAATATATTGCACGCAAGTGTTAAAATCACATATCTGAGAAAAACAGTTTTAAAATTTAAAAATACTTCAATGTTACTTATTATCTTATTTTATACCTTAAAATGCCTCCAGTGCATAAATATCACCTTCCTATTTCTGTTATGTTCGAAAAATCAAAAATTTTCTGCCTTTTAAGGGGTATTTGAGCTTTATATGTTTCTTCGGAAGCTCGAACATCAGCTTCGTGTAGACGTATCTTGTCAGTCAGATGAAGAACATTTACTAAATTTTTACTTATTTAGGAGGAATTTCTTATGTATAAATTGTATATATAGATGAAACAAGCAAGAGCAAAAGATTGAAAGTGATTAGTAAAATATATTTTAAAATATACTGTGCGCAAATTGTAAAATCGCATAACTGAGAAAAATAGCTGCAGTGGAACTTTGATAAATTGAAACTCTAGTGACAAGAAAAGAATTTGAGTTATAGAAAATTTGACTTACTGAAATTGCTTAAAATTACAAAAATATGTAACAAATATGATTTTCGTACATGGGAAATTTTGAGTTATCGCATTTCGTCTAATTAATGTTTGACTGTAGTTTATAATACATCCTGTGTTATATCTAATGTAGCATCAAAATGCACCTGACGCATAAGTAATTCCTTCCTCTTCCTCTTCTCGTTGATAATCAAATGTTTTCTGCCTTTTACGAGCTTTTCGAACTTCATATGTAGCGCTAGAGGCTCGAAAATCTGCTTCGTGTATCCGTTTCTTATCACTCAGATACAAAACATTTAGTAAATTTCTGTTTATACTCAAATTTAAAGCATTCATAATTTTTATTATACCGTTACCACCATCATTGAATGTTATACTGGCAATATTTGTTGCTATTTGTGCAATTTCTCTCCCAGCATTTATATTTTTCGGGCAATATTTCCATATGAGGGAGTTTAAAGACTCATTAGGATTTTGAGTTCTCCCTCCAGGACAGCGTTTCAATAGATTTGGTTCTGAAAGGTCCTTAAATATTGGTTTTACCAACTCCATGACAGATTTTGGGAGGGAGTTCTTATGCTTGAAGTTTGATACTGTGTTCGAGTATGCTGCATGGTTGTACTTACACCAAGTATTTGGTCCATTAGGACAAAAAAAGTGTTGTGGGTCACTGTCAGATGATACCATATGCATCCATACAGCCCATATGCTTTGTCGCATTTTAAACAAATCATTTTTGTTTCCACGAATTGCATTTCCATAATAGGAAGTCAATTTTTGAATATTGGCTTCCGTCAGCCGGCCCTTTCCTCAAATTGTCTTTCCATCTGATAGCTTCTTTCCAGCCATCTGGGTTTTCAGCTTTCTAAAACGAGTTCCCATTCTTTTTTGAATGTGACCTGTGCATTCAAGTTTTTCAACCGCTATTTAATTTCCATATGGTTTGCTATTCGATATTTGTGAAAATGTTTTCGTATCACCATCACCAATATAAAATTTGTACCGAACACCATGGTCTTCAATTGATCTGTTGAATATACGTAACATTCCATCACATTCCATTTTTCCGACACTACCCGAATGGTTTTTTGAACACACTATTTTATAACTATTTTTCCACTTTTCATACCGAGGGCCACTTTTCTTACTTCTGTAGCTGTTGCAACCTTTACAAAAAGAAGACATTACTTCGGTTTTAATAACAATCCCGCTTTCTGCTCCGATTAGTGTACACACACCTACAAGTGACCGGCCACACAATTTGTTACCATAAACCCTAGGGTTGGTCGTGTGGTCTGGGCTTTCTACACCTACAAGTGACGAATGCCCCCTGGTTTTCCAACTACCATTTCCACTTACAGTAATATCTTTCGATCCATTTGATAATTCTCTTTCGTCCTGGATAGCAGTTTTCATTGAAGATTTAGCTACAACAGATGTGGCATTTAAAATCCTGCGATTAATTTTATTATATGATTTCTGAGAAACAGGCGCTGGAAGACCCATAGCAGAACAAAAAGTAGATAAAGCCGATAAACCCTGTCCTATACATCGCATAGAAAACACAGCACTTCTGTTTATTTCTGGAATATTTTTCTTAACACCAAGCATTTTTGTATTTTTCACAGACTTTAGTTCATCACAGCTATCACAATATACAAGAAATGTGGATGCTAAACCCATTGAAGATTTTTCACGTATATTTATTGTTCCATGACAGATTTTGCAGCACAAAACATTTGCAAGCTCCTTGAAAAGTACTGATATATATACCATTCTATATTCATGTTCTTCAGATGAAATATGTGACTTATCAACTGAAAGTTCATCGTTTGAGCTGAACAGTTTTTTACTTGAAGCACTTAGCTTAGGCGTAGAATCAACATTTTGTCGTTCGAATACTTTCGGATTGTTTTTGTTTTTAATTACATACATATTTCCTTGAAAACGTCTTCTTTTCGTTCTTTTACCAGAACAAGATTTAGTCGCCGGTGTATCCATTATTAGAAAGCAAAAAGCAAAAAAATTATATTAAAACATTGCACCAAACAGTCTTGTACGTTGAAGTTTACACAAATAAATATGCAAACGTGAAGAAGTTTGTAATGTATACTTATAAAATAGATTAACTGTATTTTAGTTCAAAGTTCTTATGCTTAAACAACATAAATGCAAAAAATCAATCGTAAAAAGTAAGAAAATATAATGAAAAGAAATTGCGAAACTCAGAAGAAATTATCCACGTTGTAAACAATTTAACAGCGCTAGAATATAAACAAACTGGGCTGAGCAGTTCAGTAGAGGTGAGTAGTTGCCTTCCTACTGCTGTAGAAATAATTAAATAAATAATTAAGACATGGTGGTGGAAAAAGTATTAGATTTACATGACAAATCAGCAAACTGCAAACGTAAACAAATAGTGACGTCCCTTTAAAAATGGCGGCGATGGCTGACATGAGAAAATTTTCAAAAGTGTATGTTGCATAAAAGCTCATAACTTTCGAAATAATGCGAATTTTAGAATGCGGTTTTTTGCACAGTGTTCAAAAGTGTTCAAATATTCAAATTAAAATAAAATTGAAAAATTGATTTTTTGAAGGTTTAAAGGTCCTATGCCCCCTTATTTTGGCAAAGAGTTTTCAAACTTATATATTGTGTTTAGCCAATAAACTCATATATTATATATAGCTAATAAACTCGTTTAGCCGATTGTTGAAGCGGAAGAAGAGTAGAACGGGTATATCTTTTAATACAATTTTAGTGTTTAATTTAGTATATACAAACGGGATCAGGATGTTTTATTTCTCAGATCTGCAAATTCAGATCTACGAATTTAGCGGGATATCGCTAGCATGTCAACTTTATTTAAACGTTGCAAATTGACGTAAATGTCGCCAAATTTATAAAAACAACGCTAAATCAATTAAATTAATTTTGTTTTGTTAGAAGAGAGTACTGAAATGATGTTTCGTCAGCATTTGCGGTCAATCCAACCGTACTACTTAGTAACACTCTTAGCAAATTTTTAAAATTTTGCCAAATTCATAAAAATATCTGTAAATCCATGAAAATATCTTGAAATTGATAAAATTATGCTAAACAGATAAGATCAATTGTGTTTGGCTAGGAGATAGTAATGTGATGATTATTCCTTAATTTGTCGCCAAATGCGACTGACAGTTCTACAGTCCCACTTGGCGATAAATTTAGCGATTATTTAAAATGTCGCTAAATTGACGAAAATGTCGCCAAATTGATAAAATGAAGCTGAGTTCATCAAAATGAAACCGAATCGATGAAAATTCAATATTTTGTATAATTAAGTACGATTTTCTAGATAATATCTGTCGTTTTGTGAGAATTATAAAATATTTTTTCTAAATTTGTTTACAAACTGAACCAGGATGCTTTATCTTTCAGATCTTCTTGTGAAGATAATTTTGTATATCGAGCCCAGAGATTCTTCTGCATTTTTAGAAGAATTAAGTTAAATATTTTAATAGAATATTTTGAACAACAACGCCATTTAGAATACTATAGGAATTCACTCATAATTGTAAATGGTAATTTTCTTTATTATATGTTCCGTACGAAGAACGGGTATATTACCAGTTATTTAATAATAATTATAGTCCTGTTGGAAAGCCCCGAATTAAATTTAATATTGCTCGAAATATGAATACTACTCAGACAACGAATTTGATAAAATGCAAATATTAAAATGTTTTAATCTACCGCTAATATTTCAAAATTAAATCAAAAATATAATGTGATTTCCCAATTTCGAATTTGTCATCATTAGATTTTCAGTTTTTGCCCAGAAAGCTGTTCCAACACAGGATACAGCAAATTAGAAAACCTAAAATAGATCACACATATTCACTATAGTTGGGCGATTAAATGTGCTGTCAGTTTAACCGTACTACTAAGTAACAATCTTAGAAAATTTTTAAAAAGTCGTCAAATTGATTAAAATGTTTGTAAATCCATAAAAAAATCTTGAAATTGATAAAATTGTGCTAAATAAATAAAATTAATTGTGTTTTGTTAGGGGATAGTACTGTGATGATGTTTCGTTAATTTGTCGCCGAATGCAACTAACAGTTCTACAGTCTAACTCGGCGATAAATTTAGCGATTATTTAAAATGTTGTTAAATTGACGAAAATGTCGCCAGATTTATAAAATGAGGCTAAGTTCATCAAAATGAAACCGAATCGATGAAATATCAATATTTTGTATAATTAAGTACGATTTTCTAGATAATATCTGTCGTTTTGTGAGAATTATAAAATATTTTTTCTAAATTTGTTTACAAATTAGACCAGGATGCTTTATTTTTCAGTTCTTCTTGTGAAGATAATTTTGTATATCGAGCCCAGAGATTCTTCTGCATTTTTAGAAGAATTAAGTTAAATATTTTAATAGAATATTTTGAACAACAAAGTCATTTAGAATACTATAGGAATTTACTCATAATTGTAAATGGTAATTTTCTTTATTGTATATTCCGTACGAAGAACGGGTATATTGCTAGTTATTTAATAATAATTATACTCCTGTTGGATACCCCGAATTAAATTTAATATTGCTTGAAATATGAATACTACTCAGATAACGAATTTGATAAAATGCAAAAATTAAAATGTTTTAATCTACCGCTAATATTTCAAAATTAAATCAAAAATATAATGTGATTTCCCAATTTCGATGTTGTCATCATTAGATTTTCAGTTTTTGCCCAGAAAGCTGTTCCAACATAGGATACAGCAAATTAGAAAACCTAAAATAGATCGCACATATTCACTATAGTTGGGTGATTAAATGTTCTTATTTCTTACAACACTGAAATGGTATGACAAAAACCCTTCCAATTCAATAGTTCATTCATTATATATGCAAAAGTAAAGGAATTTTATCCGTACTGAAATAAATCCCCTCTTCATTTTCAATTTTATTTATACCTTTCCAGACTATGCGATATAGTATACAGAAATCATTGTCTTCATGAATTGTTTTAAATTCCAGATTTTGATGCCAATTTATGGTTTAAGACCTCCTGAACATATTTTGACTATTTTTGGGGCAAATATCTGTCTGTGTGTCAATTTTTTGTGTTCAAGATAGCGGCCACAAATATCAATGGATTCTCACGAAACTTTATGGCCTACTTTGTTATAAAAAAATCTAGAATTAGATAGATTTTTTTTTTAAATCGAGAGAAAACATCGAAATTTTGTATTTTCTCAACAGGGCAGCATTGGACAAAATCTGAAATAACAATGCATAAAAGAGTTTATTTAAGGCTCAGTGATCACGAGACTTAATAGTTTCAATCATTGTTGGGAAAAATAGATAGGATATAATTTTCTTTTTCAGGACGTCATTAGAAAAAGTTACACCCTACCAGAGGGTAAATTATCAAGTATGGTATCAATCAGAATATTTTGCCAAGCCCTTTGTAGTGAAGGGTAACGCACTATAACTGGAATCATGTGGATCTACAATACCAATTTTTTAAATTTTTCTTGTAAAATTTGGAAACAAGAAAAGTTACTAAAAAAGAATTCTGGTATGAGCCAGATTCCAATTAATTTTTCTGGACATTCAAATATTTCTGAAACTTACTGCGGACGGTGAATATTCTGAAACCATTTTATTACTTTCCTTATATACATAATGTATAAATAAGGTATTGTGACGGGGTCGAAAATTCGAATTCGAGTTTTCGACGAGATAGCACGTTTCAAGCATCCCTGATCACGAATCAAGCACTTTTGAGGTGATGTCTGTGTGTGTGTGTGTGTGTGTGTATGTCAGTGAGCCTATGGAGGCGATATTTCACGAACAAATAGAGGGATTCGAATGAAATTTGGTACAAAAATCACAATCCGTGAATACTGAAAGCCTATTGTTTTTAAACGCAATCGAATGTTCAGAACCCTCTAAATTTTCGAGTGAAATTTTGAAGAAATCATCAAAAATTCAAAACCTTTAATATATTTACGCAAATTGACATTTCTTATGTCATTTTTCCGTAGAAAACGTTTGACATAATCTTTAGAACGCTAGAATAAACCGTTCTGGAGATATTGCACATTTTGCAAATAAATTTAACAAGAATCCCATAAATTAAAAAAAATTATATTAACTGTTGAGGAACATGTTCACTTTTCATATGTAATATTATGCAATAAATTTGGTGACATCATTTTCGTGGATGTAGCTCGTTCCATTCATGAGAAAAGATACTTTAAGAATAATTTTGTATTTGAACGCCATAAGATCTGCTGCCTTTTATTTTTATTTTGAAATATAGCAATCGAATCACCTAACTTTATTTTTCTTTTTCGGGACGAATTTTGTAAAGCAATAGTGAGGAACCGGGTCACTTCTTGGTCGTTTTCCAATAATATACATAAAACTTTGTTACTAAATGGAAGTTCTGACACCCTCGAAAAGAAACTGACCTGAAAAACACTCCTCTTAATCTCTAACTGTCAACATCAGTTTTATTCTTTCTAATTTGCATATGAAATTAATAATATAAAATTATTGTCTGATCAAGAATCACCCGACACTGGAGTGATTTTGGGTCATCTTGATGGTGCTTTTGTGTCTTTCTTAGAATGATTATTGATAACAGTATTTCTGGTCAAATATTCGTATTTATTACTAATGTAAACTACAATAAATTTTCAAATAAGAAACAGTTGGATTTATTTTAGCACTAAGATCTTTATCGTAAAGCAGAGTCAAGAAATTAAATCCTATAAATTACATTACTGCAGAAGTTATAACATAAATATATTACATAATAATACACACATTAGAAAATATTAGAGACTATATGTGCTAATATTGTTAAATTATAGTATTATTTATTTTAGGATTATACAATTATATAATTATTAGATCTAACAGAAGAAGTTTTTTGTATTTCTATCCGGCAATTCACACATCTTCATTAATTTCAAATGAACTTGTGTCATATAATATAGTGTTGACTTGAACTATTATATTTTTGAATATTTTGTTGTTATAGAGTTGAATATACTGTTGCTACAGAGTTAAATATAGCGTTGTTTTAGTGTTGAATATACAATATTCAATATAATGTTGTTATAGTGTTGCTATAGTGCTGAATATAGTGTTGAATATGGTGTTATTATAGGGTTAAATATAGTGCTGCCATACTGTTGAACAAACATGAGATTTTTTAGAGGCGAGGTCATTTTTATTTGGAAAAATATATATCCCGGTCGCCATTTCAAGAAATTTTTAGTATAAAATATGTCACCAAATTTATATCACACATCCAATATCATTGTTGCTCTAAGTCCTCTGGACGAGCCGGACGGCCTGGGGCTTTCACACATCCAATATCAGACCGGTGGCTGAGATGCCTAAGTTAAGCGCTTCATCGTGCTCTCTTAGTTGCTGAGTATGGGGCCGAGTCCCAGCTTCGAGCATGGAAGCTGTGGTATTCATAAAGAACGTAGTGTGTTTTGCCCCCCCCCCTCTGGTGTGCCTTAACACAGCCATATGATTTCAAAATGTTTCACGATTCGACTGTTAAAAATGGGCGAATGATTAGACTGTGAAGTACATGACTATTAATAAAAAAGAAATATCAATCATGCATAAAGCATTGGTTATGAAACCCATTCTAACGGAAATGCACGTTTATATAAACATCTCTAAAATACGCTACATTTAGCGCTAATATATTTTAAACTATCACGGCACTAAAATAATTTATTATATTTGAAAACTTAAAACATCATCGAAAAAATTAACTTTATTCAAATGAAGTCCTCGAAACGTAAATTGTCTGAATCTCTATGTAAAAGCAATAAATGTTTCATTCAGATATCACTTTTATTCCAGACTCCAGAGTTTGCGTGATAAAAATTCAGCAATTCTTACACAACTCATCTTACAATCAGTTATTTACATTCTGCATCCATTAAAATTAGGCTTTGTTGTAAAAGTAATCAAAATTTGATGATCATTTAAACTCAAAGATATTGTAATTGCGTTGACACAGAATACAGATGGCTAGCACAGAATATAGATGCACTATCACAGAATATAGATGGGATATAGATAGAATATGAATGGAATAAATGGAATATTACTGGCACAGAATACAGATGCCCCAAAATTGCGCAAAAATAAAGCTATTTTAGGACGGATGCAACATTAAATATAAATCCAAAAATAACTTTGAAAATTACGATATTTATATTGGAAACAAAAGATGGATGTCATATTTTAATTTGAAGTGGTTCACGTGATCTCGTCATATTATATGAATGTAATTATTATTTTAATGTTTATTTAAAGAACTATCGAACACATTTTGCTGATATTTGTTATATGGGATAATTTGAATATTTCCTAAAATTTTCGAAGCGATTAGTTTGAATTTTAACTTCACTTAAAAAATATTTGAAAAATAATGTCAAATATTTTCAATGCAATTCATTTGGTTCAATGTATTTTTGTTTTTTTGGTTAAACAATTTCCCATTCATTTCATCCATCACAATACTATAACAATTTATTTTATTTAAAAATTAAGACTATGGAGCTACAAGTAATTAAACTCTATGCGTAAAACTTCATCGAAAAAAAATCGCTCTTCTCTTTGTTAAATCAATGAATATTTCATTCATATCAGCTATGCAGACTCCATGAATTAAATGATTTTGTGTTAAAGAAATACAGCAATTCTAATACAACTTATTCTATATATTTTGCTGTTTACATTTTGCATAGGTGAAAAATAGACTTCGTTGTAGAAATAATCAAATTTGGATGAGCATTTAAACTCAAATGTATTGTAATTGCGTTGTTTCAGTATGTAGATGCACAGAATTTAAGCAAAAATAAAGTGGTTTTAGGACGGATACAACATTCAATACGAATTAAAAATAATTTTAAAAATGACGATTTTGAGACAAGATGGATGCCATTTATCATTTTGAAGTGGTTCACGTGACCTTTCATATCATGGTCACGTGATCACTCCATATAAGATGTGTAATTATTATTTTAATTTTTATTTAATAAACTACTGAATGTATTTCGCTGATTTTTTTTTAATTTATTTTATGAAACAATTGGAATATTACTTAAAATTTTCGAAGCAATTTGTGAATTTTAAATCCGCTTAAAAAATGTTTAAAAAATTAGGTCCCATAGGGCTCGAAGTATTTCATTTTTTCAACCCGGGTCAATCCGAAATTAATTGGGTGATATTATTCATTTATATTCCCATAGGTACTACAAATCGTCTGAACAACATATTAAATTTCATATTGATTAAGTCATTTACGGCAGGTATCCTGCTAACGGACAGACAAACAGACAGACAGACAGACAAAATGAACAAAGTCATAAACAATTTTCAGCTTTGTTGTAAAGTGTTAGGAAGGTGTTGTTTGAAAAACACTGCATATTTTTTTTGCAATTCTAATGGTATTATGTATTTTATTTTAACTTTATGAAGCTGTAAAATTTTGGAGTCACTTCTAACTTTCTCAATGGCTTTAACTTTATTAGATTCCTTCTCCATTTCACTATAGTAATCTAACTCTGTATTTTTCTGTCCTTTTACTGTCTGAAATACTCAACCTCATCGTGTTTTCGCTGCACCTCTATCTCTTTTAATATTTAATCCATGTGTCTTATTCCTTTCTTTAGTACTTCTTATTCTCTACTGCTTCAACTTTAAAAGAGTGCTTTAAAGAGGCGAAGGCAGCAGCACTTATCCAATGACTGAAATATATCATTAGTCTGAGCAGGCAGCTTAATTATTGACATACCCTAAGCTCTTACTTTCATGATAAGATTCATTGATAAAGGTATGATTTATGACAGTCATGTATATTGACTAAAGGCTTATAAAATATTACGTTTAAAATTTCTAAGCCAATCTTGCAGAATTTTTCAATTTAGATACAGTTATTAAAAAATCTGATGTGGGCAACACATGACTTTCCTTATATAATGTAATGAATTAATACTTTTACAGTAAAAAAAAAGGTTTTTCTTATAGGAGATACTAATATTCTTTCCAAGATATTGAATTTTCGACAATTGGTCGTCATTTTCATTGATTTAGCATCTTTTTTATCCATTTGGCGAGATTTTCGTTAATTTGGCAACATTTTAAAAAGACGCCAAGTTGGCGACATTCCGCCAAATTCGTCGCCAAAATATCGCCAAGTGTTATGAACGAAGAAATAAGTTATTCTTACATCAGATAAATGACTATTGGCGTTCAAATACAAAAGTATTACTCAAAGTATCGTTTTTCTTGAATGGAACGAGCTAGATTCACGAGAATAATATCACCCAATTTATCGCATGGTGTTACATATGAAAAGCGAACATGTTTCTCAATAAGAAATAGATTTTTTTTATTTTATATGACTTTTTGATAATTTTTTAGAAAAATGTGCAATATCTCGAGAACGGTTCATGTTGACGTTTTAAAATGTATGTCAATCGTTTTCTAATGAAAAATTACATAAGAAATGTCTATTTGCGTAACTTTATTAGTGGTTTTGATTTTTTGACGATTTTTTCAACATTTCATTCGAAAATTTAGGGGGGGTTCCGAACATGCGATTGCGTATAAAAACCATAGGCTTCCAGTGTTTATGAATTGTGATTTTTGTATCAGTATGGCAGAAACCTAAATCGATTGGCTCAGTGCGCCAACCTCAGGATCGTAGCTCCGCCCACTCCAACGCACTTCTTCACAGGAAGGACCCCCACCATAATTGATCTGGCTATTTTTCAGAACATTCCTTTCAACTACACGATCAGAACAGATTCAATGCTGGACTCTGATCACCTTCCTGTGATTCTGACCTTTAACTTTGATAAAATCTGTTTAGACCATCCTACGGAGCTACATACAAATTGGGACGATTATCGTCATTTTCTTCAAAATTTTAAAGCGCGCCCCCCCCCCCTCAAAATTACCAGCACCGATGACATAGAAAACTGTGTCACCGAAATGAACCATATACTGCTTGAGGCAGTAGCTGTAGCCTCAAAACTTCTACCTAATTATCACATTCTTCCAGGTGAAATTAGGGATAAAATTAAGCAGCGTAACCGCTTGCGGAAGGATTGGCAGCGCACCAGGTACCCGGATTACCGCGCACAATTCCGCAAACTTCAAAACGACGTCAAAGCTTTGATTAGAACACACACCCAGCAACGCTGGAAAACACACATTGAGGGACTTACACCCACTGATTGCAGTCTCTGGCGAACAGCCAAATCATTACGAACAACAAAAACTTCAATACCGCCCATTAATGGCCTACACGGACTCGCCCAGACTGCGGAGGAAAAAGCCAATGCATTTGCAGACAGCTTGGAACTCCAATTTTCACCACATATTGATAACAACTTCAGCCATACATACACAGAGATTGAGAACACACTCCAACAGACCAATCACGAAGCACTACAAGTACAAGCACCAAACGACTTAGAGAGAGTCTCTCTGGCTGAAATACTACATATCGTTGATGGACTAAAAATCAGAAAATCACCCGGCCTTGATAGAATTAGTAATCGCATCATTAAAAATCTTCCAGACTTGTATTTATGTTGGATAACCATGCTCTTAAACCATATGTTGGACTATCGCTTTTTTCCATAAAGCTGGAAAACTGCCGTTATTTGCCTTATTCCAAAAAATTCTCAAAATCTCTCGGCTCCCGAGAACTACAGACCAATAAGCCTGCTTTCTAGTTTTTCCAAAATTTATGAATTAGTGTTGCTTAGACGTTTGAATAGTGTCTGCCAGACGAATAATATAATTTCAGCTAATCAGCATGGTTTTCGTTCTGAGCATTCTACGCAGTCCCAGCTTATGCGGGTTGTAGAAACTATTCATAAAAACTCTACCAACAGGCAGTATACTACAATTGTTTTTCTGGACGTGGCGAAAGCCTTTGATAAAACGTACTTGCCCGGGCTTATTTCCAAGTTGGTGCGACTTGGCATTTCGACGCAACTTTTGGCTATCATCAACTCGTATCTCACTAATAGATTTTTCCGCGTACGAGTTGATAAAACTCTCTCATCTATCAGACCAATCAGGGCCGGAGTTCCTCAAGGAGGAAACCTCAGTCCACTTTTATTCAATATCTTCATCAACGATATACCAAGCATACCACAAGTCAAGCTGGCCATCTTTGCAGATGACACACCGCTTATCGCACGTAGCTGTTCACCACATAACTCTATTAACACACTACAAAGTTACATCAATCATAGCTTTGAGCACTGGCTCGTTCACTGGAGAATCCAAATTAATGCTACCAAGAGTGCAGTAGTCATATTTAAACCCCACTACCGAGAACTTAGCCATAATTTTGTACTTAAAATCTTTAATCAACCCATCCCTTTCTGCCACTCCGCTAAGTATTTGGGCGTCACTTTGGACGCCCATATGACTTACGGAGAACATGTTGACTCAAAAATTTCAAATGCTAATAAAACTTATCATGCCCTCCTCCCACTTCTCGGTAGAAAATCCCACCTTTCCTTGTATAATAAAGTAATCATTTACAAACAGATCATTGTACCTGGACTTTTGTATGCCTGTCCTATTTGGGGGTCGGCAGCAAAAGCCCATATTCAGAAACTGCAAGTCTTTCAAAACAAAGTTTTGCGTTGCATAGTTAACTCGCCAAGGTATGTTCAGAATGAGCGCATCCATCATGATTTAAAAGTCTCGGGAATAATCGAGCAAGTTTCGGCCCATTCACTAAAATTTAATAAAACTAACACCAGTAGACCCTGCTTGAGAGACGTAGATCAGACGTATAATCCTATCGCGCCTTCCTATCTTAGGAAGCGTCGACCCAGGCATCTTCTGTTTAGCACCAATGGTACTAAATGGAAGAGACGTCGATTCCTCGTTCCCCAAGCAGGTGTTTCGTAACTTGTACGATAGATGGCGGCACTTTACCGTCACTTCGTACTTCTCTTCCACACGGCCCAGCCACTGGCCAATTTGACTGCTTGCATTTGCCCGCGTTAAACTACGCTAGACCAGTACCATTCATCCACGTTTCCTTTAAATGGTAAACTAAATTTAATCTCAGTGTGACTGAAAAGTGCCTCTTTTTTGTAATGTACGCAACTTATTTGAACTTGGAAATGCCTAACTTAACTTAAACTGCAGCTAAATTTTTAACTTAAATTTTGAATTTAATTCATTCTTGTTGTTTTACATTTGTTAACTAAATAAATTTGAATATATTTTATCTTTTATCATTAAAACTAAATACTTAAGATTTTTTTTTTCTTGCTTATTTGCTCGTAAAGCAATTTTTGGCCCTTTCCTCCCTTACCTTTCCACTGACTTGCAGGCAGAAGCCGCCCAGGACACACAACAGCCAATTGGAAATCACCTACAGCAACTACATCCCAGCGCCCTCATTGGAGCAGAGCGCAACACTATATTGCTATAAATATGCTATATTCATAGAAAGGTGAACATAGGGCGCTTGGCTCTCGCTCCTCTTTCTAGACCTCGTGTAGTACGGACGCTCGACCAGACCTCTTAGCCATTTTGTCACAGCGATCTCTCTCTCAGATCATTGCCTTTCCTGACTCTATCATGGAGTCCGGAACCTCGTTGATTCCGACAGACAGAGTACTTCCTGACGATGTTGCTGCCATGCTTGAAAGATTTCGTGCCGGAGACCTTCCTAGATTACCTCCTGACACCCCTGGCTCCATGCAGCAGTCTCAAGACCAATGCATGACATTCAAATTCCTGATGAATGAATGGATGCTCATCCAAGCCGGAGATCCTGAAAGGAGTATCCAGACTCTAAAGGGTATGTGTTACTCTCTCTTGAATTTCTTTGAGCTGCACCCCCTTGCAAATGAGCAAACCCCCTATTTTAACGAAATCAGGCACTTTGCTGAGAAAGAAAGTCTTCTAACCCAGGACTCAACTCCTGCTAATCCTGCCTTACTAGGCTTAAATTTAGATATTCTCAAAGCTAATAATCGTCTCGGGGATACTCCCCAAATCCTAAACCCTAATCTTAATGATGTAGACTCTAATAATGTATGGGATAATTCCCAAAAGTTAAACTCAAACTTAGCTCAATCTGATAAAGCACCTAATGCTCCATGGGAAAACTCCCAAACTCCTAAAAACAATTTAAACCCTACTCTTACCTTGGGAAACTCCCAAATAACTGAAATTGCCAATTCAGATATTCTCAAAGCTAATAATCGTCTCGGGGATACTCTCCAAATCCTAAACCCTAATCTTAATGATGTAGACTCTAATAATGTATGGGATAATTCCCAAAAGTTAAACTCAAACTTAGCTCAATCTGATAAAGCACCTAATGCTCCATGGGAAAACTCCCAAACTCCTAAAAACAATTTAAACTCTACTCTTACCTTGGGAAACTCCCAAATAACTGAAATTGCCAATTCAAATACTTTAAAACCAAATGATCCTAATATTGTTAATGTAAATGATTCTTCAGATGAAATGCAGGATATGGAAGGATTCTCTCAACCTCCCCCCAAAAAAACTTGCCGAAAGGCCACACTTATAACTTCCGCTGAGACAGCCACAACAACTCGCAACGCTTTCAATGCTTTAACAAATACAGAAGATCAGGATTACGAGGAAAATGCCTCCTCCAATAGGAACTCTTCCAATATGGACACCACTCCCGCACCTGACCACACCCCTGCTGCCTCGCAAAATCATGCTTCGGAAAACCCTTCATATGGATACGCTCCCCACCCTGAACCTTTTTATGTAAACAGCCCTAATAACTGGAGGGAATTAGTTAAAACTTTAAACTCAAAAACTACAAACCCAGTAAAAGCCCAACTAGCGGGCGAGTTTATAAAAATCTACCCCCTGTCAATAGAAGATTTTCGCATAGTACAAAGACACCTTGTAGAATCAAACATTAACCTAAAGGCCGACAGGCCGATTAAAATTTTATTAAAAGGTCTCCCCCCAAATTCACAGATAGATGAAATTGCCCATGAGCTTAACTCACTAGGTTTCAGCACCCATCGCATATCACAACTCAAAGATTACCGCACCAAAGCCCCCCTACCCATCTTTCTGACCTACCTAAATCCCACTAAGGGATGGGAAAAAATCCGAGAAATCACCACCCTCCTTGATATGACAATCAAAATAACAGACTTTCAATCCCGCGCAGTTAAGATGTGCTACCGTTGCCAGCGGTACAACCATAGTAGTGACTGCTGCCGTCTTCCCCACAGATGTGTAAAGTGTGGAGAAGGTCATCAATCTAGAGACTGTACTAAACCCATTACAACTCCCCCTAAATGTGCAAACTGCCTTGGCCCCCATACGGCAAATTACAGACTCTGCCCATCAAATCCGTACAACAAAGACGCTTACATCCCGGGACCTTATGTCCCCCCCCGCAACTCGCAACCCGCAACTCGCGCTCCTGCACCGCAGCCTAAAGACTTCCCACCCTTCAGACCTACATCCCAAAAAATCATCCCCACTCAAAATGCTACTCCAAATCAGCCCACCCACATTTCAAACAAACAAATTCCTGCCCAACAAACCACCACCCCACCGCCCTCGACTAAAACCTTTGCCGAAATCACCTCAATCGCCACTGAGAAATCTACTCCCATTCCGGATAATCAAAACTCAAGACTAGCTAAATCTCTCGCGAAATACACTCCAAAAAAAACTCCCCTTACCGACCCAAATAACTTACCGCTGGCAAATCTTTCCATACATTCTTATATTACCCCCCCCCTCCCCCTGTTCCTGACACCATTCCACAAAAATCATCAAACCACTCTGAAAAACCAAAATCAAATCTTTCATCACATTTTACTGAGATCTTAAGCATTTTCACCGAAATCAAAAATATATTTCAAAGCTTTGACATCGATATGACGAAAATTAAAAAATTCATTGCCCAAATCCGCACTAGCTTCAATGAAAACTCAAACCCCCTAAATAAACTTTTTGCGATCCTCACTGCTCTTGAAGAAGTCTTTTGTCCTGTTTCTAACACCCATGATGAATAGTACACAACATACCCTTAGGATCCTCTTCTGGAATGCAAATGGACTTACTGACAAAATCACAGAATTCCGCGACTTCATAAATTCGAACCCATTTGAAATCCTCCTAGTACAAAAAATAAAACCTGGCCGTCATCCTCCCTCCCTTAAAATTCCAAATTATAAACTCTACTCTGCCTACAGATATCAAAATGCCACCTCCCCCTCCCCATATGGAGGAGTCTCTATCTATGTCAAAAACAATATCCCCCATTACGAGCTGTCTTCCATCAATTCCAACTTAATAGAAAACAAACTTATAAAAGTCACCCTTCCAAACCACCCACCAATTGTTATTGGTTCTGTCTATGTCAAACACAGTGGCTCTGTCGATATTATCCCCGACCTTCAAAACATCCTAAACTCAAATCTCAGAACTATCCTAGCAGGCGATTTCAATGCCCACCACCCGTCTTGGAACTGCCGCCGCAGAACTCTTTTTGGCACTCAAATTCATAACTTCACCTCGACCAATAATATCCATATTGCCGTACCTACTAGCCCCACCCACTACTCTCTCTCGGCTGCCCCCTCCACCATTGATTTTGCCCTTTTAAAGAATATTCACTACCCTCACACCACGGACACTCTAAATGAACTAAGCTCCGACCACCTCCCTCTCCTTCTTTCCCTAAATTTAAATACCCTCCTCCCTGTTTCCAATCTCCCAACCTTCACCAACTGGAAAAACTTCAAAAAATCACTCAAAATGTCCACCCTTCTAAATCCTCAAATTAAAAGCCCGGCTGACCTTGATTCAGCTGTAAGTAACGTAACTCTTGAAATTCAACGGGCCCTTTCGGATGCTACATCCACCCGCCCTGCCCCCCGCTACAACACACTTCCACCCCACATTATTAGCCAAATTAAAACAAGAAACTTCACTCGCAGGCTATGGCAATCTACCAGAAACACCCAAATTAAAACCCACCTAAATTCATTAAACCGCAAACTTAGAGCGGACATCAAAATTTTCAAACAGCAAAGCTGGAAACATTTCATTGAATCCCTTTCCCCCGAAGACAGAACCATATGGAGAGAAATAAAGCGTGTTAAGAAACCTTTTGGCCAGATTCCCCCCCTCCGCTCCGCCACAGGAATGGCATTCTCAAACCTTCAAAAAGCCGACATACTTGCTAAAACCTACAAAAAACAGTTCAAACCCAATAATTCTACTAATAACACCCATTTTCAGGCCCAGATTACCCGCCAAGTTGAAAATTTCATGAGCCCCCCCTCCCCACTTTTGGACCGCATCACCCCTACCACCCCGTCTGAACTTTTCGATATCATTAAAAGCTTTAAAAACAAAAAAACACCCGGACTAGACAGAATCACTAATAAAGCCTTAAAATTTATCCCCCCTAAATATCCTCTTTTACCTCGTACACATCATTAATGCCATACTTCTCTTACACCACTTTCCCGACCAATGGAAAACCGCGATTATCATACCTATTCTTAAACATGGCGGCGACCCCTCAAACCCCTCTGCCTACCGGCCCATTTCTTTGCTTTCCCCCCTTAGCAAACTGGCTGAACGAGTTATCCACAACCGCCTTTTTAAATTTATTGACTCCAACAATATTATTATTCCCGAGCAATTTGGTTTCCGCCCTGCCCATTCAACCACCCACCAGCTGTTGCGTGTTGTGGAATTTGTCTCTGACGCCTTCCACAACAAACAATCAGCTGGAGCCATTCTTCTCGACGTTGAGAAAGCCTTTGACCGTACGTGGCATAAAGGACTCATCTATAAACTCATCAAAATAAATGCCCCCCCTCCCCTTATTCAAATCATAAACTCATACCTCCAGCACCGTAATTTCCACGTACGGATCCTAAACACCCTTTCTTCCAAAAATCCTATCAAAGCAGGTGTCCCTCAAGGCTCTATTCTTGCCCCCCTTCTTTTTAATATTTTCGTTAATGATACCCCCCGCGCACCCCACTCCACCCTCTGTATGTACGCAGATGATACATGTATCATCTCCGCACATCGGAACGTTAATTATCTACATGCTAACCTCCAAAATCATATAGACCTACTTGAGACCTACTACAACCAATGGAAGATAAAAATTAACCCCGTCAAATCGCAGGCCATCTTTTTCTCTTGGAAAAGATTCCCACCCCCTCCAATTGAAATCCACGATCAGCCAGTCTGCTTCGGCCGTTCTGCAAAATATTTAGGAGTGCACCTTGACAGCCGCCTCACCTTTAATGATCACATCAGCCATGTCACCAAAAAAGCCAAAAAACTTGCCGGCGCCATGAACCACCTCCTCTATTCAAAACATTTAGACCTCAAAAATAAAATCCTTCTTTTTAAAACTATTATCATCCCCCTCCTACTCTACGCATGCCCTGTCTGGGGCTTTGCCAGTAAGTCCAGTCTGAACAATATCCAAATTGAACAAAACCGCATACTTAGAACCATCAGAAGAGCTCCAAGGTATCTGCGAAACGACGTAATAAGAAATGACTTTAATATTCCAACAATCAAACAAACCATCAAGAATATATCTTCAAACTTTTTTCAAAACGTTCCTACCATCCAAAATGAGTTACTATTTACAATAACTGATTACGACCCTCGTCGGCAAAGAAAGCGTCCGCGAGCTGGCCTCTTCGAACCCCCTTAGGCCTTATAATTCCTTATGCCTTCCATTTCCTGCCCCTTAGTGTATCTGAACCTTTTAAAATTAAAAATTTTTTTTATTAATTTTAAATATTTATTAAACGGGAGCTTTAAATCTAGCACTGTATCTTAATCCTTGTTCGCTCCTGCTCTCTTCCCCTTTTTCTTGCCGCCACTCTCACATAGTTGGCAGCACTAGCTTTGCTCCTCTTTGCATTTTTCTCATACCTGTGCAGCTCATGAATTTCAAGAATATCATACAAGAGTATATCATGCCGGAGGTTTAGGTCTTATCGACTCGGTACTCCACTCAACAACCCACATTGCGTACGGACGGAAGGTGAACATAGAAAGGTGAACACGCACCAGCTCGTCAGGAGAAGTAATGATCTTGTAGGCCGTGTCCACCTTGGCTATGTCAGAGTCCTCGGCACAGAGAGGGACCGCAAAGAGGCCAGACTCGGCGTCACCGTACAGATAACCGTTACAGGCTTCAGAAGGCAAGCTAAGGGTTCTCTTAACAAGAGGACGAATAAATTCGTCCAACTTCCTCCAGGTCGTCTTACTGAATTGTTCCGTGCGCATCGAAAACAGCAAGGAAGAATAAAAAAACGTCTTGATAGCAGCCTGTGCAGCTCAATGTGCAGCTTGATAGCAGCCTGTGCAGATCCAAACCTGTGCAGCTCATGAATTTCAAGAATATCATACAAGAGTATACCATGCCGGAGGTTTAGGTCTTATCGACTCGGTACTCCACTCAACAACCCACATTGCGTACGGACGGAAGGTGAACATATTGCTAGATATTCGATGTGGGTTGAGTGCTCCAGCACAGGTACCTCGAAAGTATTCGTCTTGGCTTGGCTTGTGATTTTTGTACCAAATTTGATTCGAATCGGTCCATTCGTTCGTCAGTTATTGTCTCCACAGTCTCATTGACACACACACACACACGCGCGCGCGCACACACACACACACACATACTTTCACACACACACAGACATCACTTCAAAAATGTTTGATTCGTGATCAGGGATGCTTGAAACGTGCTCTCCCGTCGAAACTCGAATTCGAATTTTCGACCCCGTCACAATACTTTCCTTATACATTATGTATATAAGGAAAGTAATAAAAATTACCTGACCAATAATCAGTCCTAGTTGACCCCTAATCACCCTTTCTAACAAGCAACTCTATTCATAATTTATGTATCTCAATACTAAACAAATTGCATATTAATATCTTATATACACATATGTTTTTCCATACAATATTTTTTAACACTTTCCAACACAGTTGAAAAGCGTTTAGGATTTTGTTCATTCTCTCTACCTGTCTGTCCGTCCGTTCCCACCATTAACTGCCGTAAAAAGGACTTTGTCAATATGAAATTTTAGTATGTTATTGAGACGGTCTGTGGGACTTATGTTAATGTCAATAAATGCTATCGCTCAATTAGTTTTGGATTGAGCCCGGGTTGAAAAAAATGAAAGACATGGGGACACTATGGTACCTAATTTTTCAAACATTTTTTAAGCAAAGTTAAAATTCACAAATCGCTTCGAAAATTTTGGGAAATATTCAAATTATCCCATAAAATTTAAACAAGATATGTTTGATAGCTTTTAAATTAAAATAATAATTACAACCATATAATATGGTTTCCTTACACCTTTCTGGTAGGCCGGACGGTCTGAGTCTTAACCCATATAATATGAAGAGATCGCGTGACCCACTTCAAAATAAAATATGGCATACATATTTTTTTCCAGAATAAAAATCGTGATTTTAAAAGTTCTTTTAATGTATATTTACGATTGCATTCGTCCTATAACCTCTGTATTTTTGTATATTTTCTGTGCATCTATATTCTACACCAACGCAATACATATTTTTTAATTTAAAACGTTGATTGTGTCTAAAACGAAGCCTAATTTTAATGAATGCAAAATGTAAATAAAAGATGTCATGATAAGTTGTATAAGAATTGATGATTTTTTTTTACTCAAAATTATTTAAATCTGGAGTCTGGAATAAAAGTGTATAATTGACATATTCACGGCATTTACATAGAGGGCCAGACGAGTTATATTTGATGACGCCATTTGAGTTCATTTTTTCGATATAGTTTTAAGTGTTCAATTGAAATAAATTATTGCAGGTCTGCGATAATTAAAAAAATATCACGGCTGAATGTATCGCATGTTAGATGTTTAAATAAAACTGCATTTCATTTGGAAAGTGTTTCATAATGCATTATGCATGATTGATCTATCTTGTTGTTAATTTGCACTTATGTCTTTAATAGATTATGATGTTTTTCCTATTTATTTTATTATAAGGCACGTAAGTTAGTTTACACATTAAAGAAACATATTGAATTTTTGCTGATTGTTTCTATTTCGACCTTTAGTCTGTCTCTTAGAGTTTGGAGCGAATTAAGAATTAAAAAAATTCAGATACATTTTTTAATTATTTAGAACCCAGCAGTCTTAGTTAATAATGACAAATTTATTTGTTTAGGATGTAAAAATGAAGCTTTATACAGGGTGATTCATAATTCAAGTTAAGGGACTTACATAATCTATGATTGATCTTAGAAAAATCATCGAAAAGGTTAATAGCATAATGCCGCGGCATTTTTATTCAATGGGGTGATTTTAGAAACAAAATAGAGGATCTAAACTTTTACACGGCGATCCTAACAAAAAAATGTTCAATTCGAAAAAGTTGTGTCTTAAACTCATGAGTACAATAAAACCAGACCCACATTTCTAACTTTAAAACTTGCTGAAAAACTAGGATGATCATTTTTAAAATTTTGACTCTTTCAGGATTATGGAAAGGTTATTTCATAACTGAAGAGTTTCTGTCAATTATGGGTCGACAGCAAATTACAATATTTGCATCAGCATAATTGATTTTCCACAATTATGCTCTAACTCGAAAGAGTGCATGGATTAATTCCTATGCAAATATCCATTTATCCAACAGTTGGAAAATGTGTACAGTTTATACTCGGTAAAAATCACAGAAAATATTAAGGATGTCGTAATATCATTTATGGCTAACCTGTTATAAATTTTAGAACCCGGTTTTTTCGGATAATTGTAAACGAATTAAACTATGAGCAGAAATGGTAGCCTTTCAAGGGAATTCAAAATCGTAGAAAATCACGTTGTGTCGATGCAAATATTGGAACTTTAAGTCGACCCTAATTGATAGAAATTTTTCAGTGGTTAAACAACCTTTCCGCAAGCCTTACATTTTCAAAATATTGTCATCCTAATTTTATCAGATTTTTTGAGTTAAAAAGACAGGGCCAGTTATACTGATGAGTTTGAGACACAACTATTTTTAATTAAAACTTTTGCTGCTAGGGTGATCATAAAAATGTAGATCTCTATTATTTTGCTTATACCACGCCTTTGTATCAAAATTCCCCAACATAATGTGTTTGTCCTTTCTAATGCTTTTTTAATTAGAAGTATTGGTCTGCGAGATAAACTACTTAAACAAAAACATACCCTGTATACAAAAATGACTTTCTCAAATTTGACTTTGAACAGCTCCGCTTCTTCAATTCATTGAAAACATATTAAACGTTTAATGCTGCCATTTTAACTTGACATGTATTATAGTTTTTATAAAATTACTATTAACCCGACTTTGCCTACAAATCTGCAATTTTTAATTTACTTATTATCCCGACTTTGGAAAATTACTTTTAATATTATAGGAAAGGAGCAAAACTTCATAGAAGGCTTGTAATGGTGAGAACCCGAATTTTTGTTGGTATGTACCTGCATAGCTCAATTTTTCCAGGATGAAGACCTTTTCTAAATTTCTATTGACTCAATGAGTTATTTAATTTTTATGCACTTCTGAACTGAAAATTTATCTTCTGTGCTGGCAATGATTAATGGGTCGAGCCGATTTCTAATATCTCTCTCAGAAATTTATTTTCACTAAACTTAACTTTCTCTGTATTTGTTGTAAATGTCTTTATACTGGAAACGTAACACGATATTTTGCCATTGTATTACGAACAAACGTCAAAACGTATAGTTATGAAATTTTGTTTATGATAGAGTGAGCAATCAATCGTTCATAATGGCAGACAGCAAAACATTTTTCGCGATGCAGGTTCTGCGAACGTCAAGAGTAGAGCTTCTCGACTCACGAAGCGAGTTTCGCTGTTGACAAACGTCTCGAGCAGTGTACCTAGGGGTCGAGCAGGTTGAAATTTACGGGAGTTGGTTGGCGCCAGCGTATTAAGGGGCAGAAGCCCCAACACCTGCACTGAGCTCCGGAGATTAATAAGCGGCAGAGAAAAGAGTGAGCTCTGGGGTTCATCGAGCGTCAATGAGTACAGGACACGTTGTCAGTCGTGTTGAAAGAGCTCGCAAAGCCAGCTCTATGGGTTATTGATCGTCAATAATCAACGGACGGTTCTCGACGGGCGTATTATACCTGCGTAGTAGACGCCATGAAAGTGCTCGTAAAGTAAACTCAGAGAGAAGGAAACGAAGTAATCTATGGGCGTTGATCAGCAGAGGACGGAGTCAACCTAGTAAATGACAAAATATGATGATGGGGGTCTGCTCGATATCAATTGTCTTCCAAGGACCCCCTTTAATGTGAAATTTGAAGTCATATTACTTATTAGGGCGCATCGAGCCTCAAATACTTGGCAGAAGAGTTCGACTACCTAACTGTAAACCGCAGAGATACCGAGCTACCAATCATCATAGCAGATCGTACCTTGATGCAGGGTAGCATTTTTAACCGCAAGCCTCCATACTTAACCGTTCTTCCTAAAGTAATATGCTTCTCATTGTATAATTAACGTTTCTTTCTTTTATACAGGGTGTCCCAAAAAAGATCGGCCTACTCGAAAAATAAATAAAAACTAAACGAGCAGCGATAGAAATGCACCGTTTGCTACAATGTGCATTTTCAAATGCAACAAGTACATTTTCAGTTAGATGAACTTTCGAAATGAGGTACAAATTGCGGCAATAGATTGCGCTGCAGTCTGGAAAATTAAAATACGATATTTTCCACATATTCACCATGCGCAGCAACAACATGGCGTAAACTTAGAACAAAATTATCAGACACCCGTGCACACGTCTCAACCGGAATAGCTTCATATGCAGCAGAGATGTACTGTTCCAGTTCTGCAGTCCTTTGTGGATTATGGGGGGTGCACCTAGTCTTTCTAGTATCCCCATGGAAACAAGTCACAAGAGGTCAAATCTGACGAATAGGGAGCCCAATCCATGCCGCTTTTCGTATGAATGCGATAGTCCAAAACAATCACACGATCATCGAAATGTTCGTTGAGGAAATTAAACACTTCGGCGTTCGATGTTGCCGGGCACCGTCTTGCAGGTGTTCTTAAAGCCCTCCAAGGCATTGTGTACCGCCACAAATTCCCAAATAGCATACTGCAGTAATCGTTTTGAATCGGAACAATGGGCAAATGAGTCCTTTGGAAGAAATGGCGTCCCGAACCAATACTTTTGCCTGATGCAGGGTTGATGGGAAGGCAACATGGGGATTTTCTGTTCCCCATATGCACCAGTCGTGTTTATTAACGACACCGTCGAGATAAAAATAAGCATTGTTGGTAAACCAAATGTTTCCCACACAGATATCGCCGACATCAAGCTTTTGCAACATGTCGTTCGCGAAAGCCTCTCGTTCATTCATGGCAGCAGCACTGAGTAGTTGTCGAGTCTGAATCTTGCATGGAAACAGGTGTAAGCTGTGGCGCATGAGACGATGCGTAGACATTCGCCGTATTCCTGCCTGAGCTGCAACACGGCGAACGGAAACCTGGAGACTGTGTTGGATCACCAGTTTGACAAACTGAGCATCCGCATGTGTGACTGTCTAACGCGGTCGCCCTACCTTTCCAACACGGTCATCCTTCACATTCCCAGTTCGTTGAAATGTTTCAAATAGAGCCTGTACCCTTTTTCGGTTCTTTGGCCACATTGAACTTCCTTCGAATACTTCGCTTTGTTTCAACAACACTGTAATTCAGGAGGTGGAATTCCAACACAAGAAATATTCGCTGTTCGAAGGAAATGCATTTTTTCACAGCAAACTTGCAATCTGTGAACAGCACACGCTAACAGCAGAAAGACGACTTGCAAAATGGCGATCTCATGGACTGCGTTTCCCCATAACTCTCCCAGATCGCCTGCAGAGCCATCTATTGCCAAACTTTGTAACTAATTTCGAAAGTCTGTCTGACTGAAAATGTACTGTTGTCCCAAGCACATTGAGCAAACGGTGCATTTCTATTTCTGCCCGTTTAGCTTTTATTTATTTTTCAAAAAGGGCGGACATTTTTGGGACACCCTATACCATTGTTTCAGTATTTTAAAATACTTCTGGTAGGGAACGAAAAAATTACATTACTTCAAAATTACATTATCTAGACTTATAACGAAGTCAGAATTAGATGAAAATTGAAAGATGTATCCATTTTAAATAAACGTCCATCCTTCAAATTGACAAAATCTAATTTGGGTAGTGTGAGACCAGGATGCACCATATGCAGTTTTTGATGTTTACGACGAAACAAAGCTCACACTTTTAGTCACCGTTTTATGAGAGTCTTAGCCTGGAAAGTTATGACCACAATAAATACACGTCACACAAATTGCAGGGGTGGTTGAGGCAAAATACCCTAGGGCCAAGACTTAAACCAAGCTGCATTGAAAACTGAAAGAGACATTAATACCAAGGTATTACATTGCACTGAGGAGCATCCAGTGAGAGCTATGAGGGAGTATCTGAAGCTCAGGCAAAATGATGCGGCTGCATTTTTAAACAGATTTCGTTTTTAAATATTTTCCTAATTTTTTGTAAAAGTGTCCCAGAAACAAACGTAGTCGTCGAATACGTGTTGCCAGAGTTTTACCGGATAAGCCAGAAATTTGAAGCCTCGAACGCAGTGTGCATGTTATCCGTAGGCTTTGGCGCTTCGCTATTGGAGCGTCCTCTATCATTTGTCGCGGAAATTATATCGACATGTTTGGAATATGGAAACCATAGTAACTGGAATACCTACTATAGTGACTAATATTCTAAGCACTGTAATTGAAACTATAACTCCCATCCAAAGCGCGTTGACATCTGGATAACACAGACGTCAGATGTAACTGTATAAATAATACAAACCTATTTAATACGTCTGGGTTCTAAATCTTGTTCTAAATTATACTTAATAATGTTCTAGTACTTAAAAAATTTTAAAAAAATTTCCGAAGATAATTTCTGTTCAATTTTCGAGAAACCATTTAATATTAATAAAAAATTGAGATATATACATTATTAAATTATTTTAATGACAGTTTTGTGTCAGAAGTTTAGGAGAAATGTAATAAAATTAAACGCGTAGCCTCGTGCGTTAATAAATTTTAGCAACCATTAATCAACACTTTTTTCTTAAATTCTGGAAGTAGAAATTAATATCCATTGAATATTTCTCTCAGGGCAGTTTAAAGCCAAATAATTTAGGAGCATTATTTCTTTTTTCTTTCTAATTTTCAGGCAGCTTGAATTAGTTTTCTTGTAAATCTTATAAACTTCTATTATTTCTAGCAAGGCTCAAAGTTGGTTGGTAATTAAATTTGCTTTTCATTCTAGTTCTTATTTTTAAATTAGTTTTTCTTGTCAGTTTGAACAGATTATGCCTGTAAGGTTAGGTACAGAATGTGTGAAATTTTACACGTTATATTTTTATTAGCATATTATTCAGAATAAATTGATCCTTTTTACAAATATAAAATAAATTGGCAAAACATGGACATTATTTTAAATAGATTAATTCTACTGTATGAAGTTGCTTATTTTTTAAATAGTTTATTGCATTTCAATAATGTAAATTTCACATTTAGCAGGAAATAATTGTTTCATATAATTTTGTGTAGAAAAAATGTGTTACCATTTGCTGAACATTTTTACATACATTGCTACGCATGATATGTTAAGAAAAATATTTCGATGAAGGCAAAACTGGGATAATTATGGATCTACAGGTTTTGAGCATCCATTATTACCAGTTAACAAAATTTTTGTTATGTTTGTGTGGTTTTGTATCTCTCTGTGGACATTACATCTCTAGAACAAATTAAGAAAACTGAATAAAATTTAAAGTGATTATTAAGTTTGTGACACGTCAGAGACGATTAGAACAAGAGATAGTCACTTTTTAATTTTTTTTTTGGTCGAATTAAAGAAAATGTTACAAAAATACGCATGTAAATGTTTTTAAAATAGATATTTAATATGTAATTTTTACTTGAAAGTGATACATTTACAAGACTTGGGAACACCGCTTGTTGTTGGCACATTTTTGGCGCGGTAGCCCGGTGGTTTGCGCGCTGAATTTGCACGCTGCCACAACTGCCGCCGTATTCATGCGGAGTACGATCACTTTAAACATGTAGGTCCGTAAGTCCTTCCGAGAGGTTGGTGGTAGGGGAAGAAGGGTACAGTCCCTGGGGATGCCTCCCCCACTGGGTTCCGGTCTAAATTGGGTGGCACTACCCGGCCGTCCAAACGGTTACCTTACACCTTTCAGGTAGGTCGGACGGTCTGGGTGTCAACAACAGCAACATTTACAAGACTCTAACATGTTCTGTTATTGAGAAATTGTAAGTGTATCATGTATCTAGAGATGTATCTAGATGTATCTATCATGTATCTAGAAAAGAAATACGAAAAGTTAATTAAATATACTATTATCGAATGAGTGGGTGTCTTTTGGACTATTTTAACATGGAATGAATTGACATCATTATTTAGAAATAAGAAATATGCGGACTTCCTGAACAATAAATTGCGTATACATTTTTTAATACTATATAAATCTCGTATGTTTCATCTCACAAATTTCAAAGTTTTATCTCTAATTTCAAAAAATCCCACCTTGTTCTATGTCTTTTTATAAAAAAGCCGGATAAGAAGTTTTGTAAAAATCCATTAATATTTGTAGCGACTATCGCATTCACAAAAAATAGACCACAGAGAGATATACAGACGGACATCACACTAAAAGTAGACAAAGCGTGCTCAGGACGTCCTGAAACATATATTGACACATCGAAATATTGAAATAGGAAATTTTCTTGAAAACAATATTAATTTTCGACCCCGTCACCATACTTTCCTTATACATTATTGTATATAAGGAAAGTCATATCACATTTATAGGGAGTTTTCTGAAGGCATTGTAATTAGTTTGTTAAAACCATCCTAAATACACATCTGTAAGGGCTAAATTCTAAGCTATCAGAATCTTGAAGAGGGTTCTGAAAATGTTTGCATTGATAATATAAATAATTTCCAATCTCTACACAGTATGTATACTCATAAGAAATAAATATCCCCAAATTCTAAAATATTAGCGATATAAATATTAGTGAGTAATGATTAACTCAAAACCTGAACGAAAAAAGAAATTGGAATCTAATTACAAATTATGTCTTAATAGCCACTGTCAGGCAATAATCCGTGAAAATAGTCATTGCCCTGCACCCATTAATGAATCCGGAATGAGATTCACAATCAATTCGACAAAGTTCTCATTCGATAAACTTGTCAATTTGAAAAACCTGTTTTCGTGGTAACTGTTTTCGATAAGCATGTTTTCGCTGTAGTGGTTCACTGTTAAATTGTTATCAGTAAACTGGTTTTCTATAGTGAAGCCATTTGTTCTGCCGGTCATTCATAGAATTATGGCATTAATTCTTACTTTCCAATTTTTTGTTCGTTCGTTTATAGAACACTGCAGTTCGTTCCTTCTCCTTGGTTGTGAACTTTAAATTTTTTATCAACGGTATTTAAATTCAGTAATGTCTACTATAGGGCATGAGAATGGACGTAAATGAACAGCTTGCGAACAGTAGAATGCACAGCAACATAAGGGCAAAAGGGCATTATTGTTACCGCAGCGGGTGATGGTAAACTGACGAAGATGGCAAATAAAAAAATCTGATGTGGGCAACACATGACTTTCCTTATATAATGTACTGAATTTACTACTTTTACAGTTCTTATAGTAGATACTTATATTCTTTCCAAGATATTGAAATTTCGACAATTAGTCGTTATTTTTATTGATTTAGCGTCATTTTCATCCATTTGGAGAGATTTTCGCTAATTTGGCTACATTTCAAAAAGTCGGCAAGTTGGCGACATTCCGCCCAATTCGTCGCCAAAATCTCGCCAAGCGTTATGGACGAAGAAATAAGTTATTCTTACAACAGACAAATGACTATTGGCGTTCAAATACAAACGTATTACTCAACGTATCTTTTTTCGTGAATGGAACGAGCTAGATCCACGAGAATGATGTCACCCAATTTATAGTATGGTATTACATATGAAAAGTGAACATGTTTCTCAGGAAATATTTTTTTTTATTTTATATGACTTTTTGATAATCTTTTTAAAAAATGTGCAATATCTCAAGAACGGTTCAAGTTAGCGTTCAAAAATTTATGCCAATCGTTTTCTAATGAAAAATTACGTAAGAAATGTCTATTTGCGTAACTTTATTAGCGGTTCTGATTTTTTGACGATTTTTTCAACATTTCATTCGATAATTTAGGGGGGTTCTGAACATTCGATTGCGTATAAAAACAATAGGCTTCCAGTGTTTACTGATTGTGATTTTTGTAATAAATTTGGTTCGAATCGGTCTATTCGTTCGTCAGTTATCGTATCCACAGGCTCACTGACACACACACATACTTTCACACACACACACACACACACACAGACAGACAGACATCACTTGAAAAATGTTTGATTCGTGATCAGGGATGCTTGAAACGTGCTCTCCCGTCGAAAATTGGAATTCGAATTTTCGACCCCGTCACAATACTTTCCTTATACATTATGTATATAAGGAAAGTAATTAAACTAAAGCCATTAAACACCGAAATTTACCTTTGTACTGAAAATAATTTATCTGGAATACTTGAGTGACAATATATGTTTAAGATCATCAGGATCATCAGGTTCGCTACATCAGGAGGATTACGCATGATTTTGTAAATGAGGATTCCAGAATAGTTCTTTTCAATGCCTTGGTCAGGTCTGGGCTGGAATATGCGTCGGTGGTTTGGAGGCCTTTTCAGGCCATTCACTCTAGAAGGATTGAGGTCATCCAGAATAGGTTCTTGAGATATCTTTATTATGGGAAAACTGGCATTAGTTGTTATGCATTGTCTTCTGCTTTTTTGCGTGGTTTGTTTGGTGTTGTAAGCTTACAGAGAAGAAGGGATTTTATTCTGTGTTCTTTTTTCAGGGATTTGTTTCGTGGCCGAGTTGACTGTTCCCATGTCTTGGGTGGGGTTGGTTTTCATGTCCCACAGTATAGAACTAGAAGCTTGAATTTATTTGCCATTAGGAAGTTTGGGTCGAGTATTGGCAATAATTGTGCTATAAATTGCTTTTCTAAATTATACAATGGTTTCCCGGATTATCTTGATATTTTTTATTCTTCTGAGAAGGATTTTAAAGAGCATTTGTTGTGAACATCTTGTGTTTTATTACATGTATTCTTGTGAAGTGTTTTTTAATTTTAATGTTTTAACTTTTTAATGTATTTTAACTTTTTTAATGTATGTCATGGTATTTTGAATGTAGTTTTGCTCCTGCATGCTGTAACTGGGACTACGTCCTGTTGCTTGCAGTCTTTGTAAATAAATAAATAAATAAATAAGATTTCATTTGCTAAATTGCACTTTAAGTTATTTTAAGTGAATGTACACAACTACTTATTTTACCGTAGTCACTAGCCAGCATTCTGAAGATGTATATATTTACTAGAAAATTCTACAGTGTTTATGTGAGTGAGAAGGAAAAGGTACATAACGAATTTTTTTATAAAAACCAGTGCATATATTTTATTGAAAGTTAATATTTTATTTTTCGATAAATTGCAAATTACAAATATCCACCAAAAAAAGATAAATTTAGATATATCATACTACAATTGGAGGTTAACGATTGTATATTTCTAAAGTCGCAGATTTTAATGGAGAAATGATGAAAATGTCCTTACTTCTGATCATGCTAGTATTACTTTCCTTATATACATAAATGTATAAGGAAAGTATTGTGACGGGGTCGAAAATTCGAAATCGAGTTTTCGACGACAGAGCACGTTTCAAACATCCTTGATCACGAATCCAACATTTTTGAAGTGATGTCTGTGTGTGTGTGGGTGTGTGTGTGGGTGTGTCAGTGAGTCTGTGGAGACGATAACTGGCGAACGAATGGGCCGATTCGAACGCAATTTGATACAAAAATTACAATCCGTAAACACTGGAAGCCTATTGTTTTTATACGCAGTCGAATGTTCAGAACCCCCCTAAATTTTCGCGTGAAATTTTGAAAAAATCATCAAAAAATCAAAACCTCTAATAAAGTTACGCAAATAGACATTTCTTATGTAGTTTTTCATTAGAAAACTATTGACATAAATTTTAGAGCGCTAGCATGAACAGTTATCGAGTTATTGCCCATTTAAAAAAAAATTATCAAAAAGTCATATAAAACGAAAAAAAATATTTTCTATTGAAAAACATGTTCACTTTTCATATGTAGATCCATGCGATAAATAATTGGGTGACCTCATTCTCGTGGATCTAGCTCGTTCCATTCATGAAAAAAGATACTTTGAATAATACTTTTGTATTTGAACGCCAACAGTCATTTATCTGCTGTAAGAATACTCTTCTCCGTCCATATCGCTTGGCGAGATTTTGGCGACGAATTTGGTGGAATGTCGCCAATATGGCGACTTTTTTAAATAGTGCTAAATTAACGGAAAACTCGCCAAATGGATAAAAATGACGCTACATCAGTGAAAATAACGACTCATTGACGAAAATTAAATATCTTGGAAAGAATATAAATATCTACTATAAGAATAATCTACTTTGTTTTACTGTAAAAGTAGTAATTTCATTGCATTATATAAGGAAAGTCATGTGCTGCCCACATCAGATTTTTTTGTTTTGAAAATGTAAGGGCAAAATTCTCCGTGATACGTAATGTGCCCATTATCTATTCTATAAGCCAAGATAGTACAGATCTCGTTCTGGTGAGTTTATACTCACCAGAACGATGCGATGACTTGTAGTACGAAGAATAAGGCCTTCGAAAACGATTGACGTCTATATTACTTTCCTTATATACAATAATGTAAAAGGAAGGTATTGTGACGGGATCGAAAATTCGAATTCGAGTTTTCGATGGGAGAGCACTTTTCAAGCCTCCCTGATCACGACTCGCACATTTTGAGGTGATGTCTGTATGTGTATGTGTGTGTGTGTGTATATATATGTGTGTGTGTGTGTGCGTGAGTCAGTGGAGACTATAACTGCCGAACGAATGGACCGATTTGAATGAAATTTGGAACAAAAATTACAATCTGTAAACACTGAAAGCCTATTGTTTTTCTACGCAATCAAATGTTCAGAATCCCCCTAAATTTTCGAGTGAAATTTTGAAAAATCGTCAAAAAATCAAAACCGCTAGTAAAGTTACGCAAATAGACATTTCTTATGTAATGTTTCATTAGAAAACGATTGACAAAAATTTTAGAACGCTAATATGAACCGCTCTTGAGATATTGCACATTTTTCAAAAAAAATATTAAAAAATCACATAAAATAAAAAAAAATATTTCCTATTGAGAAACATGTTCACTTTTGATATGTAATACCATGCGATAAATTTGTGACATCATTCTCGTGGATGTAGTTCGTTCCATTCACGAAAAAAGATACTTTGAGTAATACTTTTGTATTTTAACCCCAATAGCCAATTATCTGCTATAATAATAACTTATTTCTCCGTCCATAACGCTTGGCGAGATTTTGGCTACGAATTTGGTGGATGTCGCCAACTTCGCGACTTTCTTCAATGTTGCTAAATTAACGAAAATCTCGCCAAATGGATAAAAATGGCGCTAAATATTTTTGTCCTTTCGCCAAAGAAATGCATACAATGCGGGACTACTTATCCTTATCCCAGTGCGACATGAATTATTCTTTCTAACGATATTGGCGTTTTCTTGATATAAAGTTTTAACTCTTTACTTTTATCTCCATGTTATTTGCTAAAGAGTTTGTTGCTCTACTATCGGAGCGTCCTCTATTAGTCGACGAGCTGGGAATGGGGGAATCCAGGTTCCCAACGCTATCGTGGTGACTGTTCGATCACACAGGCTATAAATGTAACTGTAAAATAATACTATCAATAGCCGGGGTTTAAATGGAATCGCATGTTTGAAGTGGGAAAGTTGCAAAAGGTTTTAAATTAAGACATAATTTAAAGAATAAATTGGGAAATCAGAAGAATAAAAAATAATTTCAATATTTGGGAATCCTAATACAAAACAGCAGAAGTTTTTAGAGTTGGAATTGCAACTTAAACATTTAAAAATACGTTAATAAAATAAGTTAAACAAATTAAAATATTGAACTCGACTTAATATTGGACTCAGTTTCAACTTTTGTACAGCAATATTTTTACTTTCCTTATATATAAGCCCTTATACATAATGTATAAGGAAATTATTGTGACGGGGTTGAAAATTAGAATTCGAGTTTTCGACGGGTGAGCACGTTTCAAGCATCTCTGATCACGAAACAAACATTTTTGAGGTGATGTCTGTGTGATAGTATGTATGTGTGTGTGATAGTATGTAAGTGTGTGTGTATGTGTGTGTCAGTGAGTCTGTGGAGACGATAACTGACGAATGAATGGACCGATTCGAACGGAATTTAATACAAAAATCGCAGTCCATTAACACTAGAAACCGAATGTATTTATACGCAATCGAATGTTCAGAACCCCCCAAAATTTTCGAATGAAATTTTGAAAAATCATTAAAATATCAAAACCTTTAATAAAGATACGCAAATAGACTTTTCTTATGCAATTTTTCATTAGAAAACGATTGACATAAATTTTAGAACGCTAGCATGAACCGTTCTCGTGATATTGCACATTTTTTTTTAATTATCAAAAAACATGTAAAATAAAAAAATATTACCTATTGAGAAACATGTTCACTTTTTATATGTAATATCATACGAAAAATTGAGTGACATCATTCTCGTGGATCTAGCTCGTTCCATTCATGAAAAAAGGTACTTTGAGTAATACTTTTGTATTTGAACGCCAATAGTCATCTATCTGCTATAAGAATAACTTATTTCTCCATCCATATCGGTCGGCGAGATTTTGGCGACGATTTTGGTAGAATGTCGCCAACTTGGCAACTTGTTTAAATGTTGCTACATTAACGAAAAACTCGCCAAATGGATAAAAATGGGGCTAAATAAATGAAAATGACGACTAATTGACGAAAATTCAATATCTTGGAAAGAATATATCTACTATAAGAATAACCTATTATTTTTACTGTTAAAGTAGTAAATGCATTGCATTATATAAGGAATGTCATGTGTTGCCCACATTAGATTTTTTACACTCTATTCGTAGGTAACGTACTGAGCATGTGCAGTATAAAAATGTTACAGTTTGTTTGGATAATTAATATTGTGATATTGTAAATCTATGTGCACTTTCACGTATGTACGTATGTATACTACCTGTTTTAGTTTTCTATTAAAAGAGATAACAAAATTAAAGCAAATAGTCCTTTCAATTGTTTAGGAATGGAGAATGTGTGAATTTTTACATAATTAGGAATTTTAAGTTTCGTTACATTATATATTCCGTACAAAGAAAGGGTATATTGTTTGTACTTAAATATATCCCCGTACGAGTATTTTATACAAACGTTAGATACTTTCTCCGAAAATAATTTTATTAATATTTTAAGAAAATATTAATATTAAAAATTAAGACACTTTCATTATTTGATTATTATAATGGCAGTCTTGTGTCAGAAGTTAAGAAAGATTTAACAAAATTAAACGCGTTGCCTCTTCTTGCATTAATAACTTTAGCAACCATTAATCAACACTTTTTCTTAAGTTCTGGAAGTGAAAATTAATATCCAATGCGTAATTTTCCTCTCAAGGCAGTTTAGAGTCAAATAATTTGGGAAAATTAATTATTTTTTCTAATTTTCAGGCAGGTTGAATTAGTTTTGCTAAATTTCTAGATTTTATTAAATTTCTAGTTAGTTTCAAATTTGGTTGATAATTAAATCTATCGTATATTCGAGTTCTTATTTTTAAATCAATTTTACTTGTCAGTTTGCACAGATAATTCTTTTAAGTATGGGTGCAAAATAAATGAAATGTTACACTTTTAATTTGTATTAACTGTTTAATCAGAATGAAACAGTTAATTTAAGAGATGTAAAATAAATTGGCAAAACAGATAAATTATTTAAGACACATTAATATTTTATGCAAGTGTTAATTTTTGAATTAGATGGTAACACTTTTCTTATATTTTGTTGATATACATTTTACATCACACAGAAAAGATATATTTTTATTTTTTATACTATAAAATATAGTATAGAGAAAGTATTATTTTCAAGAAAATTCTCGAATTCCATATTTTGTTGCATATATATGTTTTTGGACCTTCTGAAAAGGTTTTGAATATTTTTAGACTGATATCTGCCTGTCTGTGCTAGCTTACTTTTGTACACGGTAGCTTCCATAAATATTAACGGATTTTCAAGAAACTTTATATCCAGCTTTGTTATAAAAGAATTTAGAACTGAAAAGAATTTTTTGAAACTTGAGTGAAAACTTCGAAATCTACTCGACATTTTATATTTACTTAACATGGCAGCATGCGACAAAAGTTGACATAATTAGGCTTAGAAAGAGTCCTTTATGGCTCAACGATCATGAAACTTCACATTTTCAATTATTGGAGTAAAGACTAGTAAATTTGTCATCGTCAAACTTGGTATTAATCGAAGTATTTTTTCCAGCCCTTCAAAATTAAGGATGACATGTAATAATTATGATCATTTATACCAATGATACAGATTTTTCAAAATGTTACTTGCCAAATTTTGCAAAATTTCAAAAGTTGAAATAAAAGGCTACTTAAAATGAATTCTGGTATGAAGAAGTCAAGTTGGGGCAAACTCCAGTTAATTTTATATAATTTTGGCACAGAAAATTGTATGTAGTTCTGAATTGGTTCATGTAAATTACAGGGCAAATAATGATAAAATAGTATACGTACGTTTTGGAAATAAGTGGCTATAATTCTTCATTGCAACAAGCAGTGGCGAAGCGTTAAGAGAGACAAATTCAACAGTGTCTCTTTAAATAATTTACAACGTAGTATGTTTTATTTTAATAATATATTATTCAAAATAAGTGTATAAAATGTTTTATTTCTTCCTCTTCTTTGACCCGAAGATGTAAAGTTTCTGTTTGGACGGCCGGGAAGTACCACCCAAGTTGGGACGGCATCCACTGGGACCGTACTCACCTTTGTTTACCACCAAACTCTCAGAAGGACTAACGAACCCACACATTGTACCTGTCCGGAAAGTCAGGTGCTGCCCATCATCAACTAACATAACATGTTTCACTTCATGACTGGATTTTGCTCACGACATTTTTTTACCCTAATCGTCTCGTTTGCGCAAACATTGCGTTTGTTGCCTGAGTTCTCTGGAGAGACATTTTAAAAGTTCAAAGAAATTTTTATCAAGAGAATCGACAAATTATAAAGGTTTTGACAACTTTGTTACATTTGAAATTTTTAATTGCGAATCATAAATTAAACTTTATTCAAGTGGTAATTAAAGCTTTGTAAGTATAATATATATTTCCTTTGCTTTTTGTCTTTTCATTTTTATATACTAGAGTGCTCCGTGTTTTGTGCTTTCCTGAACTTGTGAAATGGCCCTCAATAATCATCGAAATTTAAACTAAAAGACTACGTTTGCTCAAATGCATCCATGAAATGCATGTTTTACACGTAATTTTTGACGATGAAAAAATTTAGACCAACCCCATTACTCTAGGACCAGCCGTTCTCGAGTTATTTTGATTTTTTTTTGCATTTTTGTTATGATGGTTAACAAATGAAAACGAAAATTAATATAAAAGTGCAAATTCAGTGTAATTTCAAAAAATTATGAGTGTTATGTAGCGCAATTAAACTTCATTTAATGAATTATTAATGAAATTAAGAGAACATGAGTATAAGTTTGTAAGGAAAGTCAGGTGCTGCTCATATCAATTTTTTTAGATTAGCTTAAGTAGTTGCTATAGTATTCATTTTAAGTAGCCTTAGCTTAGGTAGTTATCGAAATAAAAGTCCAGGAGCGCCATGATTCCTAATTTTCAGTTACTGGCACCTCAATTTCCTTTAAATCTTACACTTTACACCAGAATGTATATTTAAGCTATACTTAATTTGGGCATTACTATCAAACGGAATACTGCCATATTACCCGCAATCCTTTCAGTTACAGATTACCCATATCAAATCTCCTTAACTAGCACGACCTTTCTATTACTGTCAATTAAACGTGAAAATAATAGGGCTCTGTTGGAGATCATACGTCTGCATTTAACGCCACGACACAAATAAGATAGAATCAATTCATTGTCAAGTACCCAATATAAATTTCATCAAATGATTCTCACTGGAGCAATTCATTTTAATATTATTAGGTTTCTAGAATCCCGAAAATTGAAATAGTTGATGAAAGTCATAAAAATAATAATATTGAGTAGTTTACCTTTGCAATTCAATATAAGAAATTAATTGGCAACAGATATCTGCAATTAATATAACTTTTTGAAGGGCAATTATTTAAAAGACAAAGAGTTCTTTCGCTTAAAGAAAATTATTTTGCAATAGTTCTAAAAATTAATAATAATACTTCTAGTAGATGTTGTTTTGTTAATGGAAGTAGCTTTTATGCAACTTAAATTGTCAATATAAAAAATTAATTTTCAACTAATATCTTCAATCTATATTGTTTTTGCAGGATAATTATGTAAAAGACAAAGGGATCTGTGGACTACAGAATATATTTCAATAGTTTCTTTGGCTAAAAATTAATAATAATATAGTTAGTAGATGTAGGTTTGTTAGAGGATGTTACTTTTGTGCAAATTAAATTGTCAACATATCTGTACACAAAATAGTCTAGAGATACAAATGTATGTGTCATAAAAGATATGACATTTTGTGCAATTCTAATTAATGCACAGTGTTTTGAGAACCTTTTAAACTTTTTTTGAATTTAAATTTTAATGATGAAGTTAATATTTGCAAAATTGGATTTTTAGAAGCTTTCTTTTATAAAGTATTCTAAAGGCATTCGCCTGGCAGAAGAGCCATTTTCAAAATCATTTTCACACGGGATGTAACATCTGCAGGATGGGCTCACAGCTGCAAAAGAGAACAATCTGCAGCCCCCCCCCCCCTTAGCACGTGCAAGGAAAATTTTACATTGCTTAACCCGTAACGGTCAAAATTTCTTCACAGCCACAAACTTTGTTTCCCACAGAAACCTAAAAATGAAATTCTGCACCCTTCAAGTTAACATGGGCAGTCTTATGATGATAGCCATTTTTACTATCAACTTCAGAAAATAATGGGGAAAAGTTACTCCCACCTTACAGTACAGCTGGACAAAAGTCGCAGATGGGCATGACGCTTCACGGGGGAAATCAACACCATATTCCCCTTGGATTTTGCATTATAGCAGGCTACATCCAATAAGAGACCTTATAAGTCCTGGAATGGCCAATTACAAATGTTACTGAAGAGCGCCATTACTAGCGCAGCAAAAAAATATAATAAAAAAATAAGAGAGTATCGAGAGTTCGACGAAGGGGTGACGGCTTCGGCCGGTCACTATGCTCTCCTTTCATATCTGCTGATGATGTAGAATTTTTGCAGTCCAAGAGAAATCTTAAAATGTTGGCCTTGTACTAGGTTGAGCCGATACAGATGATAGGATCTGGATCTCTACACTGCCTACAGACAGGCACCTAGAAAAACAGAATGGGCATATATTAACTTAATCCGTAATGGATAATCGTGGCCCGGTATATCGAACCTCCAATGTTGACGTCGTTAGAGTATGGGACGACTGATAGTTATGGACAAGGGTCCTACTATGTCGTACATATTAATCCGGCATACTTTATCAAGGGCTGGTGTGTTTATGAAGAAATGCTTCCTAGAACCAAGGTGTCGTATAAGTCGACAACTCATATTCAGTGTAACAAGGAACAATCTATGTAATAAAAGACCTGTTTACGTAGATGCAGATGTCAAAATAACAATCCATGAAGGAATCCGTGACTGCTCAACCACGTAAGTCCTATTCTACATTTGTTCTGAGAAATTGCAATGAAAGACTATATCATTTGGGGTAACAATAAATAGTAAAGAGAGATTTAATTTAAAGATTTGACTTTTGTCCATTTAATATGTAGTTGAAAACTAAATCAACTTATTATTATAATTAAGTCCATTTGTTATGATAGCATTTATTTATAATGTTCATATTTAATACTAATTTAATATATTTAATTGAACCCCAACTTAGAGACTAGAGGGGAAGAATAATAACAATATGCTGAAAATTAAAATGTTGATCTGTAATTATGAAAGAATATAAGAATTGTGTAATGAATATTAAAATGTAAATTTATAATGATGACACATACTTAAATGATATTAATAAATGCTATATAAGTTAGTAATTTCATTAGATAATGGTGTATATGATTATGCATTAATTTGTTGGTTTAAAACTGTGCAAGAATTTCAATGGATAGATTTTCACTTCTCAATGCATATAAATAAATATATATATAATAAATATTATTTTGGATCCACACCTGCCTCTTATTTTGACTCTTAAGTTTTTGAAATTAATTAATATTAATAATACGATGTGTTTCAGGTATCTTGGAGGGTAAGTCTGATTTTAAAATGCTAGCCACTTGTGATCAAATAATTTAAATTTAAGTAATAGACCAAAATTAATTATATATTAATGAAGTATGCATTTAGTGACTTAATTACTAAGAGTTTTCCGTGGTCTATATACTTCTTTGAATTGTGTCAGGATAGATATGGCCTTTACATCCTGATAGTATGCTCATAATGTACACTTATGTTATGAAACTGAGAATTGGGATGGTCGCTCAGAATATAATTTGCACGGCAATATGAAATATGATGGAGTTGAATATAATGTTCACTTGAAAATATAACTATCTCAATGTTTATGAGCAAAAACTTATAAGCCAATAATATGTAGTTTAATTCCCTGCTACGAAAATAATTTTTCCAACTTATTTTTTGTAAGTAAAACTTTAAAAGCGTGTAAATAAATAAAGTATAAATTTTCAACAAACACTTTTACTTTTACTTTTTTCTATAGAAGTACTACAATACTGTCTATTACAATAATGATTATTTAAAATATACAATAGTAAATCAAATCGTTCGGCGTTTCATAGCATCTATTTCAATGCGCTTAAACTTGTCCCCACAGCTTCATCTTGTATGTCATCAATTAAATGTGATAAGAATGGGCTTCAGTTACAGTTTGTACGACTATATTTATGCAAAGGCGAGTATTTAATTGAATATATTTCAACTAACTTACTTGATTTAATGAAACTTTTGGAACATTGTTAAGAGTAAAAGGATTGAAATGGGAGTAGTAAACGACAGTCATCGAAGAATAAGAGAGAAGTCGTTGATAATTATTAGGTTAGGCTAGATAGAGTTGCACTTACAAAGGGAATACTTTCACCGAAAGAACAAATGGCACTACAGTCTTTTCTGTAAGATGCATGCTAGAATCCACTATGGAAATCTAACACGTAGTTCATGGAAGATGAATGTGGAAGCAACCATGGTCCGGAAGTCTGAGTGTCCATGCTTTGGTGAGTGCCCATGCTGAGTGCCCATGCTAGGTGCCTGTGCACAGAGATTACTCCTCAAACCTGGATGTAGTGAACACGAATAAAACATAGTAAATTAATAATTAATGATATTTAATAAACTCACAGGAAATATACAGTTCACAGGGCTCATAGTTAATATATCAAACTAACTCAATAACAGAAATTAATAACCATGCAACACTAACTGAAATTAATAACCATGCAACACTAGCTAAAATTAATAACCATGCAACACTAACTGAAATTAATAACCATGTAATAGTAACCATGCAAGATGAATGTGGAAGCAACCATGGTCCGGAAGTCGGAGTGTCCATGCTTTGGTGAGTGCCCATGCTGAGTGCCCATGCTAGATGCCTGTGCACAGAGATTACTCCTCAAACCTGGATGTAATGAACACGAATAAAACATAGTAAATAAATAATTAATGATATTTAATAAACTCACAGGAAATATACAGTTTACAGGGCTCATAGTTAATATATCAGACTAACTCAATGACAGAAATTAATAACCATGCAACACTGACTGAAATTAATAACCATGCAACACTAACTGAAATTAATAACCATACAACACTAACTAAAATTAATAACCATGCAACACTAACTGAAATTGATAACCATGCAATAGTAACCGAAAACAGGTTCCTCCACAATGCGTATTAAAGGATAAAACAGGAATAGTCGCTTAGTAAAAATTTCACAAAGGCATGCAGAGCTAAATGTGTACGAATCAAATGCGCATTGTCGATTCTTGTAACAAAATGCGATTCGTCACTTCTGCCAAAGGGTATACACGACATAGGAAGATACGTTCTCGATGACTTTTCCTGGATATCAAACTGAAGAGATAAGGAAGTGGTTGAACTTGTCTTTGTGGTATCCCTGTTTCCAATTATTAAAGCAACGCTGGTATTCAAAACTAATGGATAATGCAGGTAAATCTAAAAGTCACGCAAAATAAAATTTTTAAGTTATACAAGGAATATATGAAGACTTCATAGCAAATAGTGTGAACATATCATTTTGATGGCACAATTAATTGACTTTATTATCTTTTGCACACGTATTTCGTACAGTCATATGGATTTGGAAAAACCGAAAGGGCCATCTCCAGAACCAGAAACGACAATCTTTACTGATCCTCCTTCACCCCAGGGAATTCCATGATAAATCCATATGATTCATTATCTAAGCTCTATCTATAGCAAATCCTGAGAAAATGATGTTTAAAGATAATTTTAAACCGGACGTGGATATTCTGTGTGAACTTCTTTTCTCCATCGGAATTCGATGCTGAATACATATCAGTCATCATCTAAGCTCTATATATAGCCAATCCTAAAAAATAAATGCGTCAAGAATTATTGTTTAAAATATCCATCTCTTAATTTATTATTTTTTTCCCAAATCTTAATTTATTATTTTTTTCGCATTTAAAAGTACAGTTTGTAGTATTATTTACGATATCAATAAGTAAACTTATTACTATAAATAATATGTGTATATATATATATTGATTAATATAATTTTTATTTAATATTTTTGAACATTTTGAAACACGGTTTCGAACTTTATTTTCTGTACAAAAGTAAAAAAAAATCATATATCAATTATTGCTCATATAATCTTAACTCCGGCCATAAAATTTCGATTTAAAGGAATCAGCATCTTTTTTATCTTAAATCCAACGTCGAATTCCTATTCAGCAATACAAATTAAGATACCCACCAATGAAGGACTATAACAGTATCTCCAGCCCTTCAGAGTTTGTACATGTCATCCATTTCAATCCGCCTTAACTAGTTCCATCTAACCTATACCATCAATTAAACTTGATAGAATGGGTTTCTGTAGAAGTTCACATTTCTATATTGAACGCCAAAGACAAGGATTCAATAATCTGTGTGACGCCGAATCTGTACTGGTATTCAACATTAATAGATAATGCGAAGAAATAGAAAAGTCATGCACATTCAATTTTAAACTTATACAAAAAATGTATGAAGACATCACAAGATGGCAAATAGTGTGAATATATTTTTGAAGAAACAATTAATTTTCTTTATTCCATATTGTATACGTAATTCATTAGTCATACGAATTTTCGGAAAAACCGAAGTGCCATCTCTAGAACCACAAACGCGAATCTCTAGTGATAGTTCAACTTTCCATGGAATTAAATGCTAAATCTATGTGATTCATCAATCCAACGCTGAGAAATTAATACTTAAGGAAGATTTTAAACCGCAAATGGAAATCTTGAGCAACAAAATGGATGGAAAAAAATGAAATGTGAAGGAAAAAATATAGTTTCCTCTCGAATTTGATGATGAATTGATATGTTATCATCTAATCTCTATCTATAACCAATCCTGAGAAATATACTTTTTAAGATTTTTTTAAATTGGAAATCGATAAAGAATCGCGAGTATAAATCCTTAAGGAGCTATTGTTCCTCTCCAGAATTTGATGCTGAATCCGTATCAGTCACCGTCTAAACTACATCTACATTATATGAAGATGATCAAAAATTATTTTAATACTCTCCAGAAGTGCCCATATATGACCTAAAACCATAGAAACTCTGCACATTTACATTACTGACCATGGCACATAATTTAATTGGGCAATATTCGATTAAGTAGATTTATTTCAATGCTAAACGCGATACATTATTAAGCAAAATAATACGTATTTACAAATATTTAACATGATTTTGATAGTAATAATTTTCCTGTCTTTGACAGGCTTAAATACTGGTATATACACATATATATATATATATATATATATATATATATATATGTATATATATATATATTCTTATTTAGAAACGCAGTTTGTAATATTATTTTTACCGTCAATAAGCAAACATATTACTAAACATACTATATGCGTAAATAATTTACATTATATCTTACACCATTTTTTTTTTTGCATTTAAAAACACATTTTGTAGCCTTCTTATGGTATCAATTAGTACACATATTACTATATTGATTAATATATATATCTTTTTACGTTTAGAAACACAGTTTGAAACTTCATTTTTTGCCATACATTTATTGCTTATATCATTTTAACTCCCACCCTACAATTGCGATTTCAAGGAATCTGCATCCTTTTAATATTAAATCCAACTCTGAATTCCCATTCAACAATATAAATTAAGATACCCTCAAATGAAAGCCTATAACCGTATCCCCAATCCTTCAGAGTTAGTACACGTCATCTATTTCAATCAGCCTTAACTAGCTTCATCTAATCTGTACCCTCAATTAAACGTGAAAAGAATGGGTTACGGTGGAAACTCGTATTTCTATACTGAGCGCCAAGGCAAGGATTCAATTATCTGTATGACGCCGAATCTACACTGGTATTCAAAATTAATGGATAGTACAGCGAAATCAAAAATGTACGCACATTAGATTTTAAAATTTTACAAGAAATGAATGAAAAAGGCTTCATTTGATTGCAAATAGTATGGACATATCATTATTGAATGAGACTTCAGTTGATGGCAAATAGTACAAACATATCATTTTTAAGGAGACTTCATGTGATGGCAAATAGTACAAACAGATCATTTTAAGGAGACTTCAGGTGATGGCAAATAGTACAAACATATCATTTTTAAGGAGACTTCATGTGATGGCAAATGATGTGAACATATCATTTTTGAAGGAGATTTCATGTGATGGCAAATATTATGAACATATCATTTTCGAAGGAGACTTCATGTGATGGCAAATATTATGAACATATCATTTTTGAAGGAGACTTCATGTGATGGCAAATAGTATGAACATATCATTTTTGAAGGAGACTTCATGTGATGGCAAATATTATGAACATATCATTTTTGAAGGAGACTTCATGTGATGGCAAATATTATGAACATATCATTTTTGAAGGAGACTTCATGTGATGGCAAATAGTATGAACATATCATTTCTGAAGGAGACTTCATGTGATGGCAAATATTATGAACATATCATTTTTGAAGGAGACTTCATGTGATGGCAAATAGTATGAACATATCATTTTTGAAGGCGACTTCATGTGATGGCAAATAGTGTGCACATATCATTTTCTATGGCACAATTGATTAACTTTATAATTTTTTGCATACTCATTTCATACAGTTTTATGAATTTTCGGAGAAACCAGAAGTACCATCTCCAGAAAAGGGGAATTTTTAGTGATGTCCCTACACCCTAGGAAATTCGATACTAAATCCATAGGATTCATCATCTAAGCTATATTCTATCCAATCTTGAGTAATTAATGTTTCAACATAATGTTTTAAACTGGAAGTTGATATTCTACTTGAATCTTCGGAATTCGATGCTGAATTCATATCAGTCATCATCTGGACTCTATCTATAATCAATTCTGAGAAATAGATGCTTCGAGAAATTTTTTTAACTGGAAGTAGATAAAGAACCGAAAATATAAATCCTTAATGAACTATTCTTCTCCGGAAATTCAGAGGTATCATCATATAAAATATATCTATAGCAGATCCCGAGAAATAGATATTAATGTGAATTTTTTAATCGGAAGTGACATCCGCAAAACCGGAAGTAGAAAACCTTAGTAACTTCCTCTACTTCCTCCGAAATTTCTCTGAAACTTTGCAATGACTCTCTCATAAGAATGGATGAAGAAATATTGCTTTAAAATTAAAAATATTTCACTCCTGCAAAAGGTCAAATTGTGAAACACTTTTTGCCTTTAATTGATAGAAAAATGATGTATAATTGCTGCCTAGTGCATTAAAAACAGCAAACTATATTTTTATATACTTTTAAGGGCACATTAGTGCTATTCAAATGGGAAAAATTCTATTATTTCAATTTCTGAGTACACTATGCTATTTGAAAATGCTTGAGGAAATTTGTGAGACCTACAAGTTATCATTTTCCTTATTTACATTTATTCTATAATTTTCCTGATGACTAACAGCCAATTAGAAGCTCTCCTGTTTGACGGATCAATCAGGATCTTCACTGGCAATGACCGAATTCTACAAGTGAGATATAATCTACGTTTTGGCTGATCGGTTCTCAGATCAAGAGGAGATCGGGGATTTTGAGGCGCATTTCGCTTGTGCACTAGGAAGTTCTGGTCGTTGAAAAGAAGGAATGGATGCTTAGACCAAGTTGGATGATGATCGCAATCTTGAGTAATTAAGGAATCTAGATCGCCTATGGCCGATCTTCCCAGTATTAAAGAAATATTTAATATTGTGGGTGGCTCACGTTTGTTAGTGTATAAGCAGGCTTTATATACGTCTAATTGTTTATGTATGTGTATACTGATCTGTTTAAGATAGAAGTATCACCTACCTTATTTTGAGACAGGTTTCGGGGGGAGAAAGTTTTCTCTTTCTGTTGGGCGGTTTTGGTATGTATTTCACATTTGCTGGATTTAAGAGTAGTTTAGAGTTGATAATTATTTTGGTTATTTTAAATGGGGACTTCGGTATAGGGGTTTCATTGTATGATATTTGTATGTCATTATTTTCTTCACCTTTATTTTTATTATAAATATGTTTCTTTATTATATGTCTCTTCCCCGCATATTTTTGCGGTGGTTTTTGTGTAGGCTAGTGTAACTGCCCTGGCCAGGCACAATTTCTTTTAGAAAAGAATAAATTTCTGTGGGTGGGGGAGCATCGCCGTTCTTGGTGGCGCATCTTGCCTGGCTGGTTTCGTTGCGAGCGGGTCTCTGGCTTGCTGGATGGGGGGGGGGGAGGGTTCGACGTCTTCGTCGGCGTTCTTCTCCGGGACTGGTGGCGCTGGGCCTCACTCGGCAGGGCGTGAGCCTGCTGGCCCCTTGGTGTCCCAGGCTGGGCGCGCGCTGTGTGGTGGAGTCGGCGGCTTTCTTCGTCTGATGGGGTCGGGGGGCTCGATGTCTCTTCTCTGTGCTGGTGGTGTTTTTCTTCCCGACCGGGGATTAATGCCTTATAAACTCTAGGTTTAGGGCCCTCAATCTGGGTTTGCACCTACCTTATTCTGATTGTGTCAGGCTGAGAAATTTTCATTTCTATTTAATAAATGTATTTTTGGCTTTTAACTATTTTAATGTGTATTCTTAGTTGTTAGGTTTTGATTACTCGCGATTTTAGAATCACAATTTGATTTGGTCCACTTTAAGTTTTAATATGATACTCGACCAGGGTAAGGAACTTTACAAATTTGTTGTGAGCAACTTTCTGGCCACCCTGTATGCAAAATATTACACAATTCGCAGTGTTTGTGAAGAAATATAATGCTTTTTTATACTCTTCATGAATTCTACTATTATAACACTACTGTGATTTCCATAGTCAAATGGGAGAAGGATTATTGTATGGATAAGATACGTTGTTTCACACATATTGATAATAAAATTAACATAATATAATATCACTCCAAAGAGCCTTACAACGACTATACAAGCTGTTTACAAACCCATTAATTAGTTATTATGATAATGTCACTTCCTATTCCACAAGAGCTTTTGTGAACTCGTAGTGGGGTTGTGGTAGTAAGCCAGTGCACTTCAATTTGCATCCCTAATATAGCTTTAAAGATATTACGTTGTTGGAGATGAGTCTGGGGAATTCATTTGATGATTCGTTCTATTTGAAGTAAATCGTCAATCACCTGAGTTCAATAACGTTTAACATAGTCATCCATGAAGATGACATCTAGGCCGCATAGCCTATAACCTGCCAATTATTTGAACAGTTAATGGCATAAAAAATATTGTGTATTGTACATAAGAATAGCAGTTTTTACAACTAGAGTGATAACGTCATATTAGGTATTAATTGATCGGTTAAAATGTACTTTCTTAACTATACAGCTTCTTGGTATGTATGTTTATATATTTGATTATTATTTTTTCTTATATTTACAATATTATGTAATCCTTAAGATTTCTTCTTTTAAAGATAATACACTCTATAACAAAAAAAAATCGGCGCACCAAGAAGGTGTTGTCCGATTGTAATGAAATTTCGTATGCGAAGACATTTTGAGAGAACATGCAAATGAATAAAATTTGGTGTCCAATGAATAAATAGTGGGAGCTCCAGCGCATCGGAACTACGCATTCAGCAGGTGTATATAAGGAGCGATACTGAATCTGTTGTCAAAATTTCTATTGCATTTCAACTGAGGATATCTTACGTCAACTGTAACAATGCCTCACCGAAAAACTCGTGCTCTTTACGAGCATATGTCAAAATTTGAAAGAGGGCGTGTTATTGAATTGAAAGAGGCTGGTTGGACGAATCGAAGAGTCGTTCGACATGAGGGTCGAAGCGATGCGACGATTAGATGATGCTGGCAAGTGTGGGTAAACAACGGCAGATATCAGCGTCAGGACGGCAGCGGTCGACCTAGGGCCACAACAGATTGGGAAGACAGAGCGTTTGTCAGAGCAGCGGTCACAGCAAAGGAATCGTCGTTGACAACTATCCAAAGTGTGACCCGCACACATGTGTCCAATATGACCCTCTGCGGACGACTCAGAGAGCGGAATTTACGCTCGCGACGACCGTTACGCCGCTCACCTCTCACGCCAGTACACCGTCAAGCCCGATTACAGTGATGCCGGGATAGATCAACTTGGAACTGCGCTGACTGGGAACTATAGTCTTTAGTGATGAGTCCCGTTTCCAACTGTGTCTTGAAGACAACCGCAGATGTGTCTGGAGACGTCCAGGGCAGCGTGGGTATTCTACTCTTATTATCGCACGCCACAAATGCCCACAACAGGGTGTTATGATCTGGGGTGCCATCTCCATTGATAGCCGGACCCCTTTGGTAGTCATTTCTGGTACTCTGACAGCACAACGGTACGTAGACAACATTCTACGATCGGTTGTGTTACAGTTCCTTTTGCGACACCCCTGACTTATTTTTCAACAAGATAATTCCCGGTCGCACACGGTACATGTTGCCATGAATTGTCTTCAAGTTTGCTCAACTCTTCCTTAGCCAGATAGGTCTCCTGATCTCTCCCATAGAGCACATTCGGGACGTTAACTGAAGGCGATTGCAAATAGTCAGGAATGTTGACGATTTAGCCCGACAGTTGGAGACGATTTGGCAAGACATTACGCAGGACACCATCAGTGAACTTTATCAGTCTATGCCACGCCGAGTGACATCTTGCGTCCAGGCCAGAGGTGGACCAACGCCTTATTGACTTCCTCCCTTTGTATACGGTCAAACTCTAAATCGTTAAATTGTTCTGAATTTTTAATCGTTTCTATTTCTTTGTATGTTCTTCACATCCACGAATTTTTATCACAATCGGACAACTCCTTCTTGTTGCGTCGATTTTTTTTTTGTTATAGAGTGTATTTCCATATTGATAAGTAAATTTACCTACAGACGGCGTACAATTATATGAGTATGTTGCATATATATAAAAGTGTTTTAAACTTGTAAATATTCTCTAATTTAGGGAACGCACATAACAGACTTACAAGAAACATATTCTAGTTGTTAGTGGGGTTCAACTATCAACATCTAACATAATGTAACCTCACTATCATACAGTATCTTTCACTTACAATAATAATCTTTGAATATATTCAAATGTTTATTGATATAGTTCAACAAACTAGCTCCTGCTTGCTGCGCTCACCAACTCCGAGGAGCTCTTATTCATTAAAATTTAAATCAAAATTCTAAGCCTGTGTTGCACATCTACGCTTTCACATCAATCTATAATTTCGTAATTGTACCTTTTGACCGTATGTGCGCCACCATATGGGACCAAAACTCGTAAAATTTTATTTTTAAATTGAAGGGAACTCACTAATAGTAATTGTCATGTCCTGCAGTATCTTATAATCCTGGGTTGGTTTCTAGTGGCAGTATCCATGTGTATCCATCCATCTTCACTACATTTATGCAACTCCAGACAATTGAATAGCCAGAGATTTTCTTCCTCAATTGTTTCATACAATTTCATTAGTAAGTTTTCAGTACATGAATCATCTACAGAATATAATAAGTACTGAAATCTAATGGTTTGAAAAGAAATTAAATGTTATTTTAATTCTAAAATTCTATTACACAGTGAATTTCTTTGAAATGATTGCAACATGAATGACATTTTCGTTAGTGTACATATTAGCTTGTATATATTAGATTATATAGTGTTCAATGAAGTATTCTAAGCTTTTTGAGCTACAAGATATATCTTGATTAAACATTAAGGTGTAATTTCCTTCTCTTCTCTACTCCAGTATCTATTCAACCAACATTTACTGTTGCATTCCTCATCACATGAATAATACATTTTGAAGCTAATTGCAGTATTGTATGTGCCTATACGTTCTGGAGGTTAGCTCTTGCTAATTAAAATATCTACATAATTTGTGACAGTACAGATATATATTCCTTCTGTGTTTAATAAAGTTTTAAACTGAAATTTGAAAAATATTTATATTTCAAACGTGTTCTGATTACAATATAGCAAAATTAGTATTGTCTATCTGTGGGAATATATATGTGTGTTTGTACGCTTGTCAGAACTTGAGTTCAGCATATATCAAATATAAATGCATTTTTGATATTAAATTTTGATGGTTTAGGTAACTAAACAAATACAAACATATTATAATAATTTCTTATTTGAATATATAAATCTTTTGCATGTTATAATTTTCATTATGATATGATTTATGCATTGGAAATTATGATATTATGAAAGTTTGGTATTGGAGGATTATAGAAGTTTCACAATCTCCTAGTAACGAAATATATTCCAAATTAATATTCTTTATTATATTGGAGCACCCATCAACAGCATCACTGAATTGGATTCCCGTTTATTACGCGCTCGCGACCAAGTATCATGAAATAACCGATATCTGCAAAGACAACAAGGAAACTTACTGCACCAGCGGACGTTGAAAGTTGCGCACCAAGAAGAAAACATGGTACAACCGAGAAATGATGTAAACAACTAGAGGGCGGGCTGGTATGCAAATAATCCAAGTCTAGTGTGATTGCGCATGGCCGTACATCCGTGAGTGGCGCTGCAAGCATGAGCCAGAGGCCTTATAAACCTGCGTGTAGTCGACGTCCTATCAATGCGAGAAACTTCGGCCGACGCAAGCACGAGTACGAAGTGAAAAGAATGGTGGCTTGAAGTCAAGAAACGTCGATATACGAAATTGTCGGACTTCGAGAAAAGCCTGATCATCAGGCTGAAAACCGCAGGTGGTAAGCGCTCTGGATAGCCCGTCGCGTGGATCGTACGGACTATACCGTTCGGCGGTGTTGGGAACATTTGTCACGGGACGCCACCCAAACACGGAGGACCAGCTCTGGGCGGATCAGGCATACCACGAGTAGAGAGGATCGAATGATCGTGTAAAAGGCACGTATATAGCCCACGACGAGCTGAACCGTGATACAGGCACACGTAGCGGCTCCTGTGTGCCCACGAACCATATCTAGACACCTAAAAGAAGCGAATCTGCGATCCCAGTCTCCCTCACGTGTGCTGTTAACACGGGAACATCAGCGACTTCGGTTGCAGTGGTTCCGGACCAGAGCAACGTGGAACGCTACAGATTGGCGATGTGTGTGGAGTTTAGAGATGAGTGCCGATTCGTTTTAGGGACCGATGATCAGCGTGTCTGGGTGTGGAGGTCCCCTGCACAACGCCACAATCCCAACCTCGTTTTCGAGCGCCACACCAGCCCCTCTGCAGGCATCATGATCTGGGGGAGCCGTAGCCTACGACAGCCGATCCACTCTAGAAGTGATATCTGGAACATTGACGGGCCAGTGATGCTTGGATGAGATTCTACGTTCCCATGAGCTCATATTCGTTGCTGGGATTCCAGGTGCGCAATTCCACCAGGATAATGCCCGGCCGCACACGGCTCGGGTCGCCCAGACCTGCCTGATTTATGTCCAGACACTTCCATGGCCTGCCTGCCCCCCAGACTTGCCCCCTACCGAGCATGTGTGGGATCAGTTGAAACGCCAGCTGCGTTGTTGCCGCAATATTCTGGATTTGGAACATAACGTCCAAGAGGTGTGAATTCGTCTGCCGCAGGACAACATCAGGCCTCTGTTCGACACCATGCCGGACCGTATTGCTGCTTGCATCGCCGCATGATGCGGTGCGACTTGCTATTGAGGATGACCGGACTGTGTACCACAACTCCCTCTGTACGTGTTCAACTGCACTTCTTTTGTGATCATGTATATCATTCATCTATATCTGTCCATCAATTAAATTCCAGGTCCGTCCTATGCTTCCTTCGTGGTGCGCGACTTTCATTGCCTGTAAGTATATGTCCCAAAATTGTGTGATCAGTATTATTAGAAAACTGCAATAGGTAGGAATACGAACATTTTGCACTCCTATGTAAAATGGGACACAAATATGCAAAATCACAATCTCAATAGTTAAAACCAACTGTAGCAGAATCTACCGAACCAGAAAACCAACTGTAGCAGTCCATTTTTAAACCACACATGCTCACTACGGTTCGTGCAAAGAACAAGTGTTGCGAACGCGCAATATTCTGTTTGCAGCCTCCTTTTTTGTCTGTCTTGAATGCCAAACAAATAATATAAAATGCATGACGTCAACATGACGTGAGTCTAACGTTTCCAGAATTTCCCAGTTGAAATGGTTACCAGATTTAGCGATTTATCGCCATTTTCGCGACTTCGGAAATGTTCCAGGAACTTCCTGATAGAACGATCATTCTTTGAGATATAGATATATCCAGAAGTTTCTATGGAGAGACTTTAAAAAGGACTCACTCTCCGTTACAATGGAGTTGAAGAATGGACATGACATGAGCTACATTGATATGTGATTTTTGTCAATGTTTTGAGAATAGTAGCGCCTGTTTTGTGAAATTACTTTAGTCAACTTTTTAAGAATAATATTACTTATTCTGTGAAATTAGTGGAGCATTTAAGTGCTGTTTGTTTTATTGCATACTTTTCCAGTTTACTTTGTGTTTGTGAATAAACGTTAGTTATCCAGACACTTTGACTCGTTCTTGTATCCTTCGTCTACAGCCAGGATTCTAGGGGTTATGTCCGTAACACAAGTAAACAACTTTTAAACAGCTAATCAAAACATGTGCACTTGCATGGATTGTGATTCAAACCTGCTCCTGTATATTCAGTGCATTTTTGCGATTTAAATATACAGGGTCATCCAAAAGTCCTTGACACATTTTAAAATCGAATATAAACTCAAGTAATTGCCGTACGATAGTGAGGTTTGGACTAAAATGCTTTTCAAGTTGAACAGTTTTGGTTAAGCAAAAAAAAAATAGTTCCAAAGCGCTACTGGTTCAAACTGTTTGTATATGTACGGTTTTATTTTTTTCAGATTCGTTTTGACACTGTCACTGAGAAGTAAGAAATGACAACTCCCACCGAAAAAGCTCGTTGCGTAGGTTGGTACTTTGAAACTAAATCCAGTTCAAAGGAAGTTTCGTGCCAAGTATAAAAAAACCTCCATCTCGAAACAGCATTTTGGATTGGCATAGCAAATTTTTAGAAACTGGAAGCGTTTTGGATGGAGAAAGAAGTGGCCGGACATACTTTCCTTCACTACTGGTCTTCAGTTTTTATGCCTTTTTTTGGTATTTTAAGGTACAGCGCCATCTATGAGCAATGTTAGGAACTAAATTTCTTTATTTGCTTAACCAAAACTTTTCAAATTGGAAAGCATTTTAGTCCAAACCTTACTATCGTACGGCAATTACTTGAGTTTATATTCAATTTTAAAAGGTGTCGAGAACTTCTGGATCACTTTGATATCATTGTTTTTCTAGTTTCTAATTTGTTTCAATTAATATTCAAATTCTAAAAACTTATATGCTCTTTTATATTAGGATTCTCAAATATTGAAATTATGTTTTTTTTCACTTCTGTCATAATTATTCGTTAAATTAAATTTTATCTTGAAATCTTTCACAGTTTACATACTTAATATGAGTGACTTCATTAGCTGTTTTGCTAGTGGGTAAAATATGTTAATTATCAAATCGCATAGATGACCTTCAATGTGCCTTATTGAAATATATTGAAATATGTACCTCACTAGAAAATTTGCTCAGCTTAGCCGGGATTAAATATAGCACTTCAATGCATCAAGTATATAATTATCTAAAAATGAATATTTTACTCTTCTATTCTGAATACATTTATCTTACCATCTTTGAAAGCTATTTTCTTACGAATGCATTATTTTGAACGTTTGATTTTGCACCACAGCCTAAGTACAAATATTCTAAAACTCGTTACTTGTTTATATAATTTTCAGTCCATGTGTCACTTTAAATTAGGTGTTTTGCATTCATTTAATAATTCAAATAATTTTTTCATTGGTAACCCCCCCCCCTCCACCAACAATAATAAAATTTCGATAATTATATTTTTATATATGAAATTCACAAAATTTCATTTCCTTATCTCGTAATGAAAGCTTCGAATTTCATCTAAAATTCGAATGTTTTTGTTCCGCAGAACTCTATAAACTGGATAAGTTTGAAATATTTTATTGTCTTGTATATTTTATCGAATGGTCCAGCCGAATACAAAATATTAAAAATATACCTTTTAAAAATTACATTTATATGCTCGTTGAAAGATTTGATCGGGAATTAACTTAAACACGCCTAGAAATTGAAAACCAAAACTGCATTTCTTTATCTTTGTTAATAATTGGCCAATTATTTTCCACAATGTTTTAAACTTATTGTGTTACATAGAACATATTTTGTGCTTTCAGGAATTCTAAAAATAAATTACAAGAACATTTTTAATGCAAACATTTGAAAACTAAAATTTTCTGGTTAGCTTTGTCGGACGGTCTGGATGCGGTGATAGTTTTAAGTTTATACATCACTTGAAAGTAAAAAGCGTTTAGAATGTGTTATAGAATTCGAACGGTTTAATTCGTTGCACCAATTTAAATAAAATATATTTTTAATATTTTATTTTATCGATAAATTTGTTGAGCGATCTGCCTACCTACTTATCTAATTTTACATATGTATATCTTGATGTATGCGCTCGAAATTTTGAATTCACATATTTTAGTCTGCATCATATCTGAAATATTTCATTTTCGAAAAGTGAATTTTTCCTTGTTATTGTATAACGATCTACAAATACAATTTCAAATTTATACTTAAATTTGTTTTAGAATTCGAACATGTTAGTCAGCAGCACTCCTGTAAATGTGTATATATGAAAACTTTTTTTTCTGTTTGATTTATAAAAAACCTTCCTTCTGTTCATTAGATTTTGGCACCCTAAATTACTCAGAAGTGTCAGTTTTTTATCACTTAACAATTCGAACATGTTCGTCTATGATATCTCCTAAAATAATAAATATTTGAAATCAAAAATTCCCCATAAGTCCCTAGCTCAATAAATCTAAGTTTAACATTGACAAAAAAAATCGAACGTTTTTGTTTCATAATATCCCATAAAATAATAAATATTTGTAAATTACAATTACTTATGTTGATTTCATCATATGGTAAATTTTGCACTAAAAGTCTCTAACTCAATAACCCTGAAATTTCACGTTTATTTGACTCAAAAATTTGAAGAGTTTTGCCTGCCTCTAATTAAAATAATAAGAATCTAAACATATAAATTAGTGATGTTAATTTTGTTATATGGATTAGCTTTGTACTATATGTTAAGTCTCCACATTAATAAATCTGGAGATTCATGGTCATTTGAAAATTCGAACATTTTTATCTATGACACCAATAAAATAATACATATTTGAAAACAACACGTATCTATGTTAATTTTATGATCTACACTTCTGAACAAAATTTCAAGCCCTACGTAAATAAGGAGTTCCACATTCATTCGACAATTCGAACGTTTTAATCTGTGACATCCCTTAAATAATATATATTTGGAAAAGGTAATTGTTCGTATATATTTTATAATATGAACTCCTTTTGAACCATATTTATTCGACAATTCAAATATTTTTGTTCATTATACCCCCTAAAATAGTAACTATATAAAAACACCAATTACAGGTGTTGATTTTATCACATGATTCACATTTATACTAAAATTCAAGTCTAAGCATTAATAAACTTGGAGTTCAAAAATTCAATCGACAATTCGAACAGTTTTGCCTGACAACCACTAAAATAATAAATATTTGAAACACCAATTATTCTTGTTGATTTTAACACATCATCTACCCTAGAATCAAATTTGTATCAAAGTCCCTACCTCAATACACTTGAAGTTTCACGATCATTCAACAAATCAAAAATTTTTGCCTATGAACAGCCCCTGAAATAATTAATATTGAAAACGATAAGTATCCATGTTCATTTTATCATATGATATACACGTTTGCACCGAGTTTCAAGTTCAACTTTAATAAACGCGGAGTTTCACTTTCATTCGATCATTCAAACATTTTTATGTGTAACACCCCTCTGAAATAACAAATACTTGAAAACGGCAATTGTCCTTGTTGATTTTGTTATTTAATCTACGCTTCTGCGCCAAATTCCAAGTCCTTATCGCAATAAACCTGCAATTTCGCGCTCATTCAACAGTTCGAACACTTTTACCTGCGACACCCCATAAAGTAATAGATATTTGAAAACACCAATTATCCCTGTTGATTTTATCATATGATCTACCTTAGTACAAAATTTTAAATTCCCTGTGCAATAAATCTGTAATGAAATGTTTAATCGACAATTCGAACACTTTTGTCATTATTGGCACTCCCTAAGATTTAAATTTTTATGTTTTTATAAACTATAAATTATCAGTAGAATGTTGTCCGACTTGTGTAATTAAGATATGAATAGAACATTTAATTTTATAAACCTCGTCCTCCCTCTAGAACAATCAATGTCACCCACACGCTTGATGTTGTCCGGTTTAGTCATGCCAAACTTGGTTGAGCTGGGATTAACTGTGTGGATTTTCCAGTGCTGTTAAGACAGACAGCCACATAGACATATAATCAGACGTTAAGGATTATAGTATAGACTTTAGAATATATCTGTATCAAACCACTCCCGTTTTATCTAGTCCAGTTCCTATTCAATCAACAATATACTGTTGAATCCCTAATTAAACAAATAATACATGACCGAGTTAATTGCAGTCTTTAGTCCTTCGTCTGTTGAGAAGTATTGTTCTTACTCTTGGTAATTCAAGCATTTGCATCAACTGCAATTAAGTCGACTGATATTTGACATCCCTGAGTTTCGAAATATACAGGAATTGTTACCCATTTAAATGAATAGAGATTAAATAGTATAGAAAGATACTTTAACGAAATTCAAATAACATAAGAACGGATTTAGATTTTTCCAAAATCAATTTTCGAGATAATTTCCTACGGCCACTGAGTTGTGTACATGTAAATTTATAATCACAGTACTCTCATAAATATTATAACACTATATTGCTCATGGAATTAAAAATAAGATAAATCAACTATGTATGAAAAGCTTTGAGAATTATACCTAGATGTCGCTAGTGTTAGTAAAGTAGTCGCTATCCCAGCGCCAACTGAATTATTGTCTCAAACGATATTGGCATATTCTTACTAAAGTTTTAATTCCCTTCATTTACCTCCATGGAGTTGCTTTCCTAAAAAAATTCAACTCATTTCGGTTATATGCCTTGTCTTTAAAGCGTAGACTCCAATTGATAAATAATACACATACTACAACAAATTTTAAAATAGTACGTGAAATTAAATAAGCAGAAAATATCAAGATTTATGCATGATTTAAACTTTCTACAGATTCTTCTTTGAAACTGGCTTAAATGCAAGTCGGACGCTGCAATGCCCCCAAAAAGGCCATATAAGTATCAAGTTGATAAAAAAATCTGGTTCACTGACTTTACTATGCAATTTGCACAGAGTAGCTAAATTATTATATATACTAGATCTCTTGAAGCAAAGTACAGATGGTCAAAGTAAGATCCGTAGAGTCAAACCAAAAGTATTACTGAAATTGTAATAATGTCTACTATCAAAAATGTGCATCTAATTTTCATAAGTAAATGTCTTCATATTTAGTTGCTGATTATTTTCGAGAATTTAAATATCAATGCCCATCTTTAACACTTCTAACACAGTTGAAACGTCTTTATGACTTTATGCATTCTGTCTGCCTGTCTGTCTAACAATTCGCACGATAAGTGCCATAAAAATGGCTTTATCAAAATGAAATTTTAGTATATTGTTGAGACGGTCTATGGGACATATGGGAATCTAAATGAATAATATCACCCAATTAGTTTTAGATTGAACCCGGGTTGAAACATTGAAATACATTGAACCATATAGGACTCCATTTTTCAAACATTTTTTAAGCAAAGTTAAAATTCACAAATTGCTTCGAAAATTTTCGAAAATACTCAAATTATCCCATAAAATATATAAAAACAAGTTCACCAAAATATGTTTGGTAGTTTTCTAAATAAAAATTAAAATAATAATTACGCCCATATTATATGAAGCGATCATGTGACCCACTTCAAAATAAAATATTTTTCCCAGTGTTTAAATAGTGATTTTTAATGTTATTTTATATTTATATTTAGTGTTGCATTCATCCTAAAACTGCTTTACTTTAGAGTATTTACTGTGCATCTACATTCTGCGCCAACGCAATTACAATATTTTTTAGTGTAAATGATCATCAAACTTTGATTATTTCTACAACGAAGCATAATTTTAATGGATGCAGAATGTAAATAAGTGATTGTAAGATGAATTGTATAAGAATTGCTGAATTTTTTACGCAAACATTTAGCTCTGAAGTCTGGAATGAAAGTGATATGAATGAAGCATTCATTGCTTTTACATAGAGAGCCAGACGATTTATATTTAGATGACGTCATTCGAATAAAGTTCATTTCTTTCGATGAAGTTTCAAGTTTTTAAATGTAGTAAATTATTGTAGTACTGTGATAATTTAAAATATATCAGCTCTGAATGTACAGCATTTGAGGTGTTTAAATAAAATTGCATTTCAGTTGGAAAGCGTATCATATACGTTAAGCATGATTGATCTTTCTTGTTTATATTGTCATAAGATTTGTCTTAAGGGTTTTTTTAGCCGACTGTAAGTATTTTGCATATTTTACTGACGTTGGATAGGTAAAAAAAGGAAAACCAAATTCAAAGAAATAGTAACATAGTACATTACTCAAAACATACTAAGTAAAAGGCGCGGTTTGACTAACTTTGTATGTAGTGCTCAAAGTAATAATGTGAGCATTAGTTAAAAGACAGACATTGGAAAGTGTTCGAAGGTAGCAGATATAACTACTGAATGTGAAAAGCTACTGGATATGTGGTAAGTTGGTAATATTGCTCATTCCTACAAGGCAACAGCTCATCCTGTTAGGGGTTATTTGAATCATCCACCGAGCTAGATAGCTGCTCAAATTACAGTTAGTACATCGTATAGATTAATGAAGCAATAGCACTATCCAATGGATCTTTATAACTTACTCTCTCTATGTACAGATGTATAGCGTGCATAAAATATAATAAAATAAAATTTGAAAATTGAATTTCTTAAGAACAGGTCAAGATTTTATTCCAAACTATGCTTCGTTCAGTATTCACGTGCGCAGATAATTTGCTCTATTTAGATCTGAATCAAATGTATTGTATTTGATGACGTAATTTTGGGGTTCTCTGTTGTCTACTAAACTGTAAAGGTCAAATAAACCAGCATTCTCTTCACATATCATCGAGTACCTTTTAACCAATAAGTCACTGTTGCATCCCTAATTAAACGGAGAATTCGTGTTCAAGCTAATTGCTGTCTTGGACCTTCCGTATATTGTGAAGTGTGTTTCCAGCTAATTATAATGTTTCATAAGTTTCAAGAGAGTAGAATGATATAATTGAATTATATTTCTCAGTGATTAATTGCTATTCATAACACAAAATGGATAATACAGATGCCTGTTATAAAAATTTTGTTGGAATTTTTATAACAGTTTTGTTATTCTAAAGTTGCATATTTTGAAATATTGTTCCTGAAATAATTTATAATGCTTCCGCTTTATTTTCATTCAAATAACTACACGTATTGAAGATATTTTCAAGCTTATTCCATTCTCTCACTACAGCATACAGAAATTATTGTTTTTTCATGAAATTTTTACATTTAGGAATTTTTTTATTTTATTTTCCTTAAATTTTCTCATACAATTTTGATGATAAAATTTCACATTAATTCAATTTAATAGAATTTTGATCTTCGGTTCAACTTATCTGGATGACACTTACCGGATTTTGATTTCCAAGTTTAGAAACAAATTATGACTTTCTTGGTTTTAATGGCCTCCAATTTGATAAAATATTTTTTTAAATAATTTTCTCCATATCTGTGCTTTTATGATCTATATTTGTATAACTACATTTTGTGTTCACAAAGCTTAAAGTGTGAAAATGATCTACGAACAAAAATGTTCAATGAACAATATAAACGTTCAGAAGTAGTTGGTTTTATAGAGAAACTGTCAGGTCTAGAAAATCCGCATCTTAGCTACTTTAAAGCAGCAATTGTACATAGTACCTTAAAAATGCCATGATTCAAAATCCAAGTTGTGGCTTTTAAAGAAAATAACCACAATGAGTTATCGCCTTATGTAAATATCACATAGCGGTTTTGTTCGTTGCTTTTTGTAGCCGCAACGTGGAACAAGTTATAACTAAAAGGTTCATGTATCTCTCGTCTCGTGAGCAAGCTAGAATTTGGTAGTTATTACAATAATGTATGTTTCTTAATAGTACGAAAATTTATGATAAATCAATGACTTAATATCGGAAAAAGATTTTATTATAGATAATAGGCCGTACGAAGTAGTTTTACAGGAATTTAAGGAAACTCAGATATTGCGACAAAAATAACGAACCCCTCATCTCGCAACTTTATTGGCGTCTTTAAAGGTACGATGATGGGTGAAACGTCATTTTTAATCTCTGTAGAATTACTCTTGCCTCACAAATAGTCAACTGCAACATTTTATAACTTAGTATCGAATCAACATTGAACAAGGAAGCTCAAAATCAGGTCAAAACAAGTTCAAAAAATATTTATTTCTTCAACTCATGACTTCCAGCAGTTGATATTGGGACACACGTTGTAGGCAAAATACCTGACGTTGAAAAATAACATCTAACTCCTATAAAATCCCCTATATTCGCAATTGATGTCAAGTTTTCTTAACTTTATCAGTTAAGTAAAAAAAAATGTACACTTGGGCGTCTTTTATGCTAGTAATGAGTTCGTAACTGCTGAAAACAACTTTATCGATACACATGAAGTGTTATACCTCAGGTTCATTATCTCTTGGATCAGCTTCAATTATAACGTCTAAAAGTAATTAGAAGATAGACTGTATCAATAAAAATGCAAATGCCGTCAGAAAAGTATCAAGTGTAATTTTTAGTGTCATTCTGACAGATTTACAAAAACAAATAAGTTTGTCGTTGTTCTTAATAAGGCTAATATTACATGTGATTTTTTATCAGTAATTTATACAGTTTATAGCGAGTTTATTACTGTTGCCGTATTAAGAAATTAGCTACACATTGTTTCACATTACGTCGAGGTCTAAGAAAAGAAGAGATAACGACGCTTTCTGGTATTTTCATAAAGTCGGAATGCTTTGCGGTCATTTTCTTTAACAGCCACTATGCGAATTTCACATCTTGACTTTTTAACATGACAGACCTTGTTGTGGCTCTTTAAAAGCCGGCAGGATATAGAAAGTCTGGTTGATGGTCCTTCTCTAAAACCGCAACCCGGTATGTTCGGGTTTATTTTCGCCCATTCAGCGTTTTTGTTCTTTATATACTCCGAAAATCCATGCATCTCTTTTGCATGAAAAATATATATTCCTTTGTCATGTTCTGAAAAAAAATGTGTCCAAGAGTATTGCCAACCTTCCTATATATAAATCTAGAATTCAGACCTCTGAGGAAGAAGTATTGATATTGAGTATTTTGTTTTCATCATGGGTTACATTGGGTCTCTGAGAAATTTTTGAAATTTGGTTTCTTGAGGACATTTACACATATATGAGCCGCCTATTTTGAGCTCTGAGAAAGTGTCTATTATTTTTATTTTGCTTTGTAATATATTTTATCTAGACATTTTAGTACACATATACAGTACAGACTTTCAGTACAGATTTTTCAATACAGATATACATTTTAGTACAGATACAGATAGACATTTAGTGCATTATTTTCCTTCTTGTCATTTACTTTCAATGGACTTGATGCACGATTTCTTTTCAAATGTTCAATTTAACTCCCTATCATGATTTTTTTATTATTCTTATTGATGACTTAATCGTACTTAAATCTTGTCAAATGGCAGTTTTGAAAGTCACAAATTACCGATCATGATATGTTTGTGTATTTTGTAACTCGTATGTAAAATAGATTTTGTTTGCATGGTTCTAAGAAAAAAAAATAATAATATTTGACATTGACACTTGATTTCTAAAGTGTATTTTGTTGATAAAAGTATATTTTAAAAAGTACATTTAAAGGTTGGTAACATTTTAAATTCAATTTGAATAACTGGTTTGTAAATTGGATTGAATACTTTTGTAATGCTGAGACTCATAGAATTTTTGTATTCAAAAATTAACCTGCAGACAATTATATTTCGTTTTTGATAACATTTATTATAAATTTCGATGCATTTTCGTAATTAAGTTCTGTTGGGGGTGTATGATCGTTGAATACTTGTGATACGAATGTTGGTGTATATTATGCAATTGCGATTTTGCCCAAAACTTGCTACTTTACTGTGGGAGGGGTTATTGTTCGTTTTTTCTGTGGTTCTTTGTACAAATTGTTTGTAAATAATAATTTGGTAAATACGAATGAGTTTTATGTGAATAATTTAGGCGATGCTCTTATTTGATTTTTTTGAATCGACGAGGATTTTCTTGAAAGTTAAATACTTCTCGTTCCTGTATGGATTTGTTGTGATCTGCTGCTTTTCGAACATTGTAATTAATATTATTTTAAATGTGTTTCATTATTCTAAATTCCATTTGAATTTGTTGTTGTTGGTGAAACCCAGACCGTTAGGCCTACCAGAAAGATGTAAGGTATCTGTTTGGACGGCCGGGAAGTGAAAACTCAATTTAGACCGGAACCCAGTGGGGGAGGCATCCACAGGGACCGTACCCTCCTTCCCCTTCCTCGAATTTGTGTCGTTTAAAAAGGTATTACCGATTTCATACAAAACGCCACTAAATTATATTTATTCGTGAAGAATTAATTTTCTTCTAATTTCCTGTCAAAATTTTTCTTTTCGATTCCATGTTGTGTGGAGGGCATTCGTGCGTCTGTCTTTGTCAACGACACTTTGGAACCTTTAATTGAGAAATATAGTATCATCATTTGATTTGTGTTCCCTATGACAGGAGATAATCGATAATTTCAAAATTAACAATTTTATATCAAACAATTTCCTCTGACTGCTTAATAAAGGCCTGCCTGATTGCCTGCGAACTTTTTCACAGCCATATTTAACAAGCTGTCAGACGTGTTTTGGCAATTGGACCACATACCATGCAATTTAAAAAGTTAAATACGTAAATTGAGATCTTGTGTGGGACCTGAAAGTTCGCTAATCGTGTATTTGGCTTTTTATGCTTTCACTTGAGATCCGAAGCTAATCATTAAGTTAAGGAATTTGAATATATATATATATAAAGAGAGAGAGAAAATGTTCTTTACAATAAAGGTATTGTATACCCTGAGTAAAAGAAATAATTCTCAGTAAATTTGGACTCTTGATGATTTTGCCTGCGCCTAGTTTGTGCAAAACGTCACTCCCTCCAATGTCCCTTCTGATGGTTAGGGATTTATTTTATTAACTGCACGATCAAGTTTTGATGATCTTATTGACCTTATGCCTACCTTTTCCTTGATTGTCCTGATTTTTATCTCACCAGATGTGTATTTTGATCAGGTGACGATATCTCATACGATTTATTTGACCTTGTAAACGATGTTGCAGAAGGAATCGATGTTCTTCCCACACCAATGTTTCCCTTCCTTTTTTTTCCTTTGCTCTCCCCCTTCGGCCAGCTGTCTGAAGAATACGTAGCTAAAATTTATCAGCGTCTATAACCTATAGTCGACATTTATTTCCATTGCAGTGCATCCATTTTATATGCAAGTTTAACAAGAAATGCCAACATGCGCTATAAGAGCTTTTGTATTTGAACCAGTAATAAAAATGCCCAAGAAAAATAGAAAGTAATATACTATATAGTACAGATATACTAAATTTTAGATATACAGAATTGCTGGCATACAGTATTCCCACAAAATCTATTCTAAGTTAAAATAGCAAATTTTGTCCAGATTGAAAACTGGGAAATATAATTTTTTGAATACTATACATATCGGTATCCATTATTACAATACTCTATTAGTATCGTATGCTAGTGTAAATATTCATTTTATCGAAAGGCGATGTATCGAGATATTAATACATATGTGCCGAAAATCACATCACTATGCTACGCAGATATATGTCTATTTAGTTTCCTTATGTGTATTTCAAAATAAACCACTGTCTGGTAATACACAATTATATAGCAGTAGTAATGTAGCTGGTAATACGTCCAGTTACATTCCAGGAAGCCCGACTTCAATCCTTGATTGTATCTGATTGTTTTGTTAAGCTGAAATATCGTCTACTACTCTGGAATTGACACTCAGATTAAACTGAAGTGAGATAGTAACCGGAAGTGGCTAGACGCTCATCCAGGCTTTGTTTTAAGGTAGGAAAAGTAAGATGATTCTCGCAGATTTATTAACGACTACAGTGATGTAACTGCTACTCACATATGGACGAAATTTAAAAGACGTGGATTTGATACCCGATTCCTATCAGAGTTATTTTATGATCAAAATTAAATTCAATTTTCTACCACTTTACATAACCTTCATGCACAGACATTCTATTAGATGTATTTCATTGTTAAATATACATCTTAAAATCCCAGAATGTACTTTCCAAAATCTATCTAAACTGGTCAGTGTTATTTCCACCTCGAAATATAAACTGAACCCAACAATTCAATCCATGATCTCCAATTTAAACACAGAAAAGTTTTCAAGGTAATTGTAGTATTATATGGGCGTGAAGAATGGACTTTTGTTAATTACACAACATTAATTGAAATGCAATCAAATAAACATAGCGCTTCAGCGTTAGATATTGATAGTTTATTTTCAGATAATGTACTCCAACTACGAACAAGCGATGTAGTCATTGAAAACAGGGGGTTTAAATCGCGTACAAATAAGATATACTCTGTTCCACATCGAGGGTGCAGAAAATAGAGATTTGTCACAAAAGTATTTTAATATACTCCAGAAGCTTTACCCCTGTGACATAGAAGTCTAACTCTTTGCTTACCTATAGTATCGACAGCAGGACAGATTCTAATGGAGCAGGAATTCGATTTTCATCCCTGAGGTGGAAAAAACTGGGGCTATTTGAAATGGCTTTTCAGGTTCTCCAGACCCCCAGTGATTATAAAGACTCAATATTTACATACTTAAAGTATGGACCCGGGATAAATCTTAACAAAGTCAGAATGCCGATCGGGGTGGAGAAACAGGAAGCTGAAAAGTATTTTCCAACACACTGAAAGGCCTCCAGATGATTTTTGTGGGCATAGCATCGGCAAAACCTAGCGGAACCGGAATTGTAATTTCTTTAACGGAGATGAGAAAATGGAGGGGGGGATCCAAAAGTCCGTCCAGACCCTGCAAAACTGCCCTCGGCAACTAAGAACACTGAAATTTTCAACACTTATAATATTGACTACGAGATGCAACACAATCTGCCCATTTTTAACAAAGACATGTAGCAATATCGTTAAGCAACATGCATTTCGACACTAAGCATCACGCATTGCTAAACAAAATAAAAAATGTTTAAAAATGCTACCTAATTCTCTAGTGTCAGTTCCACTATCTTTGAGAGACCTAATTTCTCAAATCAGTATCTGGCGGATATGAAACTGTTTTCTGTCGATCTGCTATGATCACTTAACGATACATGCACTTAATTGTTATGCCTCTCCCAGCATTTATTCCGCTAAAACACTTGTATATATCTGAATCCGGACTTTGCAATTCAACCTATATATACTAGTATTTTACAACGTTCAAAAGTAATAAAAATGAATGTATCCTATATTACAATCGCACAATTTCACATCAAAAGACCAAATAAAAATGCATCGCGAAGTAGCAGGTTTTTACTTTCATATATTCCGGTGATAAATGAAATAGCATCGCAGTTCGATATTTTTAAAACGAAAGGGGGGGGGATTGATTTTGTTTGGGAAAACAAATATTAGAACTGGGTTGCATTTAAGTAGTATGGACCAGAACTATTAATCTTTCAGAAGGAAGCAAATCTTAAATAAATGCTGCAAAAATGTGTTTAAGGGAAGTGCATTAGAATCCTTATTTGTAGAAAAGGCCTCACCCAAGACTTTGTTTTCTGATATGAGCATATGAGTGTCGAAACCCTAGTTCTGGCTACATTCACAGACTCTAATTGAAAGAATCGTTCAGGATTAAGACGCTCTAAATGCATAATAATTATTTTTGTAACAAAAGTTAAGGGGAAACGGTATCTCCCAAGATATTTTTCTTTAATATTACATTCCCTATACTCTAACTGAAAACTAATTGACCAAATTTCATAAAATTTGGTAGATAAGTCAGACGTGGGTTACCATGGTGTTGGTAAGATTTTTGTTGTTGAGATCCAGACCGTCCGACCTACCAGAAAGGTGTAAGGTAACCGTTTGGACGTCCGTGGAGTGCCACACAATTTAGACCGGAACCCAGTGGAGGAGGCATCCGCAGGAAACGTACCCTCCTTCCTCTATCACCAACCTCTCGGAAGGACTCTTGGAACTACATGTTTAACGTGATCGTACTCCGGGTGAACACGGCCGCAGTTTTGTCAGTGGCAGGAATCGAACCAGGGTCTACCGAGTGCAACTCCCGCACTCTAGCCACTGGGCTACCGCGCCCCTGTCAGATTTTTGTAAACAAACTTGCCTTTTTTGCTAAATATCCTGAAAAAATTAAAACCAACATCCCAACTCCAGACAAACAGTTTTCGAGTTGAGTTTGTTTGCACATTTTGCAACGTCGCCATCGAAAACACGTCGAGTCACCAAATGAAAACCAAAATTGAATTAAAACTGCAAATTCTGTGTTATTTCAAATAATTTCCCGCTTTATTTTGTGCAATGGAACACAAGCTAATGAGTTATGAAAGAAGTAATATCAATGCTAGTCTGTATGAAAAACCATATGCTACCCACGTCAGATTTTTAATATTATGATAGTACTCGTGATTGTATTATATTTCAACATAAATTTAAAAATAAAATTGAAAAATAAAATTTGAAAAAAAAAATATAGAACTGTGCATTTAATTTTGTTTTATGTGAATAACATCTATGCTTTGGGTACCTGTAGTGGAAATCGGCATGATTATTGCAGCTGAATTTGTTAACTTAGTCCGTATTGAGATATTGGTACAAAAACACGATATATTTTATTTTGTTAAAAAAATTAGGAGGAATTAAATGAACTTAAATATTCTAAATATGTTTAATATTTAGTGAAATTTGAACATAATAGATGGAAATATACGTATTGAAGCACGTATTTATGTGCCTCCAGGTAAGTTTATAGATTATCTTGAATGCAAAATCTCGTCAGATATAAGTTTAATATATAAATCGCCCTAGCAAGATAATAAATGGTTAGAGTATCCAGATGAAATCGGGCAAAATCCCAAAAGTGTTAGCTGTAAACAGTTGAAATATTTAAAAGTCGAACGATTTGAAAGTCTGGAAATAAAACAAATAAATCTGAAAAAATATGAATGAAATTATTGAACAATACTAACTATTTATTTTTCAAAATGTTAATCACACAGAATCATTCTAGTTCCATCAGTCTGGAGCCATCGTCAAATAGGATTTTTTTTCAATTTTTTGTTTTTTTAATCCCCACTACATTTTTAAATTTAATTATTTTAGTTCTATTTTTTATACTCATTGGAATATACATAATTATGCATCGACATTTTGATGCTTTTGATATTATATGTAATAAAGTTTCTTACTGTTATGTATACAGGGGTGTAGTCGAGGGGGGACGCGGGCGAGCGCAGACCCCCACCCCCACCCCACCTTTTCTCCTGATTTCAAGCGTACCCCCACTTTTTATTTTGTAAGGGGACGCTCTTTTTTTTTTTAATTTATATATACATATATAACCGCTCTGCAGCTTGGCATAGATGGAATGCTTGGCCGATGGCCTCAGATTATTATTCTTTGGTCACTCTTCCTCTGAAAAAATATATGGATAGGGATGGCGGTTATTACAAAAATAACCGGTTTTCTGGGTATTTTTAGAAAAAAAAACGTTTGTAGACATAAAAATGTTATTTACATTTTATTTACATTCGGATTTTAGAAATTTTCCAAAGCTAAAAAGCTTTAAAAAAATCATTAGAGAAATCAATGACAAGTATCAATGTAATCAATGTATTCAATGAGTAATCAATGTAATCAATGAAAAAGTATCTCTATGGAAAGTTCTTTGAGATAATTTCATTTCAAAATGCAAGAATCTTAATTGATTTTTCTTTCTTGAGCTGAGAATCATATACTTTGGAGCAAAATTTTTGGTTTTTAATAAATAACTAAATAAAATTAAAATAATTATTATACTTTTGATTTTATCAACATGTTAAGAGTTCGAGTTGGAAAGTAAAAAAAGAAAATAAATAACTAAATAACTGGATACAATTGAAAAAGTATCTCAATACAAAATTCACGATACTAGAGACTAGGGTCGTTACTCAAGACATTTTATATGGGTGATACTTGTATCGCGATACTGCCCAGTCCTATGTCAATCACAGAAATTATAGAGCATCGGCTAAAATTCTTCAAAGAAAGAGCGTCCCCCATTTTTTTACGACTACACCACTGTATTTATAGTGCAAAATAAAGTGACTAAACAGTTCTTAGGCAAAATACTAAACTGTTCTTAGCTTATGCGATTAAACATGCACTTCAAACCTGTATGTTAGTTTCATGTAGAATTTTATCAAATACATAATGAAAAATCATATGTGAGCTGCACTTCACGCAGCAAGAAACTCAGATGAATAATCCATTAAATTGAGTTCAATTGATAAAATTAAAATAGATACTTACTTATTAACATATCATGTTTCCACGATTCCATAATATTAGTAGTATATAAATAATAAGTATATAAATAATAAGTAATTTAATACGCCTCCTTATCCCCCGACCATTCAAATGGTTGCTCTTAGTCCTCGGACGAGTCGGATGGTCTGGGTTTTCGACGCCTCCTTATCCATTGGTCAACTAAATGTCTTTTAAAATGTAGTCATTACTTCAACATTGCATGTAAAACGTTAATATCTCGTAAACTATTTCACCCGAGAGTAGTTAGGTTAGTCTATTGATTTCGTCGTTAAAAATTATGTAGAATATAAACATTTTAAGAATAATTTTAAGAATATGGGCCATTTCGCAAAAAAATTTGTTATTTTTTCTAATCATACAAAGTTATAATCAGCGCCGGATAATCTGCAAGTGACTTACTACTAAATTATAAGAAATTTCAACAAATAGTTTGACTTTCCATACTATAAATGGTAATGTATACTGTACAGGAGAAGTATTGGAATCATATGAAAAATCACAATCGAGTTTTCGACGGATTGACACATTTAAACACTCTAGAAGTCGAAAAAACTATTTTAGCGTGACATCTATGTGTGTGTCTGTCTATCTATGTGTATGTCTATCAGTATGTGCCTGTCTATCTATTTGTGTGTTGTTGTTGAGACCCTGATCGTCCTACCTACCAGAAAGAGGTAAGGTAACAGTTTCGACGACCGGGAAGTGCCACCCAATTTAGACAGGAACCCAGTGGGGAGAGGCATCCACAGGGACCGTAGCCCCCTTCCCATACCACAAACCTCTCAGAAGGACTTACGGATCCACATGTTTAACGTGATCGTACTCTACGTGAACACGGCGGCAGTTTTGGCAGTGGCGGGAATCGAACCCGGGCCTGTCGAGTGCAATTCCCACACACTAACCACTTGGCTAATATATTTGTATATGTCTATCTATATGTGTGCTTGTCTACCTGTTTGCGCCTGCCTATTTGTGTGTGTGTATGTGTCTATGCAATGTATTTGTGTGTGTCTATCTATGCAATGTATTTGTATGTGTCTGTCTATGCAACTTATTTGTGTGTGTTTGTCTATGCAATGTATTTGTGCGTGTCTGTCTATGAAAAGTATTTGTGTGTGTCTGTCTATGCAATGTATTTATATGTTCTATCTTAAAAACTTATTTTATCAAATTTCACACAACTTAAATAAGTCACTTTTGGGTTATGCTGCTGCTGATTAGATTTTTTTACGATTAAAAAAAATAGAAACTGCATTTTCCGCGAAATGGCAGACAAATATCTTCAAAATATAAAAGGCAATTCTACATGTTTAAATGCATCAATTAAAGCTTGTGTTTATATGTAATTTTTAAAGACGAAAAGGATAAGATATTTCCAATTACTCTATGACTAACCATTCTGGTGATATTTAAGTTATTTAGATTTTTTGCAGCGCCGCTTTAGAAAATACATATTCGCCGAATGAAAACAAAACTTTAAACAAAATCACAACTACAGAATAATTTCAAAAAATTATCCGTATTTTTGTTCAAATAAATGCAATTTAATAAATTATGGAAGGAGGAAATAATTTCGAGTGTGTAAGGAAAGTCATGTGCTACCCACATCAGATAAATTTTTCTATTAATACCTTTATTATTTAAATTTAGATAAATTACATTAAAATAGTCTGTTGTATAAACACATTTGATTTAATTCTCTGGCTAAGTAAGATGATACAATTTTCTTCAACTAAAGTTCCTGAAAATAATCATCTGCATTTGGCTATTTCTACGGAAGAATAAATTCTGCCTTCTGTCTTTATTAATATATACACAACCCATTTGCCCAGAATCTGGAAACATACATGGGTTTAGGCACTGTGAAGTAGAGAATAATAAATTGTAAAGAGAAAAAAAAATCCTTCAAAAGCTGTGGATTTGTATACGATACAGACAAACAAGCACATATAATTTTAACTTTAATATATCGAATACAAAAAAGAAATCTGACACTTCAGCAGAAATATGTCTACCACTATTTTTACAATGCTAAAAATAAATTAAAATAAATGCTTTCTTCAACCTATGGGATGCCAATTGAAATGTAATGCATATTTTTCTTTTTCCGTATGCTTAGATGATACATCTCATTCTTATCGTAGTTCGATATTAATTTTAAAAAGAGCAGATGTATTGACTTAGTTCAGGAAAACAAATATTAGAAATGGATAGCAAAGGAGCATGAAAGAGAACTATTAATCTTTTCTGGAAGGAGAAAGGATGAAAGGCATCCATAAATGCTATAGAAATGTTCAGATAGGAAGATGGATTTGTCAAATTTTATTTGCGGTGAAGTAATTCTTACAATTTATATTATTCTATCTTCTAAAATGTATTGTTTTTCAAAATAAATCATGGTGCGTTTTGTAAAAAAATTAATATGAACTTTTATTAAACCCATTTTTTATCAAATTCTATGTTTCAGAAAATGCTTACTCCAAGTCAAAAATAAATTTAAACTTGCTCTGGCAAACCAATACAAAAATCATATGCTCTGTTGGGACGAATGGGGAAGCTTCGTAGGGGATGTTTGATACATAGGGAGGCTTGATATATTTACTAAATTTTCCAACTGATAACATATATATTTAAATAATGTGCCCTCCAGTGGCTGACAGACTGACTTAATCAATGAATGAGTAAGTGATGCATCATATTTATCGAGCGTTTCTATTATAGCGAGAATCTTGGTTTTGGTATCATGCGATCGATCAGTCTGTCTCAGCTTCGAAAAGGAACGACTAAGGGAAAAATCTAAAATTTTGAAAAATTCGATTTTGGTTTAACAGTGCAAAGAGATAATCAAAAATTCAAAACAACTTTATCGAACACTTCTACTCTAGTTAGAATGTTACTTTTGTCTCATTCGATCAGATTCAGTTTCCACGTTAAAGCAAAAAATTCCCAAATTTTTGAATAAGGGATGATGATGCAAAGAAATAATAAAAAATCCAAAACCGCTTTTTAAAATAATCAAGCTCTATCATTCAATTCGGTGTTGTATCATTTGTTTCGACTCAGCTTCCTTATCAAGGAGAAATCTAATATTTCGAAAATGCGAATAAAGAGGAACAGTTTTAATAAAAAACTTTAAAAAGTATTTAAGTATTTTATATATATATATATATATATATATATATATATATATATATACACAGGGTGTCCCAAAAACATCAACCTCGGCTTTTATAAATATTGACATATAGTATAATAAATTACAACGTTGCGTAAACAAGGTACAGAATTTTATGAAATCGATTAAAATTTTCAAGGGAATTAAATTTTAAGAAATACAAAATTTAAATTTTATACGGCCCCCGTACAAAAATATTTACAATGAGTAAAATGTGCCCCATACACTAATAAGATGATGAACAAAATTTCAGAATTTCATCATAAAAAGTCCCAGTGATATGAAAAGATAAAAATGCTGACTTGATCCACTTCTCGATGCATCGACATGGGTTCTCAGAGGAGAAAAATCATGTCGGCAGATCGCGTTTCAGGGGTCATACACAAATAACGAAAGAAAAGAATGATTTCATAAATAAATAATAATTTTGCTATTTATTGGTACAGAAGTATCTACACTGCGTAGAAATAACAACTTTACACAAAGATTACAAAGCTTGTTCAAAATATTTTCTATCCATGCCAAAGATCCATTAAAGATAAGAGACAGATATTATTTGCCTATGATGCATTTCTACGTTGCGTCATTTTCATTCTTGCTGTAAATATTTACATTTTAATTTGTGATTTATCCCTTATCAACTTTGTTTAAACATATCTCTGGAATTTTTTATGATGGAATGTTGAAATTTTGTACATCACCTTATTAGTGAATGGGGGACATTTTACTCATTGGAAATGTTTTTGTACAGGGATGTATCAAAATTTAAGTTTTATATTTCTTCAAATTTAATCTTATGAAAATTTTTATCGATTTCATAAAATTATGTATCTTTTTTTTCCGTAGTAATTTATTCTATATGTATAAGATCAATATTTAAGGACTGAAATCTGAGGTCAAAGTTTTTGGGACACCCTGTATATATAACCTGTACACTATACTTCTATCCTATATACCCTGTATATAAGATAGAAGTATAGTGTTGGAAAAGCAATAAATTTACCCACATTTAGTTTTTAATTTTACATTGAAGTCTTGCATGTACACCTATCAGAAATCAAGTCCATACTCGTATTATTACAACCACATCCGAGAACGTAAGTCAAAATATAAATCCGGGAATATATAACACGAAAATTGGGTCTATAAGAGTAGGAGTTTGTTTTAAATGAGCTTTACGGATCTTGGAAATATCAAACCGTAAATTAACAAGAAAGATCAATCATGCATAAAGCATTGATTATGAAACACTCCCAACTTCAATGCAATTTTATTTAAACATCTCTAAATTGCGATACACTCATCGGTAATATTTTTAAAATTATCATAATACTACAATAAGTTATTATATTTGAAAACTTCATCGAAACAAATGAAATTTATTCAAATGACGTCATCGAAATATAACACGCCTGCCTCTTTCTATAAAGCAGCATTTCATTCATCACAATACTATAATAATTTATTTTATTTAAAATCATAAGACCCTGGAGGTACAAATAATTAAACTCCATGCTTAAAACTTCATCGAAAAATTCGTCTGCTTCTCTCTGTAAAATCAATGAATATGTCAGCCATATCAATTATATTGCAGACTCCATGAGCTAAAAAAATTTGCGTTAAAGAAATGCAGCAATTCTTATACAACTCATTCTACATCCTTTGGTATTTACATTCTCCAGAAGTGAAAATTACGCTTCGTTATATAAATAATCAAAGTTGGATGTTCATTTAAACTCAAATATATTGTAATTGCGTTGTTTCAGTATGTAGATGCACAGAATTTAAGCAAAAATAAAATAATTTTAGGACAGATACAACATTAATATGAATTAAAAAGAACTTCAAAAATCACGATTTTGACACAAGATGGATGCCATACTTTATTTTGAAGTGGGTCACGTGATTTAAAAGGTGTAACACATATAAAAGGTGTAATTTTTATTTTTATTTACAACACTACTGAATATATTTCGCTGATTTTTTTTTATATATTTTATGGGCTAATTTGAATATTTCCTAAAACTTTCGAAGCAATTTGTGAATTTCAACTTCGCTTAAAAAAGGTTTGAAAAATTAGGTGCTATAGGGTTCAATGTATTTCCTCGGGTTCAATCCAAAACTAATTGGGTGATATTATTCATTTATATTCAAATAGGCCCCATAGACCGCCTGAACAACATACTAAAATTTCATTTTCATAAAATCATTTTTACGGCAGTTATCGTGCTAAAGGACAGACAAACAGACAGGCAGATAGAATGAACAAAATCATAAACACTTTTCAACTATGTTGTAAAGTGTTAAAAACGGAAAAGGAATCGAGAGATTTTCATATATTTGCAAAAATGGAGGTAATCGCTGATCCTAATCTTCGAGGATAAAAGAAGACGACTTATAACTGCATAAAGTAGAGCTTTCTTTTATAAGAAAGGGCCAAGAAATAAAAATTTCTAAATACCTGAAGAATTATATAGGCTTAAATTTCTTTAAACCAGACAGATTTCATATCAATCATATCATCATTTAAAATATGTGGGAAATATTACACACAAACAATTTCAAGTCGCACCATTCCACACACTTACGGGAAAACTTTTTCTAATGAATTGAATAAAAATATAGAAAAATGAATTCATAAAATTAGGAATTTAAGTTTTAGAAGTGAAAGTGTTCTTCCTTGACTACTCAAATACTAAAGGTGAATGATGTCAGTTGTTAAAAATTGAAATTATGGGGGAAAAAGTTAAAAACAGTAATGGCTTTTCAATTATTTAATGTTTAGAGAGATTGTGTGAAATTATCACAGATTTCAAACTTATCAATTTGTAGTAATTGGAAAATTCAGTGAGCAGTTTATATCCTAATACCAACCTTAGTATAAAGAAATAGTAACAGAAATAGTAACTAAGTAGGCACATTCCGGATTAGACGCAGTCCTGACTTAAGCCATATATTGTCACAAGGCGCAATGCAATGACTCATATAAATATAAAACAGCGTAAAACACTTTCTATTTTTATATGTTCTAAACATAAATGTATTACTATTTGATATTATTTTAAAAAGTAACTGTAGACTTCTTTTAGGAAAACAAATATTAGATCTGGATCGCAATAAAAGATTTGGAATAGAAGCTATTCATTTTTTGCAGAAAAGCAAATAGAAAAAAGTAACCCATACCAGTTATAACTATGCCTGGCAGGAAGTAGAATTATTTAATTTTTACTTTCCTTATATACATAATGTATAACGAAAGTATTGTGACGGGGTCGAAAATTCGAATTCGAGTTTTCGACGGGAGAGCACATTTCAAGTATCCCTGATCACGAATCAAACATTTTTGAAGTGATGTCTGTGTGTGTGTGTGTGTGAAAGTATGTGTGTGTGTGTGTGTGTGTGTGTGTGTGTATCAGTGAGTCTGTGGAGACGATAACTGACGAACGAATGGACCGATTCGAACCAAATTTGCTACGAAAATCGCAATCCGTAAACACTGGAAGCCTATTATTTTTATACGCAATCGAATATTCTAAAATCCCCCTAAATTTTCGAATAAAATTTTTAAAAAATCGTCAAAAAATCAAAACCACTAATAAAGTTACGCAAAAAGACATTTCTTATGTAATTTTTCATTAGAAAACGATTGACAGAAATTTTAGAAAGCTAACATGAACCGTTCTTGAGATATTTAACATTTTTCTAAAAAATTATCAATAAGTCATATAAAATAAAAAAATATTTCCTATTGAGAAACATGTTCGCTTTTCATATGTAATACCACGCGATAAATCGGGTGACATCATTCTCGTGGATCTAGCTCGTTCCGTTCATGAAAAAATATACTTTGAGTAATACTTTTGTATTTGAACGCCAATAGTCATTTATCTGCTGTAACTTATTTCTTCGTCCATAACGCTTGGCGAGATTTTGGCGACGAATTTGGCGGAATGTCGCCAACTTGGCGACTTTTTGAAATGTTGCCAAATTAACGAAAATCTCGCCAAATGGATAAAAATGACCCTAAATCAATGAAAATGACAACCAATTGTCGAAAATTCAATATCTTGGAAAGAATATTAGTATCTACTATAAGAAAAACCTATTTTTTTACTCTAAATGTAGTAAATTCATTACATTATATAAGGAAAGTCATGTGTTGCCCACATCAGATTTTTTCCTTTGCCAAGTAAATTCAATTTCAGTTATCGCACTATATTTAATTCATAAGTTAGTGAGCTTTTCAATATTATCTCAACCGCTATGAGTTAATATCTTGATAATTTAAGATATATATAGTCATAGCATTATTAGCATCTGTTAAAATCCAGAATAACCGCCTCTGGCAGCACTGACGACAGCCAGACGACGTGGGAGTAACTCAGAATAGTTAGTAGAGGCATTGGGACCCATGCAGACTGCAGTGCGTTCGACATTTACTGGCAGATGAGGGGTGGTGAATCTAATCGTCGAACATATAGATCGGGGTGATTCCAAAATGTGTTCGATCGGTTAAACTCTGGGGTATTTTGAGGCCAATGATGTAACAGGAAATCTTGGTCGTGCTCTTCGAACCACTGACGAACAATTTCGGCTGTATGACAGGTCACATTGTCCTGTTAAAAGATCCTATTGGCCATAGGGAATACCGTCAACATAAATGTGTGTACTTGAACGACAATGACGAAGGGATATACATATCTATCAAGCGTTCCTTCTACAGGAATTAGTTTAACCGATCGAGCACATTTGGACCCAGAGGACACCGAGAAATCGCCCACCTCGGGAAATCGTCCAGGCCTTACCGCTGCCGAAACCAGCTTGTTTATTTGCAACAATGGCTGATGTGTGCTGTTTCTCGCCGGTTTCACGCCTCACATGCCAGCGTTCATTCTTCCGTTGGAACTAAACACTTGACTCGTCAGAGAAGGCAACAAACACTTTGCCAGTCGGGGCAAGCCCAATTTCGGTACACTTGTGCAAATTCCAGCTGTTTTTGGCGATGAACCTTCGTGAGTATGGGTGCAAACACCTACCGTCTGCTCTGGAGTCAAATTCGTAACAGGGTTCGCTACACAATTGTTTTCGACACACATCTGGGAGCCCCTCTGGTCCATTTGAATGGTGAGTTAACAAGCCGATGGTGAGTTAACAAGCCGATGGTGAGTTAACAACCCACAGTAACAAGCCGATTGTCTCTCCCCAACCTGTTTAGGCGACGTTCACCTCTCATATCGATGTCTCGTGGTGCTCCACAGTTACCCCTCCGAGTCTTCGGAATTATTCCCTTCTTCCACTCATGGTATACATTAAACACACAAAACCTTGAACAGTTCACAAACACGGCCGTTTCTGAAGTGCTGCCGCTCTTGGCAAATAGTCTTTGATCATGTTTTTTCCAAGTCCGTTAAATCACGGTGTATACCCATAAGAACCACAGTTGTTATCCTGGCAAGTTGACGCTATCCCAGATACCCACGACGTTTGACCTTGACACGTGCATTCGTTCATTGGGTACACGTCCTTGACTCCAGAGGTAGGGGATGGTCGTAATAATGTGATACGACAGTGTTGTCTACGAGGTAAAAACTAACGGGGCCGAATTTTTAATACAATGTGTGCGTTAAAACTGGGTAGCGATAGAAAAGTATTTTCATACCATTTAGAACTAATTTGCAAACTCAAAAGACTAAATATTTTTGCACATATAATATAAACCACGAGACAAAATCAAACTGAGACGGATTTTCCATTGCCCTGAAGAACCAGCTTTGCAGACCCTCTACAGAACTCTCAGCAAGGCCGGTCATAGAAATTTTGGGCTCTTGCAAATGTTTATCACACTACTTTCCTACTTGATTTCCTAATTTTTTGTGATATTTTTCATGTCTTATCCAGTCGCAAAACGAAAATATTGAATCATCTGTAACCCGGGACCCCCATCTATTGTTGTCCATTAATCCATTATGGGCGACCTTACTCCCAGAGGCCTAGAAGGCGAAAACTTTCTCTTATTTATAGACGACCGGACTGAACGTAACTGAGCTAATTTTCGACTAAGACGAATTTTTGGAGTTACCGTCATAAATTATTAAACGAATTATATTTTAAAAATTTGCAAATTAACAATCATTTTCCTCTGTTCCTCTAGATAACTTCCTCTAGATATTAAAATGATGAATCCGTCACTGCCAAGCCTATATCAAGTTTCATGGGCACCTATATTCAATATTAAGCATCCCTTGTCGCCTCTATACAGAATTCAGAATGTGTATCCTCTTTATACACCATGCTGTTGTAGTAATTAAATAGTCAATGGAGCCCCTATATTTTTGTATCATTAAAGTTCTATATGGCTAAAGAACTTCCTCATAGGAGGAATTTCCTGTGAAATTTAGGTTCGTCGTCTTTGAATTTTATGAACTATGCTCGGTTTATTGTTCAATCCTTAACTTTTGGAGGACAGCTGAGATCACTATTTGAACAGATATTATTAAGCCTAAAACGCTATTTAACATTATTCTATCTCGCCCAAGCGTATATAATTGCGAAAACATAAATATGAAACATTTTTATTACTATCCATAGCTATCGATAAAATTTTAAAAGTATATTTTATATGAAAATTGATTTCGCTTAATCGTATTCATTGCAGTCTTTGACTTTTTATCCAGAAAGCTGCGTCAAATATAGCTGCAGCTAATTGTAATATCAAATAACCACGGTCGAAACTGGTTAGCATGATAAAGTTAGCTATGTGGAAACCTATTAACTTAGGTGTTGTGACACATGAAAATCTACTGTGTTAAGGTTGCTTAAAATTTCACCAATGGTAACTTAGAGCAATTGACCATTGTTTTGTATAGACCCTTAAATAATATATACAATGGTGAAGCGTTAAGGGAATTTGTGTAGAAATCCCCACCCAAACAATTCATTACCAAGTTAATTTCTTTTTAATCGTCTCCAAACTTGATAAGGGCATAAAATATTCCAATTAATATTTAATTGTTAAATTTACAGTAGCGGATTGCTTAGTAGAAACTGTCTCCCTAAATTCTCTTTACGCTCCCAACAAACTTTTAAATAAAACGTTTTAAATAAACTTAATTGCTTGAATTTTGCATAATTTATAAGAGCAGTTCTATCAACATTTAAGCGTTATTTAAAACTGGGCCGTGTTCGCATGTTCCTATGTGTAATTATTTTTAAAATTACTGTAAACTTTATTCAAGCTTTCTAATCAATAATTTAATATTTTCTGGATGAGATTCCCACAGCAAGCGGTTAATTTTTAGCTGTCCCTGATTAGTGATTATTTTAGCAATCACATATTTAGCGGCCACTGTAAACGATAGATACACCAGTAGAAAGGTCGCATGAAATTCGCGAACCATAAATGCTCAATTTATTCACATAATGGAAGATCGGGCGCGGTAGCCCATTGGTTAGCGCGCTGGAGTTGCACTCGGAAGGCCCGGGTTCGATTCCAGCCACTGCCAAAACTGCCGCCGTGTTCATGCGGAGTACGATCACGTTAAACATGTGGGTCCGAAAGTCCTTCCGAGAGGTTGGTGGTAGGGGAAGGAGGGTACGGTCCCCGTGGATGCCTCCCCCACTGGGTTCCGGTCTAAATTGGGTGGCACTTCCCGACCGTCCAATCAGTTACCTTACACCTTTCTGGTAGGTCGGACGGTCTGGGTTTCAACAACAACATAATGGAAGATCATACTCTCAAGGGGACAGTTTTTATTCTGAATAACATCTGTGCTTGTGATATCTGTGGCGGAAATTGGAGCGTAAGGAAAAATGTAAACACTTTGTATGCCAATATCTCCGAACGTAATAGATAAAAATTGCGTTTTAAATATGGTCCAGATTATGAATATATAAAATACTTTCAATATTTTATCATTAACTTTTTGTTTTCGAAGAAACTTAAAGTATCTATTCGAACAATTTTTTTTATCATTTTTTTTAATTTCACTCAAAATATCTTCGAAACTATGAAATATAGATATAAATATTAAGTGGCAAAAATTGTATTAGGAAATTTAGTTTCTAAATTTATATTTAATTTTAAAAAAGCTCTTATCGTCTTGCCAAATTGAAGAAAATACATTTTTTAGCCTTTTTCAAGATTATAATGCTTATATCGCAAAAATTTAAAGATCTAGCTCTGAACAGTAAACAATTATTGTAGCTTACTGAAAGCCCTATAAGTATATATAATTGAATTTTAGATGAAGGTGTTAGTTTTTGAAATATAGTGGTTATAATTTCGATATTTTAGTATTTTTAACTAGTGTTTTCCAATAGGTTGGAAAACTGCAATTTTTAAAATATCACCATTGGTGCCGCTTAATCTGCTTACTGTCTCCGTGGTGAGATATTTGTGCAAAGTCACATGATATTTTATTTTATTTATTAATTTTTTTTTTAATTAGGAGGTTAAATGAACTTGGGGTTACTAAAGATATTTAATGATTGGTTATATTTGAACAGAATAGATGGAAATATACGTATTTATGTACGTATTTATGTACCTCTAGGAAACTTTATAGATTAACTTGAATGTAAAATATCGTCAGTTAAAAGTTTCATTTTTAAGTCGCCCTAGCAAGTAAATAAAGTTTTTTTTATATTTTAAAGTAGACTGTAGTCGGAAACTCTGATGAAGTAAGTAAATCTGGTTGGAGTATCCAGATGAAATCGGGGAATAAACTAAAAGTGTTAGCTAGATATGAACAGTTAGTGAATAATTTGTAACTTATAAAGTTATGAAAACCTGTAAATGAAACAAATAAATCTGAAAGAAAACTAATAAACTCATTAAAACGCATTATCGTTTCGTTTTACAAAATGTTCCTCACACAATACCATTTCAGCTCCATCGGCTTGGAGCCACCGCCGGATATGTATTTTAATATATATATATATATATTTTAAATCCCTACTACATTTTTAAATGTTATTATGTTGGCTCTATTTTTTAATATTCCTTATAATATTCAAAATTAAGCATGGATTTTTAGATGCTTCTGGTATTATATTTTACAAAAATTTCTTACTGCCGTGAATAGTACAAAATGAGGTGCTATTAAAAACTAAACAACTCCCAGTTTAAAAGATATAAAAATTATTGTTATCATTAATTAATAAAATTATTAAAATTAATAAAATTATTATAAATTCACTATTAATATTTATCTTAATTTCATAGATAATTTTATGAAACACATAATGACAAATCTGGCTTGGGGAGCAGATGACTCAGCAACAATCTCAGATCAATAATCAATATATCCATTGAATTTAGTTTAATTGCTCAAATTGAAACAGATACTTAGTTGATATTGTCACAACGGGAATTCCGAGGGCATCAGGAGTCACAACGGATTCCCGCCCGACACGGCTGACCGAGAAAGTCTAACTTTCTCAGAGAAATTTCTATTACCCAGGTTCTAAACACACCTCCCGTCAATTGGAAGAATTTCAATTGATGACCTGCGAAAAACCCAACAAAAATCCAAAATAAACAGGGAAAATACCTTTACCTTTAAGAACTCATCCATAGCTGAAAAACATAAGTCTACACAATTTCTACACAAATAAAAACACAATTTAAATTCAAATCTAATATTTATTAATTATTTAAGAAATGGAGTTAGCATATCAAATACAATTTCTGAATTAATAACTTAAAACCACTGGACATCTTCTATCAAAAATCATCGGCTCTTTGCCGGAAATTAAATATCAATTCAATAAATCATTAATACATATTAAATTCACATATCAATCATATTAACTATGGTATGGTCATGGAGAGAAAGTCACACTCGAGGATTGCTTAAGGCTTAATTATGAATTTAATTCAATTCAATTATTTTACTTCATGGAATTAATTTAGTAGCATTTTAGCTCAGAAGATCTTGAGGATACAACAGGAGGTTCAGTTCGCCGGAACACCAGACAGTCGAGGCAGAAGCCTCCAATTACCGAAAAGGGGTCGCTTACCTCCATATCAGGAAGGACTCGGAATGGTTGAAGTCATCACATCCGCTAGAGTTCCCTCGGGGAGAAATCTTCCCCGACCAAGGAGAGGTGGCAAGCAGGCAATTAGCATACGAGCAACGACCCGCACAGGGATCAGGCTTCATCTCGGACTTCAATCGAAGCGGTCTCCAGGCATCCGGAACAGGAGGTTCCCGGACGGTCAACGGCGGCAGCAAGCGTCGAGGCTCGGCATCAGCGAAATCCCAGTCAATGTAGTGGCGATGGTAGCGGCAGTGGCATCGCTCCCGACCCCCACAACACGGTAACTCAACCTGAGGGTTAAGTCCCATGCCGACGTGGGTTCGAAGATGTTTTTCCAGGGAGAGAGCCCAGAATCAAGAATCTCGCAGCTTTTAAACACTCCGGGTGGATCCAGGACCCGGCCAATTAAAAATATCAAGGGGCTCACATCTTCACTTTTTCAAATACCTCCCGGGCTCCGCCCCCTCCAACGACAAATTCCCAAGGCACGTGCAGAACCACACGAAATCCAGCATAAGATTGCATCATCCAACAAAGCGAAAAAAAACATGGAGACAGCCGTCTCCGCCAGCAAACAAGTGCAACCTTGAGCGACGTACGTTGTTCCTCGAGTGTGAAAGAATTATTATGAAATTGAAATGGCCACGATTCAATACAGATTCAAATAAATTTAAATATGGTAAAATATATACAATGACATGAGGGTTCCAGGACACAGATTAATTAAATAAAAGTTTAAAAAGTACAGAAGTTATGCAAATTACAAAGAAGTGACGAATTCCGTCACGACTATATTATATCATGTTTACAGTTTTAATAAGTCTTCTTTTTCATTGGGCAACTCCATGCATTTTAAAATGTCATCGTCAAAATAAATAAAAAAAAAAATATCTTAAATATTTTGAAAACGATTTTTCTCTAGAATAGTTAGGATTAGTCCTATTAATTCCGACAGTGTCTACGGTAATATAAACAAATTCATCAAATAGTTTTATTTTCCCTTTAATAGATGGTAATGTATAGAGAAAGTATTGAAACGTGTCGAAAATCTCTACTCGAGTTTTCGACTGATTTATCCACTTTAAACACTCTGGAATCCGAAAATCTATTTTAGCGACTATGTGTATATGTCTGTCTATATTTGTGTGTCTGTCTATCTGAGTGTGTGGGATTTGTTTGTGTGTCTGTCTATTTGTGTGTGTTTGCAATGTATGTACCCACTCTAGCTGAGAATTATCTAGCCTAATTTCCCATATTTACATAAATCAGTTGTGCGATACCCTGGTGCTAATTAGATTTTAGTACAATTCGTAGAAAATGAACCTGCCTTTCTCATGAAATGTCCCGCGAAAATCATATGAATCCACTCTACCTTAAAAACTAATTCACTACATTTCATAAAATTTAGTAGATAAGTCTATTATGGGTTGCCATGGTGCAGATTGGGTTTCGGTACGATTGAAATCGAATTCATCAAATTTCACAAAATTTAGCAGATGAAACACTCGTTGGTTAAACTGGTGCTGATTAGATTTTAGCACGATTAAAAAGGAAACTGCCTTTCTTGCAAAATGTCTGACAAAAATCTTCAAAATGGAAAAGTCTACAGAAAGAAAAGTCTGCATCTCTAGAAAGAAAAGCCTACATCTCTTGAAAGAAAAGTCTACATATTGTTGTGAAAGCGTAATATTCCCTCACTGGCGTCTTTTCTTTCACCTTCTGCGAAGACCTGGTGGAGAAAGCACCATCCCATGGCAGTCCATGACTTAAGCATGCCGTGAACGTTGGTTTGCCAGAATTTCAACGTTCAAGAAGGGTTGCCAGATTTGACGATTTATTGCTAATTCGGCGACATTTTGACGACTTCCCTAAAGTTTAAGAAGTACCGCGAAATAACGAGTAGTCTAGGAGATATATTTAGAATTCTAGAAGTTTCTATAGACTATAAAAAGAATAATCACTCTGTTGAAGTTTTGTTGACAAGATGCGAACTACAGTGAACTGTGACTTTTGTCAATGTTTTGATAATAATAGCTGCTGTTTCGTTGTTGTTGAAACCCAGACCGTCCGACCTACCAGAAAGGTGTAAGGTAACTGTTTGGACGGTCGGGAAGTGCCACCCAATTTAGACCGGAACCCAGTGGGGGAGGCATCCACAGGGACCGTACCCTCCTTCCCCTACCACCAACCTCTCGGAAGGACTTTCGGACCCACATGTTTAACGTGATCGTACTCCGCATGAACACGGCGGCAGTTTTTGGCAGTGGCTGGAATCGAACCCGGGCCTACCGAGTACAACTCCAGCGCGCTAACCAATGGGCTACCGCGCCCCCAGCTGCTGTTTCGTGAAATTATTTATGTCAGTATTTTGAGAATGATACTGCTTATTCTGTGAAATCAGTGGAACATCTAAGTCCTGTTTGATTGTATATTGCTCATATTTACTGTGTGCTTGTGATTAAACGTGTTTAATTATCCAGAAATTTGGGCTCATTCCTGCATCCTGAATGCCAGCCTACGATGTCAGAAGATTTGTCGTAACGATATGCTCAAATGTATCAATTAAATGCTTGTGTTTATTGCTTAATTTTTTACTGCAAAAACAATAAGACCAATTCCATTACTCTAGGACCAACCATTTTGGAGATATTGAAGCTTTTAGCATTTTTGCTACGCTGCTTTGGGAAATACAGCGAGTCTCCAAATGAATACGCAAATTTAAGCAGAACTATATAGTCAGTATAATTTTAAATAATCATCCGCATCTTTTTTTATTCTAATAAATTCAGTTTAATGATTTATGGAAGGAGAAATAGAATTTTAGTCTGTAGGAAAAGTCATATACTACCCACGTCGGATTTCTTTTTCTATTAATGCTTTATTGTTTAAATTTATAAAAACTAAATTTAAATACCCTGCCGTTTAAATCCAATAAATTTCATTCCGTTGCTAAACAACATGATATAATTCTCTTGAAATTCGGGAAATAGCTGTCTGCAAGATGGAACAGTTGATTTCTGTTAGGAAAACAAATATTATATCTAGATCACAATAAAGTATTTGGAAAAGGAACTATCCTTTTTTTTTTTTTTTGTAAAAAGGCAAACAGAAGAAAGTAACCCATAACAGGTATAACTATATCGAAACGAAGTAGAATTAGTTCATTTTTTATTGTAAAGTAATTTCAACTTCAACTATTGCGCTACATTTAATTCATCAGTAAGTGAGCTTTTCAATTTCAGCTCAAAAACTAAAGTTAAAATCTATACAGTCACATTATAATGACCACCTGCTAATATCCAGAATAATCGTCTAATAATGAGCATGGGTGCAGTCACCAGCCATCTACTCCAAAGCCCCATTCGCAACAGGATTCGTTGCACAGTTGTTTTGGACACAAATCTGGAAGTTCCCTGACTCGTATGGATGGTGAGTCGCTTCTCAGCAGCGTGCCGATTGTCTCTCACCTACCTGCGGAGTCGACAATCACTTCTCACATCGAAGGTTTGTGGTGCTCCATAGTTATCCCGTCGAGTCTTCGAAATTGTTACAATCTTCCACTCATGCTATACGTTAACCACACTAGGCCGTGAACAGTTCACAAACTCGGCCGTTTTTGAAGTGCTGCCGCCCTTGGCAGATAACCAATGATCATGCATTTTCCCACGTGTGTTAAATCATTTTGTTTTACACATGACAGCCACGGCTGTTATCCTGCCAAGTTGCCGACATGCCGCCTTATAAACTCACGAAGTTTGACCTTGACACGTGCTTCCGTTCGTCGGCTATGCGTCATTGACGGCAGAGGTAGGAGGTCGTCATAATAATTTAACTCGACTCTTTAATAATTATCTACTGTGATTTTTTCTCCAAGACAACCCAAACGTTCCCCTCCAGACAACTAGAAAACTGAAATATTTTGCGTAATCAAGGGACATAATCTAATCGGTACTCGCAATTCTCCCTCTCTGAAGGTACAAATAAACCAGTTTTTTGATAAGCCTTTCTATGTAAAACCTTGAGAATATTTTAAACCCATAACGCAGAATATTTGCACACTTATAGTATCGACCACAGGGATGAAGCTAATCGAGCTGTAATTTCTATCTCTTCCTACGGGATTGAAGAAAATGGGGGATTTTGAAAAATCTTTCTTCTCTCCAAAAGGCCCTTCGAGATCTTAGGAAAGGTATTTGCATATGTACAGTGTCGTCTACGAGGTAAAAACCTAACGGGGCCGGATTTTTAATACATGTGTACAGTAAAACCTGGGAGCCATAGAAAAGTATTTCCAGACCCTCTAGAAGCACTTTAGTGAATTAAAAGACTGATTATTTGCGCACCTATGCTATATACCACGAGACAAAATCAAACCAAGTCCGATTTTCTATTCCTCTTAGAACTGGTTTTGCAGACCCTCCAGAGATCTGCCCGCAAAGCCGCCCATAGAAATTTTTGGCTCTTATATTTACCACGCCACTTTCATTTTGATTTTCTCATCTTTTGTGATATTTTTCATGTTTTCTCTAGCCACATGTCATAAGGCAATTCGTTCTTGTCATTACTTATATAAAATGACTTACCTTTGTTGGCGTCACTAAGGGTGGAGTATGAAAAACTGAGGGTTCTGGGTTACTGAGGAATAACACTCAACACATACAACACTAACTCACATTTAAATTGATCAATTCCTTATTTTATTTATATATTTTGATTAAGTACTAAAATGCAATCAATAAAATTAATTTATATAAACCACATATATATCCAAATAATTAATATTACAGAAACACAGTCATGGGTTAATTTTTACAAAGTCATTATTATATTCATTGTTCTATCAATTATCGATTCCGTATTGTATCTATCAATTATCGATTCCGTATTGTATCTATCAATTATCGATTCCGTATCATTATTAATGGGGGCCTATATTCCATATCAAGAATCCCCTGTCATCCCTATGCAAAATTCAGAATATTTATCGTCTTTATGCATCATTCTGTTGTAGTAATTAAAGGGCAAAAAACCTTTACATTTTTTTATCATTAATGTTTATCTGACTAAAGAGCTCTAACTCATCAGAGTAATTTCCTGTGAATTTAGAAAGTCAGTTAGAGTCATCTATTTAGAATTTCATGAACTACTAGCCGAATACCAGTTGAAAATCAACGGTCTCGCAATAAGCAACCACTGAATATTGTCATTTTTTTAATAATTCGCGTTTCATATTTATTCGGCAAATCGAATATTCAATGTGCGGAACCCCTAAAGAAGAAAATATTGTAAATTTTAAATTGCGCACGTCTTCATTTCGAACTATCTACCAGTACACCAAATTAAAATCTCTAACTCATCCCGAAGCATACTATTTTATCATCTTCCCTTTCGAACGTTTTTCTGTGGAGCACACCCATAAATGACCATTTTGGAAAAACTCTGTTCGCCTTGGGTTTCTTATCAGATGATTGGCTCATATACCAAATATCCAGCCTCTATGACATTTAAAGGAAGCGTGTCTCATTTATTCCGAAAATCGAACATATTGATGTTCGGCACCCCTAAAATTGCAAATATTGGAAATCTGAAATTGCACACTTTCTTCCTTTCAAACTATCTACCAGTAGACCAAATTTGATGTCTCTACCCTATAGTGAAGCATGTTTTTCTATCACTTCATATTTCGAACGTTTTTCAGTGTTGCACCCCCTTAAATGATCATTTTCGAAAAGCCGTAATAATCGTAGGTTTCTTTTATAAAATGATTACCCCATATACTAAATTTCAAGCCTCTATTACATTATAAAGGATGCGTTTTTCATTTGTTCGGGAAATCGAACATTTTAGTGTGCGGCACCCCCTATAATAGCAAATGTTGGAAAACTGAACTTGCACACTTTTTTTCTTTCTAACTATCTTCATATATACCAAATTTGTAGTCTCTATCTCATCGCGAAGCATGCTTTTTCTATCATTTCACCTTTCGAACGTTTTTCTGTGGAATACCCACCCCTCTTAAATATACATTTTTGAAAAACTCCAATCTTCTTGGGTTTTTTATTAAATGATTCGCCCATATATAAAATATCATGCCTCTAACACGTTTCAAAGGAGTTTTTCTACTTCATTCCGAAAATCGAACAGTTTTGTGTGCAACACCCCCTAAAGCAGTAAATATGGGAAAACTGAAATTGTACACTTTCTTCCTTCCAAACTATCTACCTGTACACCAAATTTCAAATCTCTATCTCATCCTGAAGTATATTTTCTTATGAATTCAATTCACCTTTCGAACGTTTTCCTATGGAGCATCCCCTTAAACGAACGTTTTTGAAAAACTATTATCATCTTGGGTGTTTTTATCAAATGATTATTTATATACCAAATTTCAAGCCTCTATCAAATTTTAAAGGAGCCGTTTCTCATTTATTCGGTTAATTGAACATTTTGGTATGCGGCACCCCCTTTAGTATAAATTATTGAAAATCTGAAATTGCACTCTTTCTTCCTTTCGAACTATTTACCCATACACCAAATTTGAAGTCTCTATCTTATGGCAAAGCATGCTTTCCTATCATTTCACTTTTCGAACGTTTTGGTATGGAGCACCCCCTCTAGAGATCGTTTTCGAAAAATTAGATTTTTCCAGGGGTTTTTACCGAACCATCGAGCTGTGTACCAAATTGCAAGTCTCTATCTATTCGGGAAGTGCCTAAAAAAGCGTGACAGACAGACGGACAGACAGACGGTCAGACAGACAGACAGACGGACACTTGGCAATTAGTATATACAGATGCTCGATTTACTGTTCAGTACTTAACTTTTGGAGGACAGTATAGATCGACTAGATACACTAGTTACGCCCAAAGCGGATAATAGCTTTATATCTCTCTAAAGCAGGTTTGTACAACATACGGCCCGCGAGCCACAGTTCAACCCGCCAAAGGTTTGAATCCGGCACACCTACTACTGTTCGGAACTTTTTTTTAAAAGGAGGATTTAAAAAATTAAATGTAGAAAAATAAATTCTTTAGAAATAAGGAGAAACCGCAGAAACAGTATGACAACCCTTTTCCCTATCACAAGTGTGCAAAAAAATAGTCCCGAGAAATGTTGAAAAAAAGCGGTTAGGCGATAAGGATGTCACAGTCATCGGTAGCGTTGTAGTCTCCAGCCAGTCAGGTGTCGACTATCCACCTGTTCCACCCACATGAAAAGGAAAAATGAATCTGAATATAGAGCTTTAAAAAATGCTTGAGACCAATGATTTTTTTTGTTATGGACAAGAACGGGGTCATATTGTGTCATATATGCCAAGAAAACATCGCTGTTAGATACGAATATAATATCAAGAGACATTATTCTTCGAAGCATGCCAAAGAATATGACTCCCTCACAGACCAGGTAAGAATTGATAGAGTAAACTCTCTAAACAGTATTGTCGGACAACAATCTTTCTCTATAGCTGCAAACCTAAATTCTGAGGCGGCTACCAAGATCAGTTATTTTATTTCCGAAGAAAGTGCCAAGAGAGGTAAACATTTATCTGATGGGGAATTTGTAAAAGACTACTTGGGCATATTTACATCTGTAGAAAAATAAATGAATGAAATAAATGTCCTGATAAAAAGCCGATGGTAGAAAAAACGAATCTTTCACACCAGAGAGTTTCTAGAAGGGTAGACGATTTAGCAACCAATATTGAAGATTCTTTAATTACGACTCAAATCCTGCCCGTTTTACAGCTCTCGATGAAAGTACTAATATAAGCGATACGGCACAACTGACAATTTACGTTCGGGGAGTCACCGTAACTTTTGAAACCGTTGAAGAACTGTTGGACTTACGTCCACTGAAATGCACAACAAGTGGAAAAGATATCTTCGATGAGGCAAAACGTGTCCTAGTTAAATTTAGTCTTCCAGAGAATAAACTTTGTGGAATTAGAACAGATGGAGCCCCAGCAATAACAGGTAAGCATAATGGATTTGCATATCTAATGCTAAAATCCGTGCCTAATGATGTCATTAGATGGTCATTCACCAAGAGCAACCGTTTGAAAAGACCATGTATTTGCAAGACGTTATGGAAAAGTTTGTTTCTACAATCAATTTTATAAGAGCCAAAGGTCTCAATCACAGACAGTTCAAAGCTTTTCTCACAGAACTAGGATCAGTCAATGACGATGTAATTTACTTCAGCCATATTCGCTGGCTGAGTAGGGCGATGACACTGGTGAGATTTCGAGCACTGAAGAAATAAAGACCTTCATTACAACAAAAGGAAAAGATGCAATTTTCATAGATGACGATGAATGGTTGATTGACTTGATATTCTTAGTAGATATCACTAAGTTAAGTATCTTGCAGACTTGAATGTGAAAATACAAGGAAGGGATCAACTTGTTCACAAACTGTACGAATATGTCCAAGTGTTGATTGTGAAAAAGTTGATTGTGAAAAAAGTTGTCCATTTCAGTACTCTATCAAGAAGGCCGTCTGAGACAGTAAACCATGAAAAGTACTCCGAACTCATTGATAAACTTAGTGATGAATTCACAAAAATTTTTCGGATTTCAGAGCACACTGCTGTGAAATGGAGTAACTTCCATGCTTAACTTTCATGCTGCGACACATAAAAATCCACTGTGTTAGGGTTGCTTGAAATTTCGCCAATGTTAATTTTGAGCAATTGACCATTATTTTGTATTGACCATTAAATAATATACTATTGAAGTGTGAAACAAATTTGCGGAGCTAGTCCGCACCCAAGCAATCCATTACAAAGTTCATTTATTTTCAATAGTCTCCAAATTTTATATGTGCATAAAAAATTCCAATTAATATTAATTGCTAAATTCACATGGTTAAGGATTGCTTAAGAAGCAATGTCTCCACAAATTCCCTTCACGCTCTCAAAACGCTTCTTAAATAAAACGTTTTAAATAAATTTAATTTTTTGGATTTCGGACAATTTATAAATTTATTTATATCAACATTTAGTTGCTACATTAAACTGGGGCGTGTTTGCATGTTCTTCTGTGTAATTATTTCTAAACAAATCTAATGTAGCAACACGTGACTTTCCTTATATAATGCAAAGAATTTACTCCTTTTACAGTCAAAAAATAATTTACAAGATCCATAGTACTATGTTTTTAAAGTTGAATTGTTGTACATTTGGTGATTTTCGGATGACAACATATAATACTATTTCAAAGCACAGAATTAATTCATATTTCACACAACTCTAAATTAACTATCATCAATATTGATAGCATCCTCAATAAGCGATATAGTTCATATACAAAATATTTTAACACTTCATCAATTAAGCATCATTTCTGCAATTTTGACGAAATTTTCGTCACTCTGGGGCGAATCTCCGAATTGGCGATACTTTGCTAGATTATTCGCCAAATTTGCCAAAACATCAGCAAGTGTAACAGACAAAAGGGAGAGAAGAGCATTTCTTATATACTAATATGCCCGTCATATGACGAAAATCAGAATTTGCTAAATATCACTTCCCATTTGGCGTCATTTTTATCAATTGGGCGAAATTTTTGTCATTTTGACAACATTTAAAAAAGTAGCCAAGTTGGCAACGCCTCGCTAAATTTCTCGCCAAGCTTTACAATGGAAGGATGAACGGAGAAATGAAGAAAACAGGAACGGTTTTTCTTATTTTTCATTCGCCTGTTCTTTCCAAGATATTGAACTTTCATCAATTAGTCGACATTTCATTGATTCACCGTCAGTTTGATCAATTCGGCTAATCTTTATAAATTGGGTGACATGTTTCTCAATTTGGCAACATTTAAAATATCACTAAGTTGGTGACGAATTCCAAAATATTCGTCACCAAAATTTCATCCAAACGTTACGGACTCAAAAATAGGTTATTCTCATAGTACTCGTAGATTCCTATATTCTTTCCAAGATATTGAATGTCCGTCAATTAGTCGTCATTTTCATTGATTTAGCGCCATTTTTATCAATTTGGCGACATTTTTATTAGTTTGGAAATATGTAAAAACTCACCAAGTTGGCGACATTCAGCCAAATATATCGCCAAGCGTTATGGATGGAGCAATAAGCTATTCTTATGGCAGATAAATGACTATTGGCGTCCAACAACGAAAGTATTACCTAAATTATATTTACCCATGAATGGAGCGAACTAGATCTACGAGAATGATGTTACCAAATTCATCGCACGATAGTACACGTGAAAGTGAGCATATTTCACAATAATTAATATTTTTTTTTATTTTATGTAATTTTTTGATAAATTTATTTTAAAAATGTGCAATATCTCAAGAACAATTCATGCTAGCGTTCTAAAGTTTGTGTCAATCGTTTACTAATGAAACATTACATAAAACTGAATATTTGCGTAACTTTATGAAAAGTATTGATTTTTTGATGATTTTTTCAAATTTTCTTAAGAAAATTTAGTGGGATTCTTAAGAGTTGATTGCGTTTAAAAACAACAGGCTTCCAGTAATCACGAATTGTAACTTTTGTACCAAATTTTGTTCGAATCGCTCCATTTGTTCGTCAGATATCGTCTCCAAATCTCATTGACACACATACACACACACACACCGACGCATCTCAAACACGTTTGATTCGTGTTCAGGGATACTTGAAACGTGCTCTCCCGTCGAAATTTTCGACCTCGTCATAATACTTTCCTTATACTATGTATATAAGGAAAGTAATAACCGTAAACTTTCTAATCTACTTTTAATATTCTTGGATGAGATGCCCACAGCTAGCGTTTGATTTTTTAGCTGTCCCTTTTTAGGAGTAAATATTTTAGCAGGTACATTTTTGCGGCAACTGCAAGCTATAGATATGTCCGCAGAACGGTCGCATGACATTCAAGAACTATAAATGTTCAATGCATTATTCACAAACAGGAAGATCATATTCTTATAAGGACCGCTTTTGACGTGAATAGCATCTATACTTGGGATATCTGTGGTGGAAATGGGGGCGCTACGAAAAAGGTAAATAATTTGGACGCTAATATCTCCGAACCAATTAGATGTTTGTTTTAAATTTGGTCCAGATTGTGAATGTATGAAATATTTTCAATGTTTTAATAGTTTGAACTTTTTTTCCGAATAATGTGTCTATCCCAGTGAATTTTTTTTCTCTGTTTTCTTATTGTTAATTGAAATATCTTCAAAACTATAAAAGATAGATATATATATTAAGCGGCAAAAATTGTACTTGGAAATTTATTTTTAAAAAGCTCTTATATTTTTCAAGTAATAATCGTCTTGCCAAGTTGAAGAAGATTACTATTTTTAACGTTTTTTAAGCTTATAATACTTCAATATTTCAAATAATATTTCAAAACTGAAAGTGTCTTAAATAATAAAAAAACTATCTTAATAAATAAACTATCTTAAATAATAAAAGACAATGTCTGTGTGTATGTGTGTCTGTCTGCGTGTGTGTGTGTCTGTCTTGTCTGTGTGTGTGTGTCTGTCTGTGTGTGTGTCTTATACACTATACGTTCAGCGACCGCGCGTCGGAGAGCTACGAAATTTGGCAATCGGAGACACGGGGGGGGGAAGGGGACACGTAACCGATTTTTAAAATTTTAATTATTTTTTTTTGTTATTTAATGTTTTATGCGATTTCGACCGTTTTTTGCCATTTTTGCCCTTTTTTCTCCACGATCCAGACATCGTAGGAAAAAAAATCACACCGCCAGAAAGAGCAGACAATTGCGAGTAGAAATATATCAATTTCAAATCTCAATTTCATTTTCTAATATTTTTTAATGATTTTAAACAAAAGTCACTTTTGGCTCAAAAAAACGATTTTTGGTTTTTAAATTCTCGCAGAGTAAAAAGTACTCATAATTTCGACTAATAATTTACATGTTTAGAAAGCTCAAACATCTGGCTTTCTTACAAGCTCAATCTGGTCAAGAAATAATTAAAATTGGCCGCTGGATCGGAATTTTAAAGAAGTCATGAATTTAAAATTCATCAGCGGGCGAAAGAAGTTCCCATTTCCCATCGCCCGTTCTCCGTAAGCACGCGTTTCAATGGCGTCGGTGTGTCTAGGTGGAGTTGATTTAGATTCGACGATTTTCGACGATTTAGAGCGCTGTTTGGAGCTGTTCAAGCGAGATAAGAAGGATTTCTTGCATTGGTATATGACAATGGATGAAACATGATCCATTACTACACACCTGAATCAAAAATATCGTCAGCTGACAGCAGCCGGACAGCAGCTTGGACAGCAGCCGGTGAAAGTCGTCCAAAGCGACCAAAAGTCAGCTGGCAAGGTTATGGCATCCGTATTTTGGGAGGCGCATGGTATTTTGTTCATCGACTATCTTGAGAAAGGTAAAACTATCAGTAGCGAATATTACATGGCATTATTGGATCGATTAAGTGTAGAAATCAAGGAAAAACGGCCCCACATGCAAAAGAAAAAGTACTGTTCCACCAAGACAATGCTCGTAGAAGACCCAGACCGTCCAGGGGACTAAGAGCACCTATTTGGACGGCCGGAAGACAATGCTCGTGTCACAAGTCGATGAAAACGATGGTTAAATTATAGGAATTACGCTTCGAATTGCTTCCTCACCCACCGTACTATATTGATGAATGAAGTCGAATTTCCAAAAAAAAATTGTTTTTCTTAATTAGACCGGAGACTTATTGAGTGGGCCATATATATATATATATATAATATATGTCTCAACAGATGTTTGTGAATTTATTACAGTTGAAATATATATTTCCATTCATCTTATAATCTTTTAGCAAATATCCGCAGCAGTAACTTCTATATAAAAATAATTGCCTCATGACTGGTATTAATAACTTTCCATAGACGATTAGAATGACACTGTATGATGCTTCGTTTTAAAAATAATAAGAAAGTAACATTCTAGAAATAATAGAAAGTTAATACCTTTATTACTTTTAATTCAGCGCTTCCAAATATCAAGCCCACAATAGAAAAATACACATACACTTAGACGTAAATGCATACACAGACAAACATACACGCATATAAAGACACACACATGCAAACAATATGTTCCCAGGGAGAGGCAGGATTCTTTTAAAATGTATGACACGTGTTCAGGTGAAGTATGCTTTTTTTAAGTATGCTTTTTGAATGTATACTTCTCTTCCGAAATCTCAAAATTCGGAAATCAACACTTTATTTCAACAGAAACATGAAAAATTACAATATTTTTTATAACGAATATGAAACATTTTCAATATACTATTACTATTGAAGGACGCATTGTTATCATTTCATTTAAAAGATATTAGAAAAGTATCCCTTTGCAAATACTAGAATCTTATTCCTTTTAATATAAACTTTATTTTGATAATAGAACACTTAAATATCTTTATATTTTTTTCAATAACACTCCAGTAGTACTAGATATTTTATAACAGAAAATAATCATCTCATATTTCTTTTCATTTACAGATAAAAATAAACTCAGTTTGGCAATAATATCTTTCAAAAAACCTCTTCAGCAACACTTCCCCCTTCACTTCGAACCATCTCTGAAACATATATTTCATTTTTTATAATAAATAAAGAGTATTTGAAGTTATGTAATTTCAATCTTTATTATTTCGTTGCTTTCCCTATAACAAATTACCGCATTGGTTGTGAAGGTTATAGAGAAATCTTCAGAGATTTAGAAAACTTGCAGTATAAGCAAGAGGATGTGATGGAATTTTGTGTACACGAAAACTCTGCAACGCGGGGAATGGATGGATACTCACTGGCTTTGCAATAATTGGATCATGCTGCGGTTCCGAATATGCAAATTAGGGTTGCGTTTAGAAGATAAGACAGTTTTCGCGGTTCTTATACAAGACGCATCAGGTGATGATGATGTTCAAAATTTGGTGCAGTCATATAAAGTCAATCATGTCACAAAGAAACTGTATAGGCGATTTTCAACAGTGGAAATCGATTAATAGGATAGAAGCTGACCAGCCTCAGACACACGTGACCAGAACCCTAAATGTTGCACGAAAAAGCTTTTCGTGACTATGGAAACAATCCCAACGCGGATGTTTCTATGTGGCCAAGATGAGGTCCTTACATTTTCTAAACTGCAGAAGATGACCACTAAGTTTCCCTGATAGCCAGATAGCACAAGGACAACTCGCAACAGCAGCAAGGACAAAATTGCATAGGCGATTTTCAACAGTGGAAATCAATTAATAGGATAGAAGCTGACCAGTTTCAGACACATGTGACCAGAACGCTAAATGTTGCACAAAAAAGCTTTTCGTGACTGTGGAAACAGTCCTAAAGCTGATGTTCGTCTGTTGCCAGGATAAGGTCCTTGCATTTTCTAAACTACAGCAGCCGCCCACTATGTTTCCCTGATAGCCAGATAGCACAAAGACAACTGGCAGAAGCTGCAGGGACAATAATATCTTGAAATACGTATTAACAAAAACTTAATGAAAGAGTTCTTTATTCGAGAAACTTAGTGATTTATGTCTCACACATTTCCTCTGAATGAAGACATTGTTGAATATTGAGCTGTGAATATCCCCTTTGGTACTACGGTCAATGGTCACACTTTATTTTCTTGGATTAAATCCAATTCAGTATAAATACAGATTCCCAACAGATTATTGTCTGTAGAGAGCAAGTGAAAATCTACATCCCATCTAACGTCATGGAAAGATACAAACGTCAGGAGTAGCAGCGTTCTTACTTAGGCATGTACCGTAATGGATGGGTGTTCTTGCAAGCATACAGATATAGTATATATTTTTCAGGATAGATTAGTATCTAGTCTCAGATACAGAGAAGAAATCCTGGAGCTTTATATCCATCCTAATTTATCCCCCATGCTGTTTTGTTTTAGGAAAACTAAATATACGAATTTTGATTTTCATGTATATTTTCATAGAATTGGAGCCAATTTAAAGCAAAATTACTAAACTTGATATTTTTCTCTATTTTGCGCTATATTTTCATTGAATCCGTACAAGTTAAAAGCAAACATGCTTAAGCTCAAAATTCAGTTCTCTACTTTGCTAATAATTCAAAAAAATCAAATAATAAGTCAAAATTTACGTGAATATATATAGGAATATATAACCAATATTTGGTAATACAGTATGTGAAGCTCTTGATATATTTTCATTTGCACTTATATATTTAGTGCTTCGATATAAATATTGCACTTATACATATATTGCACAAATAATATTTCAGCTCAACCAGATATCTAATAAGATGAAAAAGCACTCTTCTAAACCAAAGGTTTTTCACAGTTTGTAGATAAAAATAAACAATATTTGGCAATATCTACCACTAAACCTTTTCGAAAGCACTTACTCTTTCACTATGAGCCAGCCATCTGTGAAAAATATTGTTGTTCATTTCTTCTTTGTACTAAATAAAAGAACAAGATGACGTGTAATCTTAATTCTTAGCCACTTTATTCGCGAAAGTCATTTTAACTTGAAAGGTTTGAGGTTAGAACTTTTAAAACAAATACATATATAAATGCATATAAATTATTATGTGATATATTTTGCATTATAGCATATCAAACAATTTTAACTAACGCGTGTAACTGATTTTCTAATTTATAGAAAGGATTTTTGTTCCTAAGTACACTTTATACATGAGATGCATCCGTTCACATAAAAATGGTTTAGATGCCTTGTAGGCAGCGACGTAAGTTGCAATTTTAGACCCCTTTGCGTGAAAAATCCGGCGGACTTCAGCTAAACTCGCCTTGTTTCTCCTATATTTGGATCTAGAAGTTCAATCTGCTGTTGCCTATGTTGTAGGAGCGAGCTGCTCCGTTACTGTCAGCTATTGTTGTTTGTAATAAAGTACAGCTAGGGATCGGTGTCTTTATGGCGACTATAGTTGGGATGGTTTGGAGACGACCAGTGGTAGTCCGGAGGGGTGAACTCTGCTGTTGGCCGCTCCCTCCAACTCACCGCTATTTCCTTTGCTATTGACGGGGCCTCCTCTAATAATATTCCTGTTAAAAAAATTCCGTTAGTCTTTCTTCCATTCAATATCTTAATAAAAAAATCTAATTATCTTAATTCCATTAAATTCAAAGCTCTCCTTGCCAAAACACTTGTCAATATTTCCTGGGTCAAAGCTCACAATAATATATCTGGAAATGAAATTGCCGATATAGAATGACAAAATTGCTACTATCTCTGGTTCCCCTCTTATTATTCCCTTTCCTTACTCCCTCGTCTCAAAATTTTGTAAATCTCATATCCTTAATCTTTAGCAAAATCACCTTAATGATTATATTTCCCCCGGAACTGATGATCCTGCTAGAATCCTATCTTATCTCCCTATCGTTAATCCTAATTTGCAATTTTTTAATAAACTAGGGGTCTCCGCTCCCTGCTCGCTACGCTTTGCCAACTACAGTAACTCGCTTCGAGAGCACTGGGCGCTAAAATTAAACTAAAATTTAAATCGAAAAACAGGTTATTTCAGTGTATTTCCCTAATATTTCTCTACAAATGTTCCAAATTTCATAATTCTGTATGCTATAGATTTTGAGGTACGTAACAAAGAATCTCAAGGAATGCCAAATTTGTCAAGCGCCTGAGGCGGCAGCGGCTGTTGCAGCTACTTTTTTTTAGTATAGAGAGATATATCATTTACTTTCTTACTGGTCATGGCCCATTATTTGATTTCCCATACTTTTTCAAAATTAAATCCTCCTCTAACTGTACTTGCAATAAATTCGGAGACGTTGACCATAACATTTTCGATTGTCCTTTTTCTAAAAATTTTCGTCTTTCTAAACCCTTCCCCTCTAATAAACCAATTTGGTTCTCCAAAGTTCGTTCAAATCCCTCTTTAATATATAAAATTAAAATCTGTATTCTTGTTGCCATGAAAATTTCTAATAAAGTGACCTAAGCTTATGAGTAGATTCTGCTCTCAATTAATTTTTTCAATGAATCCCTTTATTTTATTCTTGTTAACTTATCTGGATTTATTCTCTTTCATATGCATATTTTCTATTTTCATATAGATAATGAGGAAAAAAATCTGTGTTAACTGTTCTTATTTTCTCGATTCTTTCGTTCTCTTTTAACCCTTTTTATTTGTATATTTTCATAATTTTCTTTTTTACAGTTTATTCTAAATTTCTTAAACTTTTGTTTTTACTCTCCATATGCCTAAATTTCTTTCCTTTTCCATATATCTTCTTTAATTTTAATCTATTTTTCACTATGTTAATATACCACATCTACATTTTATTTTCAATGATCTTTTTATCTATATTCGCAATAACCCTTTTCCAATTTTCAAGAATTGGTCGTACCTGTCAAGTTCAAATATAATGTAAAACTGTCTGTTTAACCACAATATTTTTCCTCAGTTGATATCTTTTGAGACCTAAATAAATGTTGGCTTGCCAGGACAGGTAGACCTTGGTGTCTCCTGCATGTAGGAGGTATCCTTTTTCGGTCATGCAGCTTGCTGCTCCAAACCCACTGAGTCGCACGGTCTGGGGTCTTCAGCGTCTTAGGTGCGCTATCGCAGCGATGATGATTTTTTCCCCGTATACTTTCGGGCATAGCGGTAGTCCATTTACGTTACCATCATCAATCGATAGTAAATCTAACAATGCATAATTTTTTTACGATCATCCATCTTTTTCCTTACGATTATCCATCTGTTTACTAACTGTTTTATTTTTCTACTGCATACTTTAATCCGACCTTAAAACGGTTATCCACTATATTGAAAACGATATGTACGCTATCTGTGATTGATGTTTTTTTAAACAATTAAACAGAAAATCTTTATATAATCTTTATATGTCATTAAGTATAAAAACACGAACACGTCAATTTAGCAAAAATTTTAGAAATATATATAAAAATATTTAAATTTAAAAATACATAAATAACATTAGATAATAAAAATTCAAGGCAACCAATAAACGTGTCATTAAACGCAAAGAAAAATGGACAATATATCCATAAAATGATTCAAGGGTTTAACATGCACAGAGTTACTCTCTGCATTGTATAATTTTTTAGATATGTAGTCCGTTTTTCTTTGCTTTTAATGGCACTTTTAATGGTTGACTTGAATTTTTACAATTTACAGTCATTTATGTATTTTGTAATTAAAATATTTTATTGGTATCGGGTTTTCTGAGGATTCTGTAACGAGAAGGTGATTTCGCCAATTTGGCAGTGCTGAGGTTTGATCTCGGGGCAATAACTTGGCAGGTGAGTATAATAGCGTTGAGTTAAAGACTTCTCCAGCTCAAGGCATTTAATATTGCTTTATGAGTGTTCGTTACAATATTCCCCTTCTCAATGAGTTTCGTAGAAATTGAATGAAACTGTCACTGGGTTGCAGATGAAGTGGAGAGCTCTAAGTTGGTGTGAAAGAGCTGTTACAAGCGACCTGGTAGTAAGTCACAAAGCATTTTGACGTACAGTGATGCGACGTCAGAGAATCTCGAAGATCAAGAAGAACGTCTATGTATAGATAGATTCTGACCATTTCCTATCAGCGGTCATTTTGTGCCGAACTGTGAAGAACTTGACATGGGCGAATGCAGGTTTTTTATTTTTAACTCGGTGAGTTTTAAAGTTAAAACCAATTTGAGACTGGGAAAGGCTTCTACATTGACAAAGTAATATTTTCCGATAAATTTTGCTCTGAAACATTTCGGAGAAGTGTTTTATTTTGAATTTTTTAAACCAGAACTTCTCAGTTTTCAACAACCTTGCAGCATTTTCATTACCAAGCTTGGCGCTTTATCCCCCTGTCAATCAAGCACAGTAATATTTGGCAACCCTCAACTTGGCTAGTGATGAAATTGTATTGTGAGAGTGTAAAGGGCGAGAGAAAAAGAATAAACCTGTATATCTTTCAGTATTGTTAAGTTGGATTCTAACAAAAGACGTATTGGGGCTTAAGATAGCATCATCCCCACTCAGCTATTGTGGGTAGTACCTTAAAAGCTATCCCTTAGCTATTGTGGGTAGTACTTACCAGGAGCTTGAAATTGGTCTGACTGGGCTTGGTGCAGAAACTTGGCGATATATTTCTAAATTAATAAATTAAAAATACTTCTAATTATTTTATCAACAAAATAGATGTGTAAAGTGAAAGATAAGTCATCGTAATTTTATAGAAAAAAATAATTTCAAAGGATTTGTATATCTGAGAAAACGAAAACAGCGTTTGAAATCAGCGCCTAATGTTAAAAGAGAGGACATCAAACACATTTTAGCCACAAAATGGTTGAGTCAATTCAACTCTGTTCCACGGCTGGCCAGACTCTTAGAACAAAGAGACTCTAATCAATAAAGACTGGTGGCGCCATCTCATGGGGAGTACATGAAGTGCATTTATACAATGCATATATAATACTCAGGAAGCAAAATAACTGGAAATAATTGAGCGAGGGCTTCGTACTCATGTCCAAAGTCACCAATGTAGCGAAAAGGTGATTTCACCACTTAGACAGTGCAGGGGTTTGATCTCGGAGATAAAACGTTGGATTATCATAGCATTGAGCTAAACACGTCTCCAGCTCAAAGCATTCAATACTGCCTTATGAGTGTTTGCTACAATCCATATGCAAATCTTGTTTCATAGTTGCGGTCTGTGTATCATGGCGAACAGAGCTCATGTTCCTCACATATTAAACAATTTATATTGCCACCGATGAAGGACGTATTTATGTCCGACAGCGATCTGGATTTGCAATTTAATAACCGTTATAGATGGTGATAATATGAAACATTCATGTAATGTTAAACCTTCATATCGTTTACCAAGGTAGTATTTCTCAAATTATTACGAGAACAGGGAGCTCTCCGAGACTGGTGAGCGTAACGAGCAAAGGCGGAGCCACTACTTTCCTAAAAAAAGCATGACTTTGACTAACTTTATATATAATACACACTGTCGGGAAAATCTATGTTGGGAAAATCTATGTTGGGAACAAGGTAACAAGCTGTCATAATCTAATTGGAACTTTCGAAATGTTTTAACAGTTTACAGTAGGTAATAGCACCAGAATCAATGTCTAATTTATGTCATTTTAAATACTGACAAATTTAATCATAATACATGACTGAGGATTCTAATATTTGTCTTTTAAAGAAATACAAAGAGTTTTGGTATTTTCCTGAAATATCGACGTCTCTTGCTAACTTTATAAATGTACAATGTGTTATAAGTTACGTCCAGAACGGTTAAAAACTTTTTATTCGCGAATAGCAATTTCTTAAAAATGAACTTGTATTGACAATTTTTTAAATAATTTGCTGTCATTAACATTCGGCACAGTTCAGAAACTCAATTACTGTCATTTCAAAATTAATGAATGTTAAAATTGCTGCCACTAAAAGAATGACAAAAAGCAATTTAGTCTTGATATAAAAATAAAAATTAAGCACATAAATAATCCACATTCATGAAATCGAAAGCAGTCTGCAGCATTTTTATAAACTTTAAAAATTAAATTATATTGGCTCGCATGATAATTAACATATTCTTTTATCAAATTATTATTTGTATTTTTCTTTTGTGAGTTGCATTTTTAATTAGAAATGACAAAATACATAAAAAATTCATTTTATCTTCGAAAATCAAATATATTTACCAAATTATGCACGCAAATTGCTCCAACTCGAACAAAATTTTTATTTTTGATCTCTGCTAAGAAATAAATGTGCGAAATTGAATTGATAAAATGAATTAACCTTAAAGACTAGCGAAATTTGTTTCAATTTTTATTTACATTTAATGCATACAAATGGGAAAATTTAAAACTTGATAAAACTTGTTTTTTTTTTTTAATTTTAAACTTTCACAAAGAACTTTAAAAGTTGCAATTTTTAAATTGAAAGAAATCTACTAAATTATAGGCATGATTATATATTATTTTACTTTCCTACAATAATTGGTATATATATATATATATACATATATATAAGGATATAAACAAGAAAAAAAAATAAGCCAGAACAGGAGTGACCATATGATTTGCATAGAATGGCTGGGGTGGATTGCGACACCCCTTTCCCGCTTAAAGCAGCTTTTACGACCCGGGCAACGCTCACGGCACCAATGTAACTCAATGGTCAATCTCCCACATGTGCAAAGACAGAAGCACCCGAACGGACAAAAGAGCAAAGATGGAACCAAGCATGGAAGGGATACACCTTACTATCCAGCATGAAAACACAACATTTTATAAGGGAAAGTCGCACATGCGCGAAAAGACTTCAAGATGATAGGATCGCAGATATGAAAATATATATGATTAAGAATTCTCATTTAGAATCAAACAATGTACAATTTCTTTCTTTGAAAAAGGAATAGTAATAATGTTGTAAAAAATATCTAGGGTAATTTCTTTTTAATGCATCATTTATTATTTTATTACATTCATGAATGCAGTCTTTTTTAAAAGTACTGTAGTTTCTGTTTCTTCTGAAGTACCCGATAATAATATTTCTGAATATATTTTTAGTGAGGTTTGAATTCCAATCAATAATATTATTAATTTTGATATTGTATGAATTTCTCTTGTCGTGTATGGTTGTATAAATTCCATACTGTTGGTGCTTTCTTATTGACAAATCCAGGAAGTCTGTCGATCCATCCTCATTGATCGAGTTTTCAATTAAGTCCAATTCCCTTGGGTAGAATGCAAAATCTATGTCAGGGGTGTTTGCATAACCCCCTAATATCACGTCGTCAACATAACGGAAATAAGGTATTTCCGATAATAGATGGGTTCCTCTTTCATATTTGGATAGATAAATATCCGCCAATATTGATGAGCATGCACCACCCATGGGTATGCCTTTGACCTGTTTGTAGAAATGCATACCGTCATATAGTATGTTTTCATTTAAAACCAACTCAACCAAATCCAAATATCTTCTGAGAGTTATATATGGTTTTAAATTATACTCTTCATGTAATTCTTTCAAGATCATTTGTAGGTTTGTTAAATCGATGTTATTAAACAGATCCCTGAAATCGTAGCTTCTGAAGTTTAAATCTTTATGGCAAAATTTCAGTCGGTCTATCAATTCTTGTCCGTTTTTTAACATTATGGAGTTTTGCTTCTTAATATCAGTCATAACATATTGGAGTAATTTCAGAAGTTTTTTATTTGCATGTTCCAGGTATGATCCGCATCCCACTGTTACAGTACGGAACTTGACTGGCTTTTTGTGTAACTTGGGAATGAGGATCAAGTATGGAAATTTTACTGATTTAATATCCATATCAATTCTTTTATACAGTGCTTTTATTCTATTAGTGATGATTGATTCGTTGCTAGGAATTAATGTATACATGGCACAATCCTTATAGCATTGTGTTAAAGTATCGACATAGAATTTTTTACACGTGAATGCAAAATTCGATACGATTTTGTCGGTGTATGTCAATACGAATTCTTCATTAAAATGTTTGATTGAAAACGGAAATTGAGAACTCCCAGAATCCTTGTTTCTTCTCGGGTAGAATTGGCAAAAAGCACTGTAAAAGGCATATTTCCATGCGTTAAAAGTTTGTACAGGTATACTGTGTTTGACAGCCATCTTGTATATGAAGGTTTCCAGATCGTAATTAAATTCATTATAAATATCATTATATTCTTGTATTCGGTACTTAGTACCAAGTTGTAATAAGTTTTTGAGTTTATTATCTTTTATAAAATCTAAGTTTCCAGTAATTATATGCTTGTGGTAGGGATCACAATGTATATTTTTATGACATTGACAGGATTCAATATTAAATGAAGACACGGTTTTACATAATTTATTGTAGTTGAATAATCTTCTTCCGTTGGTTCTTACAAAGCGATAGGATATCTTAATATTTAGATTAGGCAAAGGAAGACGTTCTTCTATATTATGTAATATTTGGTTGAATGGAATATTTTCGAACATTTTATTCTTAAATGTTGTGATAAAAAATTCTTTTGATTTGTTAATTTGATATTTTGGTTCAAGTGCTACATTATATTTTGCGGCTCTGAGTTTATTTAAATCCAGAATGATGTCTATATTAGTGTTTGTATCTTCTGTATTGCAGTTATTTTCACTTAAATTGAAATTTATAATAAAATTCCATATACGTTGTAAGTATTTGATTTTGATACTGTTGGCTATATTCTTGATCCATCCGAATTTCACCGTTATTTCTGTCTTTATGAAGTCTGAGATTTTCTCTTCTGTTTTGTTATAATTAAATTGTTGCTTTTTATTTCCTCTTTGGTGTCTATAAGTTTTCTTAGGTATTGAATTTTCTAAGAGAGGGTATGCTTTACTATTCCTGCATCTTTCTTTATTGCAATTTTCCTTGAATAATAAAGTATTCAGACCATATGGATATGCAGAATTATATTGCTTTATGTGGGTGTTTTCCCACCACAAGCGTTCAGAAAGGTCTGGTACTATATCAATAATAGTTACCATAATATTGCTGAAGGGGTGTACTTGAAAATGTCGTACTTCTAAGTTATTATTGGTGGATAGCTGTTGGATTTTGCCCACTTGACTTCGGTGCAGATTTATACGGATATTCAGGGAATTCTGCGTCTGTCCTATATATTTCGCCTGACAGGCAAGGCATGATATGCAATATACCACATTAAAAGTTTTACAAAAGATTTTTATATTGTCCTTTTTTGTAGAAATTTGGTGTGGATTGGCTACGGGACAAAGCTTACATCGCTTAGAATTGCATTTCTTGAACTTGAAGTTCTTCATATGGTGGTAGTGTTGATAAAAGTCGTTAAAAAAAGATGATCTATTATAGATCGTGTCATTTATTACAAAAGAATTTACATTTTTTATGTTTGTCACAGCTTTATCATGGACAATTGTACAAGGCTTATAAACACTGCTCATCACTTGCTTCAATATAAAGATTAGGGTAACTGTATTTCGATAACACATATACCCTGATAATGTGTCACCGGGCATATATTCAGCATGGAATAAATTTGCCAGTCGCTATATATATATATATATATATATATATATATATACCCCATTGCAAAAAATCTACGTACACAAAAAAATAGAGCTACAATCACGAAACACGGCATGTATGTATTTTGAGCCGATATGCAAATGATTATATGCATTTGAGGAGATATGCAAATGATTATATGCATTTGAGGAGATATGCAAATGATTAGAATGCAGGAGCCATAAAACGTTTGATTAAGAAAACGTTTTATTAAGGATTGGTGGCAAAAAGAAACTAAAGTTTTAGTAAATGGTAAATCATTCCATGGGAGCTAGCTATACAAAATGAAATTCGATGCGTCATAAAATCAGTTAAGTTGCTTATGCCCCTTTGCGGAAGATTCTGCCACAAATGCTGCAAGTGATCAGCAAATTCAGTGGTATTCTGAGAAGGCTCAAAATTTTGTCTCAGATGTGTTGTATTGGTGATAGGTCTGGGCATGGGAGGATGCATCCTCGAAAATATTGTTGAGAAAGTCGTGCAGTATGTAGTCGAACATTGTCTTACTGGTAAATGGAATCTGGTGAATTGACAATATAGACAGAACAATCGACTGCAGAGTATCGTCGACGTACGAACGAGCCATCTGATTGGCTTACAGCACAACTAGAAGAGATCGACTATCCCACGAGATAGCTTCAAGACTGCCACACCACGTGTAATGGCCGTGTGCGTTCGACAAAAAATGCGGGAACGGAACACTGGCCAGTGCTCCTCCACACGCGTATGCAAAGGTCATTAACACTGAGAAGGAAGCGGTATTTCTCAATAAAGACAACATTCTTCCGATCGGACATGTTCCAGGCTGACCGAGCTCTTGACAATCCAGACGACTCAGGGCCATGTTAAAGGATCAGTGGTAGGTGCCTTAATGAACGTCGACACCTAATACCACATTCTTCCCATTCTCTCCGAGTAGTATCCTTTAATACTCTCTTTTGCGAAAATAAAAACAAAGCACCATGAAGCATGTCACTGTTTTTATTGAAATTAAATATGCGTATAGCTCATACACAGATAATGAAATGATTACAAAATAAAAGCTGCAGGACCCATCAATGGCTAGAAATTGCACATTGAATTTTCAAATCAGTAATTGGTGAACTCCCTTTGGCGGCAATGCATGCTTGTATACGTCTAGGTAAGGAGTGATAAGGTAAGGAGTGAGACCTAAAGTCATCTTGCGATACATTTTGACAGGCATTCCTCAATTGTTGTTCCAGATCTGCTACACTTCAGAGTGCCCGAATCTGGCGGCCTAGCATGTCCCATACATGCTCGATTGGCGAAAGGTCTGGTGACCTTGCTGGCCAAAGAAAAGTATCAACAGCACGGAGACAGTCCACACATAATTGATCTGAATGTGGCGTGGTATTACCTTGTTGGAAAACGGCCCCAGAATGACGTGCCACGAAGGGTAACGCAAACGGCCGCAAGATTTTATCAACACGTTGTTTTACTAGTAAAGTTGTACGCAGGATGAATAGGGGCGACATGTTGTCGTAAGAGATAGCACCCCACACCATCACACCAGAGGCAATGGCTGTGTGTCTGTGCAAAACAGAAGCTGATTGGGACAGCTGACACTGGCTCCTATACACACGTACCCGATGGTCATCTGCTGAAAGACTGAAGCGTGATTCATCTCTGAACACTATGCGATGCCAGTCTGCTAGCAACCATGATGCTCGCCTACGAAACCACTCCAAATGACTCAGCCGATATTGTGGGGTTATGGGTAGACGTCTTAAAAGTCGCCGTGAGCATAATCCCACCTCAGCCAAACGCTGTGAGATGATGGAAGGTACCACGGGTGGCATGGTAGAGGCTGTGGCACGTTGGATGACGGACAATTATGCCGTTGGGCATCTTCACAAATCCTGACTATAAGACTACTTTCTAACTCGTCTAATTGCTTATAAGATCTTCGGCAACGTCGTAACAGCATAATTGGTTGTGTCTCCACGGAACTGCAACACCGATAACTAGCAAAGACAAACCGTCCAAGTTTTTGACCTGTTTTATAGGATGCTAGTTGCGCAGTAGAAACGCGCCCTATGACCGAAATTAACACTTATACGCCTTGAAAATTTAATCATTTCCATGCTTGGTATAAAGGAATTTGCATGCAACATTTCGAGATGTTCGGATAATTTTTTAAGGGTGCTTCGTTTTTTTTTTGCAAAAGAGTATACATAATGCATGGAGGACGGCAAATGCCTTCTTCAAATGCAGATTGCGACGTCAGTTTTGTATACGTGGCTCTGCTCCCGACTGTACGATCACCTCAAGCGTCTGGCCAGGGCTTCTTGAGCCTCTAGACAGGCGCAGCCTACAGGCACGGCCTACACACACACACACACACACACACACACACACACACACACATATATATATATATATATATATATATATATATATATATATATATATATATATATATATATATATATATATATTAAAATACAAAAGAATTAAGAGAAAGAAGGCAGTGTAAGGTGCTTGCATAATGGCGGTAAGGGTAGTGACCTTACACCCCAGTTAACAACGTGCACGTCCTTGATGCCGCGGCATTGCACTCCTGGACGCCAGCACCGACTGTTGCCGACCTTCGGAGTGACAATCAAAATTATCACAAGACCATAATAATTGAATAATTGGAGTAGTAAATTAAACTGAAGTATCAATAGATGGAATGAAATCACTGATTTGTCACCAGTTTAAATACTTCCTCAAGAATTATTTAATAAAATCGATCTTAGGGATCTATATAAAATTTTGAACAAACTATATGAAGAATTTGCTATGAATAACATTATCGAAATAAACCAATACAGATCTTTAATCAAGGTCGTTGTAAATGAAAACTATCCTTTTAACGGTTTGTCATTCTATCAGCAAATCAAAGGCATCCCCGTGGGAGGGGGATGCTCATCTATATTAGCAGATATTTATCTTAATCATTACAAAAATCAGTCACACATTAATAACGAAATATTATATCTCCGCTATGTCGACGATTTGATCATTGGATACGAAGACGAACACTTTCAAATGGATTTCAATTTCTATCCTGCTAATTTAACCTTGGAAGAAAATCCAAGTGATAATGAAAATGTGGTATGCTTTTTGGATCTGTGCATGGATTTCAGCGATCACAATCTTATAATTAGCATTTATGACAAAATAAAAACCTATAAAATACCTATAACATGTATCATACACTGGAATTCTAATTTGCACAGGAATATATTCCGAAATGTTTTCATTGGAGGATTAACCAGAACGAAACGTATTGTTAACAGTGACGTCATCAGACTGAAAGCCGATCAAACGTTTTTTTTTTATAAAGGAAGCTTTTAAACAAAAATACACAATACCTTATATGAGAAGTTATATAGCAAATTTCTTCGGCAAAACTGATAATTATGGATCACTATTGTGTTCTTTTTTGAAAACTTTTTAAAAATCTTTTAAATTCCTTCTGAAATCTTTTTGTAAGTCTTACATTGGGAATTTTGAAAATAATGGCAACATTGCTTTGAGCGATGTATTTAGATCTTGAGGAAGTATTTAAACTGGTGATAAATCAGTGATTTCATTCCATTTATTGATACTTCAGTTTAATTTACTACTCCAATTATTATGTTCTTGTGATAATTTTGATTGTCACTCCGAAGGTCGGCAGCAGTCGGTGCTGGCGTCCAGGAGTGCAATGCCGCGACATCAAGGACGTGTACGTTGTTAACTGGGGTGTAAGGTCACTACCCCTTACCGCCATTATGTAAGCACCTTACATAATGGCGGTATCCCTTTTGTATCTTTAATATTTTATATATTTTGCAATTAGTGTCTATTGCTACCTTGCGCATAAATACTAAAATACTTTCTTTCTAAGATTCAATTATAATTCTTTATCTTTCATTTATATATATATATGTATATATATATGTATATATATATATATATTTATATGTATATATATATATATATATATATATATATATTTATATGTATATATGTATATATATGTATATACATATTTATATGTATATATATATTTATATGTATATATATATATATATATATATATATATATATATATATATATATATATATATATACATATATATATATATATATATATATATATATATATATATATATATATATACACACTCTAAGACAAAAAATCGATGCACCCCGCAAAATAGGCTAATAGTAATGAAACAATACATATATATATACAAACACCTGACGTCCGAATATGCAAATGACCAAAATTCGTAGCCAATTAATGAATAGTCGGAACTACAAGGCATTGAAACTGAGCACCATGGTGGTGTATATAAGGATCAAATCTCGCTTTCAGGAACCAAACGTGCAGTTGATTTCGATTGCGTTTACGTACCTTGATTGCAACAATGCCTCGCCTGCGTATTCGTTACCACTACGAGCATATGAAGGAGTTTGACAGAGGTATTGCGGTCGGAATGCATGAGGTTGGATGAGCACACCGGTAAATCGCTCAGCATTTAGGTAGGAGCAATGCAGAAACTATATAATGTTGGCAGAAGTTGGTCCAGAATAGCAAATTTCAGCGGCAAGTGACCAGAAGACGTTCTAGAGCGACGACAGAACTGGAAGCTAGAGCGATTGTCAGAGCAGCTGTGACAGTACAAGATTCGTCGTTATCAACCATCCAACGTGTGACAAGCACTGAAGTGACCATCGGGACCATTAATAGAAGACTACGGGAATGGAATCTATACTCGGGACGCCCATTACGTCGTCTACCACTGACCAGTATGCACCGGCAACAGCGATTGCAATGGTACCGAACCCGATCAACGTGGAATTGTTCGGATTGGGAACGAATTGTCTTCAATGAGGACGACAATGTCCCGACGACGAGTGCAGACGTGTCTGGAGACAGCCTGGACATCGTCAGGATCCAGCTTTTACTGTCACATACCACAAAAACAGAGAGTATGGTCTGGGGTGCCATTTCATTTGATACCCGGACCCTTTGATCATAGTCCTCCGTGGTACCATCACAGCACAGCGGTACGTTGCCGACAATCTACGGCCCGTTGTATTGCAATTCCTTCCGCGACACCCCGGGATAACTTTTCAGCAAGATAAGGCCAAGCCACATACGACACTCCTCTCCATTGATTGTCTGCGTGCTTACGACACACTTCTTTGGCCAGACAGATTCCCAGATCTCTCGTCTATTGAGAACATTTGGGCTGGGATGGGGCGTCGCCTGCGACCATCCCAGAATGTAGACGAGTTAGCTCGTCAATTAGAGGCCATTTGGAACGACATCCCTCAGAACACCATCCAGCAACTTTATGCATCAATGCCACGTCGGGTAACAGCTTGTATCAAGGCCAGAGGTGAACCAAGGCCATATTGACGTGTTCACTTTGTGTAGATCTTTCAGTGCAATAAATAATCCAATTGTTCTGAAATTCTAATCATTTCTATTTCTGCACATGTACATTACACGTACCGAATTTTGTCTGATTTGGATAATTCTTTCTTGGTGCGTCAATTGTTTTGTCGTAGAGTATATATATATATATATATATATATATATATACAAAATTTGTGATGAATATTATAAATTAGCGCACTTTATGGAATTATTGAGTACAGCGACTAATGATGCATATCCCCCCAATTTTGTTATTAAAATTATCAACTCAGTGTTTCAAATTTCACTCGATAACATCCTAGAAAACATTCCCAATTATAGTGACTAACATACAGGAAAAATATATATATATATATATATATATATATATATGTGTGTGTGTATTATATATAATTTTTTATTAATTATATAAATAAATAAAAATGAAAAATAATAAACTAAGTCAAAAACATTAGAAAAATCAAAAAATCGGAAAATAAGATGCATTAACATTAATGTTTTGAATTTTATTTTCGCAAAAAAATGTAACTTTTGTCAGTATTGAAACTACGTTTTGAGCGCCCTTATAATGGTGTATAGTGGCATTCTCGATTATCCAGTTTTCCTATGAATTACTTGTTTAGTAGGAATTTTCATCTTTGATTCATATTCATATTCAGTTCTGCATGTATGGGAAGTTGTATTCTGAATTGCTTGTCCAGTCTCCAGCTTAGACTCACTGGACGGGTTTGGGAGTATTTCCGTGAACGTTCGTACTGGCTCCCTGGTAGAATTTCGACTTGTTCATTCCGGTGCTTCTAGATTAAGCTGTTGAGGTTGATCGTGTATACACGTGGTAGAAGAAGAGGGGTTCATGCAGCATGGTAATACAATTTTCTTAATGTATCCTTTTTTCATTTTTTCATTTTTTGATGCCTGTAGTCTGAGTTTAAGCATTTATAGTAATGTACTATTGCTTAATCTGAAACAGGCATTTGTTTGGGTTAATTAGAATTAAATACTCAGACCTGAAGATGAATTTAATTCTGATTAATCATCGAATTTGGGAAGGTTCTGTTCTTTTCTCTTATCGGCATTATAGCCGTGAATTTGCTTCTATGGTGATGTTAATATTACTTGAATTGTATTTTTTTTTTATTTTTTTTTTTACATAATTCTTATTATTACATTTCAAATATATATATATATATATATATATATATATATATATATATATCCTCAAAGCAGGAAACATTTTAAAATTTGAAATTTGGTAAACGGCTAAAGCACTGCATCAAGCTGTAAGTCATTGTAATGGACATAGAAAACCGTAATTAGAATATCAACTTGAACGACCTTAGCGTTAATTGGCATAACGTTTCTCATTAGCATACTCGTCCGAAAATTATCTTATTGAAATGGTACCGGGTTTACAACATTTCACAAATTCCATTTTTTTATTGCTTGTGTGTGTGTGTGTGTGTGTGCATTGTGTTTTTAAGATATATAGATTCTCTGATATTCTCACAATATTAAAAATACATATTTTTCTTTCAGTTAAAATTTCCAGTTGCATTGTTATTGCTGCAGATCAAATGAAAATGTAATGTTGCGTTCTGCGGCACAGATTGGTACGTGTTTTGTTGATAAATGACATTGGCAAAACTGTTCGATATATTTCCCAAAAGTAAGATATCTATTGACTTCTTTTTGGGGGAAAACAAATATTAGAGACAGCTCGCTTAAAAAAAATTGAACTATTAATCTTGCAATGAAAAGCAAACATAAGAAAATCATCCATAAAAGTTACAAATATGTCCGATTGGAAGATTCATTGCCTAGTTCTATTTCTTGCGAGGTAATTCAAAGCCATAATATTTTAATTTATTTTTTAAAAATGTGCTACATTACAAAATTGAAAATATGTATTTTAATATGGATGAGCGAAGAAACATTTATTTCCCATTCCTATTAAAATCAACATTTGAGTGAACTCTGTAATTACTTTTGCTCACAAACTAGAATACTTAGAAAGATGCAATTTTGCACACTTGCGAATAAATTGCAAGTATATGGGAAGAATCACAATTTCAATAATTCAATCAAACTGTAGCAGGGTGAAACATATATTTTGATGTGAAACGTCTTAGGGTCTATGCAATAAACCTTGTAAAAAATCGGAGGGAGATTAAACGAACGTGTGTTACGGAAGAGACATCATATTGTTATGAATACATCGTATAACAACATTGTTCTAAATCGAAGATCCGAGATGTATAACTTAGGCAGCACTTTTGGTTAACTTAGTAACGGTTTGGGCTACATATCGTCAACTTGTCGACTGACTTCAATAAGTTCTAAAAACTTGTCAAATTTTGTAGATTGACTAAATAATTTTCGAGTTGCAGTTTTTTTTTCAGAACTTTCCACAAAGGGCATATATGCTCGTCATGGATCAGTTGGGTATTTGAAGTGATAAGTATTTTAATGTGGTTTATTTTATTTGACTCTCCAATTTTGAAATACGGTGTTAATTATATTTTAAACATAGCAGTGTGTATAGTTATTGCGTCCCAAAACACTCCAGTTTTATATTTGCGCATGCACTATTTATTTCCTTGGAAGGAAAACATTGGATATGTCAGTGAAAACACCATTAATTTTGTTTAATTATATTTATTAGTTTAGTCATTATTAACTGGTGTCAATTTTAACAAATTTACTTAGGAGGATTGCATCAACTATATGCATCTACTTCATCATGACAAAGTTACACAATAATATATGTGATATAATGGTAGCGGAGCTGTATAAAGTTAATTAAAACTTGTTCGACTTATCCTAGATGTGGAATAGCTCACTTGCATGTACTTGTCATCTAAATGTGTTATTATGATTTAAATGTATTAATGTCATTTAAATGTGTTACTTTAATATCCTATATTCTAAATTATTTTAACTTAATATTGAAATTTAACATTTTACTTTCTTTGCAATACATGGAAAGTATTGGAATCATGTCGAAAATCGCAATTCGAGTTTTCGACGGATCTATACGTTTCGGGACCTCCAGAATACGAAAATATATTTTTAACGTGACGCCTGTGTGTATGTGTGTGTGTTTGTGTGTGTGTGTGTCTGTGTACCAGTCTGTGCAATGTATGTATCCACTCTAACTCAAAGACAAACAGACCAAATTTCACAAAATTTGGTAAGTAAATCATTAGTGTGTATTCCTGGTGCTAATTAGATTTTGGTACGATTCAGGGTAAAAGAGCCGTCTTTTTTTGCGAAATGGCCAACAAAAAGTGCCTGTATCTATTCTAGCTGATAAACTAATAGACCAAATTTCACAAAATTTGGTAGATAAATCACTTGCAGGTTAACCTACTGCTGATTAGATTTGATACGATTTGGAAAAAAGAACCTGCCTTTTTTTGCAAAATGCTGCACAAAATCGTTTAATTTAAAATAAAAGGCTACATATGCTCAAATATATCAATTAAATGCTTATGTTATGCGTAATTTTGTACAACATAAAAAAATAAGATGAACTCCATTACTCTAGGAGCAGTCGTTCTCGAGATATGTTTTCTTCACATTTTAGCATGATTTTTTCTTCACACTACGCCACCTTTGAAAATAAGTCCACTTACCAAATGAAAACGAGACTGGAATTAAAAGTGCAAATTCAATGTAAGTTAAAGTAATTATGACTGTTATTTTGTGCAATTGAATACAATTTAATGAATTATTGAAGAAATAAAGAGAACGTAAATATGAGTCTGCAGGACAGACATGTGCAGCCAACTTCAATATTTTTTAAATATATTTGAAATTCATTTAAATGCAGAGAAATCCATGTAAGAAAAATGACGTTACTTGTTGCATGAAGAGTTTTACAAGAAATCCATTTCCGGCCAGTGCTTAATGCTCTTTTTAAGTATTACTACAACATATACCCAGTGTTGCCAAACATTTAAAGCAAGAATTAATAAATGCAGTCCTTCAATTTTTCAAAAGGCGTAGTGGCGCTCCGCCCGCTTCTTAAAATCAGAAATACAACTATCTACTTTGCAAAGCGCACAATCAGGAATCATTTAATTTCAACGCATGCGAAGTCGCGTGCAACAATTTACCACGCATACGCACAGACTTCCACGCTGCCTGTAGCCTTCAGCGACCAGCCGAAAGATGAACTGAATCGAAAATCTCAATTTTTATGCATATTTTGACTAAACTATATAATTATGCTAATTGTCATTTTTGGATGCCTCGAAATAATAAAAAAATCTGATGTGGGCAGCACATGACTTTCCCTGCAGACTTACATTCACTTCTCTTTATCTTAATTAAATTTAATTCACTTTTAATTCAATTTTTATTCTCATTTGGTAACTGGACTTATTTTCAAAGGTGGCATGGAGAAAATGCGAAAAAACTAAAATATCCCAAGAACGGCTAGTTCTAGTGTAATGGGGTTGGTCTTATTCTTTTCATCGTTAAAAATTACATATAAAACAAGCATTTGATAGATATATTTGAGTATACGTATGTATTTATTTTAGATTTTGACGATTTTTGAGGACCATTTCTCAAAAAAGGCAGGTTATTTTTTTCCGAATCGTACCAAAATCTAATCAGCACCAGTGTATCCCACAAGTGACTTATCAGCCGAATTTTGTGAAATTCGATCCATTAGTTTTCCAGCTAGAGTGGATACAAACTTTTGCCGGCCATTTCGCAAAAAATGCAGGTTCTGTTAACACCAATCATACCCAAAACTAATCAGCACCAGACTCGCCCACAAGTAACTTATCTACCAAATTTTGTGAAATTCGGTCCATTATTTTTGGAGTTAGAGTGGATACAAAATCTGCACAGACAGACAGACACACAGACACACACACAGACGTCACGCTAAAAATGGTTTTTTCGTATTTTAGAGGTCTCGAAACGTGTAGATCCGTCGAAAACTCGATTTGCGATTTTCGGCATAATTCCAATACTTTCCCTATACATTACCATGTATTGCAGAGAAAGTAAAACGAAAAAACCTTCATATTTTGATTTATTTATAAATAAATGAATACATATGTAAGAACTACGTATTTTTCCTATTATTCAGTTCAAATATCGTAATATGGAGCAAGATACATAATTAACGCCCCGTAAATTAAAATCGGGAGTTTTGGGGAACGTCTAAGTTCAAATTGAGTGACTTATTCAGACTCACGAGTAAAATCGTCATCAACATCCAATTGAAATTTAATTATATGTTCTGTGATAGAAATGACTATTTGAACATTCGTTGGGGTCAAAATACAAAACTAGCACATAAAATATCGGCGCTTGTGAATGGAATAATTTAGATCCAAGATAATGATACTGTATAATATTGCATGTGCTGTTTGCATATGTATTGCATTTGCTGTATAGTATTGCATGTGAAAAGTGAACCTATATGATGGTGCTTATGATTTGTTTTTTAATTTCATACAGTTTTTATTTGAAAATCCTATTAGAGTATCATATTTGAAAAACGTACAATATCTCGAGCTAGATTCATAGTAGTGTTCTATAAATGGTGTAAATCGTTTCCCAATAACAAACTACGTTGAAAATGATTATTTATTTATCATTATTGAAGATATCGATTTTTATTAATATATTTCTTTAAACGTCACTTATTGAAGATATAATTCGAACATTTGATTGCTTTTAAAATTAATAGGTTTAGAACATTTACTGATTGTAATAATTGTACTAAGCTGCCTTCGAAACGCTCCATTCGTTCATGAGATATCACATCCACAGTACACACACACATATATAAACACAAACATACACACACAAATGTACACACACACAAACTTGCGTACACACATACTCATACTAACATATACACACATACTAACATATATGCACACACACACGCAGACATTATCTCAGAAACATTCGATTCAAGTTGAGGAAGGTTTAAAACCTGCTCTCCCGTCGAAAATTCTAATTTGAATTTTCCACCCCATCATAATACTTTTTCTGAACAATATGGTATGTATGTAGGGAAAGTAAAAATGCTATTAAAATAGCGAATTTTAAATAATATGTGTTTAATCAGATTATTTGCTTGTAGTTTTTCGCATAATGTAGCAGCTCATAAACAGTCCTGTCGATACACGCATTCGTGCTGAAGACTTCCATACACATACACACACACAGACACACACACATACATGCAGACACACACACAGTGCAGTTACTTTTGTTTAAGCGTGCCGGTAAGAATTAGGGTGGCTTTGCACACACACATATACACATACAGAGAGAGAGAGAGAGAGACGAACATCTTTTAATAAGTATTATTCCACGGCCATAAAACTTATTTTCTTTTAAATCCTTTAAAATGTCGAATTAAAAAAAAAATATAAAAAAGATACGTACTTTAAACACTAAAGAGGAAATTACTTTCTTTTTGACGGATACCGAAAATTCGCAATGTGCCGTTTGAAGGATGGTCTAAAATTAATAGAAAAATAGCTTTCTGCAAATATAGAAAATTATTGTTTTTAATATAAACTATATTTTGATAATGTAACAGTTGGATGTCTTGATATATTTTCAATGGAAATTCAGCAATTTCAGTGCTAGTAGATATCACATGAGGACAGAACAATCTTCTAAACCATATGTTTTTTCACAGTTTGAAGATAAAAGTAAACAATATTTGGCAGTAATATCTTCCAGCAAACCTTCTCAACAGCACTTACACTTTCATCAAGGGCCATATTTGAAACGTATACTTTCTTTTTTTCTCTCTATATTAATGTATTAAATAAAATATCCAATGGTATGAAATTTGACTCAAGTTTTATTTTATTTACAGAAATGATTTTCACTAAAAAATTAACAGCTGGTTCTTCTTTCTATTCTAGTATTTAAATATAAATTACTGCTTTCAAATCTAGTGTAAATTGATCTTTCTAATATTTACTCTGTCATACTCAGTATTAAGAAAGTAACCTTTCACAAAAATTTTTGATTGATGCCAATATATGTTTTAAGACCTCCTGAACACGTTTTGACTATTTTTGGAGTGATGTCCATCTGTTTGTTCGTTGGTCAATTTCTTGTGTGCACGATAGCAGCCACAAATATAACCGGATTTCCACGAAATTTTATATCCGGCTTTGTTATCAAATGATCTAGAACTAGATAAAATATTCTTTTTATTTAGAGCAAAAACTCCGAAATGTTTTCGAACTTTTATATTTTCTTTAACATTGCATGATAGGGCATAAAGTGACATAAGCACGCATAAATGGGTTTATTTATAGTTCAACTACCACGAGACTTAATAATTTCAACCCATTGTTGTGAAGGGTAGTCATGATACAATTATTTTTTTGTTCGCGACGTCATTACCCCTTCTTCTTTGGGGACAAGTTACCATTTTTTCAAGTTCCTTAAAGTAAAGGGTATAAGTTGGTGAAGGTTAAAGTTGTAATAATTTGGACCTACGAAACACATTTTTCAAAAATATTCTTGAAAAAGTTAAAAAAAAAATTAATTCTGGTATGAAAAAGTCGAGTTGAGCCACATTCGTGTTAATTTTTTCCCTTGAATTCACAGTTTCTTATGGATTTTTTTTTTCAAATTTGGCGAGGTTATTCTCTATTTCCTTAAACGTAACACCGATTGAGTTTCGAGTATCTAGGACCAGGAGTTGCAGAGATATAATTTAAAAACATAAAATTAAATCTTCAACCGAAATATCCTTATTTATGCGATTATTTTCCGAAATTTTATTTGAAAAAAAATTGTACTTGCGACACACCTAACTTGATTCTCTTTGGAAGCTAAGGGATCCTTTTTAATACGTTTTCTTCATCCATACGCATATTTGGTGAAAGTCTGTATTTACGACTGCTAGATTAAGCTATTTATCGCAAAATTTGGCAAGGAGGTTGCAAAACACATTCTGAAAGAAAATACGAATATGAGATATGATAGGCATCATAGAATAAAGGTTTCCTTGGCTAAAAATCATTTTACAACTTGTGACACAAAGAATTAAAATAAATAGAGTTTTGTTTTTATATTAATATTAATTGTTTATTAATCATTAAAACATGCTCGTTGATCTCATAAAGTGGAATTAACATTTAAACGTACATCGCTCGTTGTTGTGCCGCAATAACCCTCCAATTATTTTTACCTTTTGTGTATGTCCTGAAAAGAATTATTAATTAATATCAAAAGATTAGACTATTTAAAACTTAAACGATATAATTTATTAACCACATCAATTTATCATCAACAACAATTTATCATTTATATCATTTCTCATTTATTATCAATTTTCATTTAACTATTTTAGCTAGGGGAGATACGACCAGAAGTATTAATTTTACGAAGGTGTCTAGGACCGGTAACATCAGAGCACATACCTTCCAGTTTAGACTTGGGCTCATCATCTCGCTTGCATCGGTCTTAGTGCTGAAGTACGGCCATAACTCTATGGTGTGTAGCTCCTACTCGTACTTTTCACTTCGACTGATACTTTATATCTGCATACTATAAATGCAACTCCTAAGTCATCTCTGCTAGGTCATGTTCGCTTCGCTCCTTTTGTCAAACTCTTTTCAACAACACACACACTTCGTATATAACATCTTGCAACAACACATTTCGTGTCAGACTTACTTCTGCAACATTTCGTATCCGAGTTACTTCTACAACATTTCGTATCAAAGTCACTTGTGGTTCCTTCGGCCGGGGGGGGGGCAGCTCCGTCCTTCTTTCCCTTGGCGCTCATTGGTTCTTCTGAACCCAATGGCATCACTTGACATTTATCAAGGCCCCTCTCAACCCTTTTGGCCTGGGACACCCAAATTTATTGTATTTGACCTAAAAGTTCGCGTTGTTGTAAACTCCGGCGCCAGCTAGACTAAAACCTTTGTTAGCCGTTCTATGCACCATAAATATTGAAATAAAAATGTCTCATGTGAGGACATATTCTGGCCTCACACAACTATCTTGATCCAAATCTTACTACCTGTACTAAAGAAAATAACTTATAGGATATAATTCACGAGAAATATACCAATATAAACAAATAATTGTATAGAATGTTTTTTTACTCAGATTAACAAACTATTGTTGCGATCGTATAAAATACCCAGAGTGGAATATTTTATCGAAAAGTAGACGAGTAAACACCGGTACAGGTTTAATTTTCCATAACGTGAATCTAGGGTTTTCATGTTGTTGTTGTTGAGAACCAGACCGTCCGACCTACCAGAAAGGTGTAAGGTAACTGTTTGGACGGCCAGGAAGTGCCACCCAATTTAGACCGGAACTCAGTGGGGGAAGTATCCACAGGGACCGTACCTTCTTTCCCCTACCACCAATCTCTCGGAAGGACTTACGGACCCACATGTTTAACGTGATCGTACTCCGCGTGAACACGGCGGCAGTTTTGTCAGTAGCGGGAATCGAACCCGGGCCTACCGAGGGCAATTACCGCGCGCTAACCACTAGGCTACCGCGCCCCTAGAGTTTCCATGTGCAGAAGTTCGAAGAAGGGTTTTTTTTACATTTGGCACATTTGGCGACTTTCCAAAAGTTCAAGGAACACCTCGAAATAACCAGTATTCTACGACATATGAGATATTTCCAGAGGTGTCTATGGATAGTCTATAAAAGAAGTCATCACTCGAAGAGCAGTTAACGTATTGCGAAATGCATTGAACTGTGATTTTCGTCAACGTTGTGAAAATTGTAGCAGTTGTTTGTGACATGACCTTCATCAATGTTTTAAGAATCGTATCATTTATTTTGTGAAATTAGTGGAACATTTAAGTGTCGTTGTGCAGTATATGTTCCTGTTCACGCTGTTCTTCTGAATAAACGTGTTAGTTATACAAAAATGTGAGGTCATTCATATATAAAGAGGGCACACCCACGATTCCAAAGGATATGTTTTAGCAATATGTATAATGGAAAAGATAAACTCACCCAACAGCAAAATTTAATGGCTTTTATTTGAATTTTCATTGCTCTCATACACAACACCACATTTGCACACGTGTGCATTAGTGACATAGCGAAGCAGATATAATGATGTAAAAGATGAATCCCAACTCGGAAACATAAAATATAAACAACGTCGGCAACGATAAACAGACAAATGTAAGACACATGGCTTTCGTTCGAAAGTGAGAGCTTAACGATAAACGCAGACAGAAAGTTTATGTTGTAAAAGTTAGTCCTTGAGCTTTTAAAGTTATTTGGAGTACGCGAATCGATGTGCATGAATCTCTAAGACATTTGTATAAGATGCGATTATGCTACAGTACTCAATGTAGTTCAAGGCCTAACTAGCATCCTTATGCATTGCAAGAAAAGTAAAGCAACAGAATAATTTAATCTAATCCAATTTTACAGCTGAGAGCATCGATAAAAAATCTAATATGGGCAGCACATAACTTTCCCTGCATACTTATATTCACAGTCTCTTTATTTTAATTCAATTTAATACACTTTTAATTCAATTTTCGTTCTCATTTGGTAACTGGACTTACTTTGAAAGTTGGCGTAGCGAAAATACGGAAAAACTAAAATATCTCGAGAACGGCTAGTCCTAGTGTAATGGGGTGTATCTTATTCTTTTCTGCGCTAAAAATTACGAATAAAACAAGCATTTAATGGATATATTTGAGCATACACAGTTTTTTATTTTAAATTTTGACGAATTTTGAGGGCCATTTTGAAAAAAAGGCAGGTTATTTTTTTCCGAATTATACCAAAATCTAATCAGCACCAGAGTTCTGTTCTACAAGTAACTTATCTACCAAATTTTGTGAAATTTGGTCCATTCGTGTTTTAGCTGTAGTGGATACATGACATTTTTGAAGAGCCATTTCGTAAAAAAGGCAGGTTTGTTCTTTTCCGATAAATACCAACATCTAATCAGCACCAGGTTCATACCCAAGTGACTTACCTGCCAAATTTTATGAAATTCGGTCTATAGGTTTTTGAGTTAGAGTGGATACATACATTGTACAGACACACAGACAGACAGACAGACACACACACAAACACACGCACAGACGTCACGCTAAAAATAGTTTTCTCGTATTCTAAAGGTCTCGACACGTGTAGATCCGTCGAAAACTCGAGTTGCGATTTTCGGTATGATTCCAAGACTTTCCCTATACATTACCATGTATGGCAGGGAAAGTAAAAATGATTTCTTGCTAAATTCTAGTTTAAATATTCATGCTACAGGCAACAGAAATTATTCATACTGCAGGCAGCAGAAATTATTCATACTGCAGGCAGCAGACATTATTCATACTGCAGACACCAGAAATTATTCATACTACAAGCAACATGAATTAGTCATACTACAGGCAACATAGATTATTCATACTAGAGACAAATGAAATTATTCAACAAATGGTATATATACTGAAAATGCCATTGAGTATATGCCATTCTCATCCATAAACATTTTGTTATTTTCTGAAACCATGTGCTATCACTGGCTGTCACTATCATTTAGAAATCTCAGTCAAAATTTTCGTTTCAATATTAACGAAATTTAAAAAAATAACTTTAACAAATAAGAACCAAATAGTGAAATTGTTTCCTAAATTATTAGCCATAAAAAAAAGCCGAACACGATGTTTAATCTACATTTATGAAATTGAAAACACTGAGACCTAATTTTATTTATCTAAAATAAACAAAATAGTGATAACATCGATTGCTAATTAGCATATTCTTTTATTATAGTCTATTTTACTGTTTTTATAGGTTACAGCCTTAATTGAAAGTCGTGAAAATATAGAAAAAGCACATCTTTCAACTATCAAATTAATTTTACACAATAAGCAAGGAAATTGCTTACATCCGAAAAGCTTCATTTTTGTTCCCTGTTTTACAAATAAAATTTAATAAATTTCTCTGAAATGAAGTATTAAAGTAAAGTAAAATTTGTAATTTATTTTTAATTTATATTTAATGCATGTAAATAATAAAGATTAAAACTTGTCTCGCAATTTACGTTTTCTGAAACAACTTTAAAATATGTAGTTTACTAAATTGAATATAATCTAGAAAATCAAGTGGAATGGTATTTATTTTTTAATTTACGATTTCGTTGTTATACAATATAATGTAATATAATTATAAATGAAAAATTGGAATCCCAAAAGTCTTACATATTACAGAAAATCTAGTCATTTGATTTTCTACATGAATCATGCCTCTACGTAGATTTAATATCAATAATAAACATAATGGATCTAAGTTAATTGAAAACAGGCTAATTCTGTATATATTTTCTTATCTAGAGATGATACATACATTGCGCAGACACTTACACAGGAACACACACAGACGTCCCTCTAAAATGATGGATTCTTATTCCAGAGTGCTCAAAACGTTCAGATCCGTCGAAAACTAGAGTTACGATTTTCGACCCTGTTCCAGTGTATTGTACGTTAAGTAAAAATTAGTTACATTCTCCAATAAAAAAATATAATTTTTTCTCCAAAGACTATTGGCCGGCTTTCGAAGTGAAACTCTCTAAAAGTGTAAACTGCATGCAGTCTACGTAGACTTGGGGTAGTGGGTCTGATATGACCCCCCACCCATCCTCATATCGGAAATCAGCCTTTTTCCGTGACAGACACAATTTAAATCGAAACCCGTCAGTTGATGGGACTTCGCGTGTAACACATTGTAACAGTTACGTTCTATAACACTTAGTTGTTGGGTCAAGTGACGTTGCGACCGTGATACACCCTGTAGAAGAGGGTATATTGCATGCAACCCTTATACATCCACTTAGCGGGAGTGATATCCCCTAAATAAAAATAGAAAAATTCTTGTTAGTTGAAGCTGCATGGGATAAAATCATGAAAACGCTCATGAAAAAATCTGAGGCAATAATTGGAATCATGTCCCTAAAACCACAATTGTAACAAATATAGCACAATTAGACCAATTTATATATTTGAATTACACTTAATTTAACAGCAAATCTCGTTAAAATTTACAAGAATAATTTTTTATTTCCAATTCTCCATTCAATCGTCATTTTGACAACCCGTGATAACTCGGAAAGAAGAAAATGACTCCGATGACCCAACCACACATCATCCAAACAAAATAAAATAAAATATTCGAAACCAAATGCTCGAAGCCAAAAGAAAAAAATCATATGTGGGCAACACATGACTTTCCTTGTATAATGTAATGAATTTACTACTTTTATAATAAAAAAATAGGTTTTTCTTATAGTAGATACAAATATTATTTCCAAAATATTGAATTTTCGACAATTAATCGTCATTTTCATTTATATAGCGTCATTTTTATCCATTTGGCGAGATTTTCGTTCATTTGGCAGCATTTCAAAAAGTCGCCAAGTTGGCGACATTCCGCCAAATTCGTCGCCAAAATCTCGCCAAGCGTTATGGACGAAGAAATAAGTTATTCGTACAGCAGATAAATGACTATTGGCGTTCAAATACAAAAGTATTACTGAAAGTATCTTTTTTCATGAATGGAACGAGCTAGATCCACGAGAATGATGTCACCCAATCTATCTCATGGTATTACATATGAAAACTGAACATGTTTCTCAATAGGAAATATTTTTTTTATTTTATATGACTTTTTGATAATTTTTTTGAAAAATGTACAATATCTCGAGAACGGTTCATGTTAACGTTCTAAAATTTATGTCAATCGTTTTCTAATGAAAAATTACATAAGAAATGTCTATTTGCGTAACTTTATTAGCGGTTTTGATTTTTTGACGATTTTTTCAAAATTTCACTCGAAATTTAGGGGGGGGGGGGTTATGTACATTCGATTGCGTATAAAAACAATAGGCTTCCAGTGTTTACGGATTGTGATTTTTGTAGCAAATTTTGTTCGAATCGGTCCATTCGTTCGTCAGTTATCGTCTCCACAGACTCACTGACACACACACACACAGATATCACTTCAAAAATGTCTGATTCGTGTTCAGGGATGCTTGAAACGTGCTCTCCCGTCGAAAACTCGAATTCGAATTTTCGACCCCGTCACAATACTTTCCTTATACATTATGTATATAAGGAAAGTAAAAAGGCTCAAACCCTACTGCGTCCAGAGATGGGTCTACATTTTCGCAAAATTCACGGGGTTTCTCCGATCTTCGAAAATCTGTATAAAAATACTAAAGCCTTTTTTGAAATTCGTGCGTCCAGTTTCGACTATTTTCGTTTTATTATCCCAACTTTATTTTTGAAGGAGGAGATATATTTTCGAGATGGATAGCAATTTACCTGTTTTAAGACGTTTTCTTTTCAGTGGCCCTGAAATAAAAGTTCTGTGACAGAAACACCATCGATTTTTTTCTGATTTTGAAACTTGATAAACATGCAACAAACGTGAAACCTTTAGCCTCAGTTTAAACAAAAAGTGGAATTCGCAACACTGAAATTGAAGTAAGATCTGGTCTTTGAAATGTGTCTGCTAGTCGTCCTTGTGTCGTCTTATTTACTAATTTGTCCTCACTTAAAAATCTGTAGAAAAAAAAAGCTGTCGACTTTTCCAAAATTCCGGATCTTCAGCTCCCTTTTAAAAAAATATCCGAGATCGCAGATTCAAAATTGATGAGGAAAATCCGTTTCCAGGATTAAATCGATTTTTAATCCTATCTTGAGATTTTATGAGGATCTTTGAAAACCTGTTGAAACTTTCGAATTTTAGAAACTTTACTGAAACTCCTTGGGTCATTGGTTCCATAATACAAATAAATAAAAACCACGGGATTCTTGGCCAATTATTGGCTTTAGAATAAGGGGTACATATCGTCATATCAAAAATTGAGAAAGAAGATACTTTTTAAAGAGGCTGCCGATTTTGCCACCTCTTGAAAAATGTTTTAAAATTTTTTTTTTAAATGTATCGAATTTTTCAAATTCCTGAACATATTCTAAATGCATACTGCTTTCGAACGTTATATTTAAAAAAGATCGAAAGTGCTCTGATTCAATTCTTGGATTCAGCTACATATATGCTCACATACACATAATCATACATAACATACATAGACATGTACAAATAAGAAAGATAATGTTCAGAATTTGGATATTTTATGTTACACTAGTCACATAGATGAGTCTAATATGATGCATTAAAATTGCAATTAAGTGTTTGGTTTTTGTGTTCAAATATGATTTCATTTTTATGTATGCTCATGTGCAAGTTGTTATTGATTAATTATTTTCTTTTACACAACGCAATTTATGTATTATTCACAAAATTTCTGTCCCCACTATACGGTCGCCTATTAATGGTACGGTCGCCTATTTAATGTTACTCATATTTATAAATTTTGTTTGATAGACTGCATGTGTGTATTCGATTTGAATAGGTGTTGTGGGGAAAATGCCTAATTTCATAATGTGTATATGTTCATTTTAGTTCTATATTAATTTCTACTTGATATCATTAAACATGCTAAAATCATTCCCAAAACGGTGTTTAGCACAAATCATTTAATTACACATCGCAATAGAAGTTTAATAGATTAAAGTGAAACTCACCAAATATAAATCAAATTTTTCATCTATTACAAAATATTTAAATCCAATGAAATTTTTAACATAATTCATTGCATGGTTAAGTACTTTAAGCGATAGTTTCTTTCTGAATTTGAAAGAATTTGAATGAAAATTGTGAACATTATTTATTACATGGTTAAGTATTGGAAGCGAGAAGATCTTTATGAACTTAAGAGAACTTGAATGAAATATATAAACATTATTCATTACATGGTTAAGTACTGGAAGCAATAGCATTTTCCTGAACTTAATTAAAAGAACGTGAATGAAAACTATGAGCTGTATTCGTTACATGGTTAAGTACTGGAATAGATAGCATTTCTGAACTTGATAGACAGCTATCAATCGTCGACTGAGTAATGATGTACAACGGAAATAAAAAATGTCTTTCATAAGAAAATGTATATTTCGCGCATTACTTCTTGCAAAAAATTAACGTACTTAATACAATTGATTAGTGGCAGTTGATTATGTAAATATATATTTAGAGCAAAAAGCAAAATTTATTGAAGAAAATTCAAGAGTTGGTTCAATTTTCTGTTACGGATAAGCATTTCTAAAGCTCTTACATGTAATTTTACAACTAATAAGAGTAAGCTTTATTTCAATAAAAAATGAAATTTTATAAATTTTAAAATACTGTTTTGCGTGCTCTTGAACGTCATTTTTCTGGCCTCTAAAGTGCACTAAATTCCGGGTCGAGAGCACTACGGTGCTCACGAACTTCATTTTACTGTCATCTAAAGAACGCTAATCCCCAACTTACGAGCACTGCGATGCAAAGCGTTGCGAACCACTGGCTTGGATAATGACTGATATGGATTCAGTATAAAATTCCGGAGGGAGTTGGAGGACTCACTTAATGATTTAGATATCTGGTTTCGAAGACGCCGCGTGTAATTAAAAAAATTACATTTCACTTGCAACATCTATTTTTCAGTATTGGCTATAGATTGAACTTAGATAAGGACTAATATGGATTCAGCATCAAATTCCGGAGGAAATTGGGGAAGTTCAATGAGGATAACCACTTGAAATTTACTTTCACTTGTGATTCACATAAGTTCCATTGAAATAGTTATTTTTCATGTTCAGCTGTAGATAAAGCTTAGTTAATGATGTGATAAGGATTCAGCATCAAATTGCAGAGGTGGGGAGGGTTAGAGAGGGTAAGTATTTTTCCACTTTCAGTATTTTTTCTTGTTCCAGCTCAAAATTTTCCTCTTCTTTGAAATATATATCTCTCCAAATTGGCTCTGAAAACTAATATTACTGTACTACATAAGTGTGCAAAAATATTATAATGCTTAATAATTCCGTCAAAAATGAAATGTACACACCGCTTACCAACATATGATGGCTCCTTCATAAAATTTTTGGTTATATTTTCTATATAAATGATTATATTTTATTTATTTTAAACTGTGTAAATAAAAAAATATAATGTTTTATATAATTAATGTTGTATATACAGGGTTACCAAAATAAAACTGGTCCGGAAAAGTCTTCTAATGATCTCCTTGTTGTTTAGATTACGTTTTTACGAAATTCCAAAAAAACTTTTCCGGGCCAGTTTTAATTTGGCAACCCTGTATATTATGTTGTATTAATTCACACTGTGAAAGACTGCTGTGCAACGTTGCATAAGAAGTGGATTTCAGTCTGCTGCCTACACGTTGTCCAACAACATTGAAGCAATGAGTTGTCAACATGAATATACCTAATGTAGGTGAAACACTGCACGGATTTTCGATATACCTTTGAACAAAATTACACAAAAAATGCAAAGTGTAACCTTAACTAAAAGTAAACTCTGATAAGACCCAAATTCACTATTTTGTAAAACGTTTCAAAATATTTAAACTGCATATTACGGAGAGTTAAAATCTCTATGCCCATCATTTTAGACATGCATTTCTGATTCAAAAATTTAATTCTATATTTTTGCAATTGTAATATTCTACCAGAAATAATTTATTATATAATAACGTATGATATCGCATCGCCAAGAATCTTTATGTGTGATCTGCTTTAATATTTCAATATTATAAAATATTTTCACAGAATTTTATATTTAAATTACATTTTAATGGAAAAAAATTAAACAATTAAAACAATTTAATTTTTATACATATACTAGGGGTCTACCACCCCTTACTCGCTGTCCCCTGCCGAAAGCCTGGCTTCACTAAACAGCATGTCCTGCTCACCATGATTCTAGTCAACGTCCACTGTTTCAAAATATTTTGATGAGAGAATGCATTCTCCATCAATGACAGTTTGTGTTCAACAACAAGAAAGATCAATCATGCTTAAAGCATTGAATATAAAACACTTTCCAACTTCAATGCAATTTTATTTAAACACTAGCAGCATACCCGTCCTTCGTACGGAGTATATAATATAAAAAAACTTATAATTCGCAATCATGTGCAAATTCTGATAACATATTAAATTTATTGCTCATAAAGAGAAGTTTAAGAATATCTGTTCTCACTATGCAAAATTATCTTCACGGGCAAATCTTAAGAATAAAATATCCTGGCCCCTTTTGTAAACAAATTCACACACAAAAAAAAGAATTGAATCAATATATGCAACCACGTACTACTTATATTGTCGCAAATTAAAAAATATGCCAGTGTGTTAGTAGAAGCTTAAACATATTGTAATATGAGTCTTAAAAATATTTACCAAAATAAAAAAGATGACGTAATAAACTGAAAGTATCAAAAATCCCCGTAATCTTAATACCAGAAGGTCGTAATTGATTCCAATATATACCAATATATATAAAAATTTTGCCAATATACCTGTACTACTTATATTGTCGTAGATTCGAAGATATACCCGTGTATTTGTAGAAGATTACTTGTACAACGTACTATATATGAGTTTCAACAATTTTCGTCATAATGAAACAATGGCATAATAATTTGAAAATATCAATAATTCCTGAATCAACTGTCCCCGAAATATCAATAATAATGATGTTTAAACCTGAAGACCGTAATTGATATTATCCAGTCAAAAATGCAATGTCAATGAAATTTATTTTATATACATATTTTTATTAGATTTAATAAAAATCGTATGACACGTAACACATTGGATCCGTTGCTAAGCGACATGATATCATATGCTTCAAATAAATTGATGGAAATCATGTCGTCTGAATAATGTGATCTCCATGGAAGGTTTGGCGACATTTTCGTCTCCATGATATTTTTATGGATTTACAAATATTTTTATCAATTTAGTGATATTAAAAAAATTAGTTAAATGCGTTACTAAGTAGGATGGATGGACTGACCGACAAATGCTACAGAAACATCATTTCAGTACTCTATTCTAAAAAAACAAATTTAATTTCATTGATTTGGGTCATTTTTATTGATTTGGAGATATTTCCTCTAATTTGGTAAAGTTTAAGAAAAGTTACCAAGTTATTTAGAGATATTCCGCTAAATTCGTAGCTCTAAATTTGCAGATCTGAAGAATAAAATATCCATATCCCGTCTGTATATATACTAAATGAAAACACTAAAATTGTATTAGAAGATACATACATCCGTTCTACTCTCTTTCTGCTTCAACAATCGGCTAAATGAATTTATTGGGTAAACACAATATATGAGTTTATTAGCTAAACACAATATATGAGCTTTGAAATCTCTTTGCTAAAATAAATAAAAGTGTGATGTACGCAGTTCGCAATATATATAATTAAAAGAACAATCAAACCGTTCATTTATTATGAGTTTATTAGCTAAACACAATATATGAGCTTGAAACCTCTTTGCTAAAATAAATAAAAGTAATGTACGCAGTCCGCAATATATATAATTAAAAGAACAATTAAACCGTTCATTTATAAAATATAATTTTACATCCATTTATTTATTATACAAATAGAAAAAATAATAATAATCATTAACAAACACATTTAATTCCACTTAAGCAACATGATATAAGATAGAATCTTCCTCATAAAATGCGAAATTAAATAACCATTTTAATTTCTTTATACTTCTAATCGTTGAGTAAAAGCTTGTGAAATACATGGAGGTTAATACATGTAAAAACATGGAGGTAGATTTTTCCTTTTAAATTCATGTTTCAAACAATTCATGCTTTCAGATAGTGACTATTTAATACAAAAATCCTGCATCAAACTCAAAAATAAAGTTTTAATTCCCTTTGACGCTTTAAACAAACGATTTTTATCCTTTCCGTTTGGATAAACCACGGAGTTGGAGAGTAGAACTCCTATAAAAAAAGTTCCGTTTTTCATTAATATCTCGACAACCCCTGGTCTTAGAAACTTGAAACTTGGGCAAAATTTATGGGGGGCTATTTCAAGGCAACCCACAAAATTTCATTAAATTCGGTTCAGCCGTTCTCTCGTGATGATGAGACAAACGAAAGTTTCGTTTTTTACTAATATCTCGAGAACCACTGGTCGTAGAAATTCCAACCATAGACTAAATTTTAAATGGGGCTATTTCTAGGCTACCCACAAAATTTCATCAAATTCGGTTTAGCCGTTCTCCCGTGATGATGGGACAAACAGACAGACAGACAGACAGACAGACAGACAGACAGATTTTCAATTTTATTTATATAGATGTCTAAAATGCAATACATTATTAGGGAATATTTTAAAACTTATCACAATACTACATTGATTTATTATATTTGAAAACTTAAACCTTCATCGAAGAAAATGAACTTCATTCAAATGACGGCATTGAAATATAAATTGCCTGGTTTAAACATCTCTAAAATGCGATACATTCCTCGGTAATAATTTTAGAATTATCATAATACTACGATAATTTATTACATTTGAAAACTTCATCGAAAACAAAATGAATTTTATTCAAATGATGTCATCGAAATATAAATCGCCTGCTGTAAAAGCAGCATTTCATTCATAAACATTTTTCCATTCCTTTCATTCATCACAATAATATAATAATTTATTTTATTTAAAAACGTAAACATGCGATACATTCCAAAAATGAGTTACATTCCTCGGTAATATTTTTTAAATCATCATACTACTACAATAATTTAGTATATTTGAAAACTTCATCGAAAACAACTGAAATTCTTTCAAATGACGTCATAGAAAAAATAATACGCCTGGCTCTCTCTATAAAAGCAGCATTTCATTCACAAATAATTTCCCATTCATGTCATTCATCACAATACTATAATAATTTATTTTATTTAAAAATTAAGATCATGGATCTATAAGTAATTTAAACTCTATGCGTAAAACTTCATCGAAAAAAATCGTCCTTCTATTTGTAAAATCAATTAATATTTCATTCATATCAGCTACGCAGACTCCATAAACTAAATGATTTTGTGTTAAAGAAATATAGCAATTCTAATACAACTCATTCTACTTATTTTGCTGTTTACATTTTACATAGGTGAAAAATAGGCTTCGTTGTAAAAATAATCGAATTTGGATGAGCATTTAAACTCAAATATATTGTAATTGCGTTGTTTCAGTATGTAGATACATAAAATTTAAGCGAAAATAAAGTGGTTTTAGGACGGATACAACACTCAATATGAATTAAAAAGATGCCATATATCATTTTGAAGTGGGTCACGTGATCGCCTCATATAAGAGTTGTTATTGCTATTTTAATTTTAATTTAAAAAAGTACTGAATATATTTCGCTGAATTTTTTTTTATAAATTTTATGGAACAATTTTAATATTACCTAATATTTTCGAAGCAATTTGTGAATTTTAAATACGCTTAAAATATGTTTGAAAAATTAGGTCCCATAGGGCTCAATGTATTTCATTTTTTAAACCCGGGTTCAATCCAAAACTAATTGGGTGATATTATTCATTTATATTCCCACAGGTCCTACAGACGGTCTGAATAACATACTAAAATTTCATTTTGATTAAGTCATTTTTACGGCAGTTATCGTGCTAACAGACTGACAGACTGACACACACAGACAGACAGAATGAACAAAGTCATAAACACTTTTAAACTTTGTTGTTAAATGTTAAAAAGAGGCTGGTTGGTTAAAAGTCCGCCACGAATATCTTGACGATAAATCCCTTGTCGTTGGTATTGTTAGCGTCTATTATTAACCGTTTCTTGTGAATTTCCTATGTTAAAATTCATCACATAAAATTTGAATAATTCAACTTTGTCATATTACTACTGCGCTCAGCCCAGGTTCACGTTCTTCTGATAGGAGAGTATATACTTCTGGTAGTTGAATATTCTCGCTCTACGCACTCACAGCATCTGCCAATCTGATTGGATGGAAAATATGCTTTTTCTATGCATAAGCTGTATCGTCGTTTTTAACACTTTACAACAAAGTTGAAAAGTGTTTATGACTTTGTTCATTCTGTCTGTCTGTCTGTCTGTCTGTCTGTCGATCACATGACCCACTTCAAAATGATATATGGCATCCATCTTGTTTCAAATTCGTGATTTTTTAAAGTTCTTTTTAATTCATATTGAGTGTTGTATCCATCCTAAAACTACTTTATTTCTGCTTAAATTCTGTGCATCTACATACTAAAACAACACAATGACAATATATTTGAGTTTAAATGCTCATCTAAATTTGATTATTTCTACAACTAAGCCTATTTTTCATCTATGTTTCGAAGAAGTTTCAAGCATAGAGTTTAATTTTTTGTAGCTCCATGGTCTTAAACAAAATGTTTAAATAAAATAAATTATTATAGTATTGTGATGAATGAAATGAATGGGAGAAAGTAATGAATGAAATCCTGTTTTTATAGAGAGATCCAGGCGTGTTATTTTTTCTATGACGTCATTTGAATTAATTTCCGTTGTTTTCGATGAAGTTTTCAAATATAATAAATTATCGTAGTATCATGATAATTCTAAAACTATTACCGAGGAATGTATAACATTTTAGAGATGTTTAAACCAGGCAATTTATATTTCAATGCCGTCATTTGAATGAAGTTCATTATTTTCGATGAAGGTTTAAATTTTCAAATACAATAAATTAATGCAGTATTGTGATAAGTTTCAAAATATTACCGAGGAATGCATTGCATTTTAGACTTGTTTAAATAAAATTGCATTGAAGTTGGAAAGTGCTTCATAATCAATGCTTTAAGCATGATTGATCTTTCTTGTAATTGGATTGAGAAGGCTAGAAACTTGATTTTTAATACTCTCCAACCCAGTTGAAGAGTGTTTATGACTTTGTTCATTCTGTCTGTCTGTCCGTTCGCACTGTAACTGTTGTTAAAACGACTTTATTAAAATGGAATTTTAGTACGTTGTTGAGGCAATCTGTGGGACATATAGGACTGTAAATGAATAATATCACCCAATTAGTTTTGGATTGAACCCGAGTAGAAAAAGTGAAATATATTGAACCCTATGGGACCGAATTCTTTAAAAAATTTTAAGCGACGTTAAAATTCACGAATTGCTTTAAACATTTTAGGAAATATTCAAATTACCCCATAAAATATAAAAAAAAATTTCAGCAAAATATTTTCGGTATTTTTTAAATAAAAATTAAAATAATAATTACACCCATATTAAACGATCCCCCCCCCGGGGCGGGCCACCCAAGATGGTGGTTTCGGATGTTGGCTCTGTAGCCTTGATCCTCCAAACTGGGGGGCAAATTAATCCGGGGGTAATCAACCTCGCTGCTGATGACTCACGGATGCAATCGCGGAAGTGACGAGGCAGTCCCCGGACTCTTCCAGGTGGCTGGATCACGGGACTGTGGCTATTTATGCCCTGAGCCTAGGTCTGGCCGGTGACCGGAGTCGGAGCCGGGCAGGTGCCTTCGGCCCCTGCCCGGTGAATGATTCCGCCGTGTTTCGCGATCGAGGTTGCGGCTTTGCTGGAAAAGAGATGATGTGGTTGCGCCTCGATGTCCCACTGAAAGCTATAAACCCAAGTTGGTTAGCTGGGCTCGCAGGTATGTACTCTACCCATATTAAATGAAGAGATCACGCGCATCATTTCAAAATGAAATATATCATCCATCTTTTTTTCCCTGTTTCAAAATCTTGATTTTCAAAATTCTTTTACATTTATATTTAGTGTTGCATCCGGCCTAAAACCGCTTTATTTTTGCTTATTTTCTGTGCATCTATATTCTGCGCCAAATCAATTACAATATTTTTGAGTTTAAATGATCATCAAACTTTGATTATTTCTACAACGAAGCCTGATTTTAATGGATGCAGAATGTAAATAAATGATTGTAAGATGAGTTGTATAAGAATTCCTGAATTTTTTTCATTCAAAATTATTTAGCTCTGGATTATGGAATAATAATGACATGAATGAAATATTTATTGCTTTTACATAGTGAGCCAGACGATTTATATTTCGATGACGTCATTTGAATAAAGTTCATTTTTTTCGATGAAGTTTTACGTTTTCAAATATAATAAATTATTGTGGTATTGTGATAATTTAAAATATATCAGCGCTGAATGTATCGCATTTAAGAGACGTTTAAATAGAATTGCATTTCAGTTGGAAAGTATTTCATAATCAATGTTTTATGCATGATTGATCTTTCTTGTTATAAGAATTTTTAATTAGATAAAATAGCAACTTGGAATTTAAAATATTTCTTTCACCGTAGCTAAAACAAAATACACATAAATAACCTTGAATTGTAGCTTTAATTTTACATTTCAATAGTATTTCTTTAATATTAATATGCTGTAATCATACATAAATTCATATCAATTAGAAACTTTATGTATGTATATTTAATTGATACCGTAAATTATTGCTTTAGTATTTATAAAATTACACCCCCCTCAAATATTTACATTACCACTGACTTTCAAAAAAATTGTATTTCAAATATAAAATATTTTCCCCCTTATTTCAATTTAAATTTGAAATTTTTCTGCTTTCTATTCATAACTTTTTAAAATGAAATGAAAGTGTCCAGAATAAAATAATGGGATTTTGTAGCTAGAATATTCTTCCATCGTAGGTAAAATAAATTTAAATATTTCAGCTTAAATTCCATCTTCATTTCGCACATTATTTTGAGTGAACTCTTTTCCCCAGAAATTACATTTCGTTTTCAAATTTGTCTTAAAATGTTATATTTCACGTTTGATGAGTTTCTTATGATTTTTTCAGAATAAAAAATATGTAATTGAAAATTAATTCCCACTAAAAATCATGCATATAATATGATATAAGAGAAATATATAATAGAAATATATCACATAAATATATAATGTAAATGTATCATAGAATATATAGTTTAATATATAATATAAATACTATATGTTCATATTTCAAGTTCACAGTCATTCACTGAATGGATTAATCTTTAGACATGTAGCTTTTCCTTTACAAGGTTAGTTAGCCTTCTTTTTTCACAAGGTTGGTTGGCCGGCCCATATTTTTGTTGAAGACGTATCAAAATTAATAAAACAAATATAAGAATACGAATAAAAATATTTTCATAGCGTTGGTCTCTTGGAGAAGGAAAAAGTAACACAATTTATCCCAGAATGATGTTTTACAAGAAACGGCGTTTTGCCAATACAAGGCTAAGCTCCGATATAAAGTTGATACAAACATGTCGCGACATATGTCCCTTCAATACTGTTTTCCTCTGGGCGAAGCATTTCACTTCAATACCATAGTGGCTAATAAAATTGAACTGCGTCTTACTTTGAAGTTATATTTTGTAGTGTCTGGAAATTTACAGTCGGTATATTCCTCACCATACCTGCTCATATACTATGGCAACCCACACAGTTTCAGTCTTATCACCTAATTATCTTAGAAATTTATCGATTATTCTACCTGGCCCCAACAGCTTTCTAGAAGACACCATCATTCACGAGCAATTGACACCATATACTTCGAGTGGTTGAATTCATTGCTAATGGACTCGATAACAATGAAGGTTCTTTTAGGTTAATTATAAATCATTACAGTAACAATGATAGTGGCTGTTTCACTTAGAAGACCTATTACGCACAGCACTTATTTTATCTGTGAGTTTACAAAAATATGAATGTATTGTGCTAACTGCATCATGCTCTTTTTTCATCATTGAGGAGATCTGGACTTGCATAGAATTTGTCTGGTAGCACATCTTCAAGTGTAAATTTTGGATATCTTTCTTTTAATCACTATTTCATTCAACCGTATGGAGGCTGTTATTACAGCTTGCGGAAATTTCACGAGGTACTTAGTTTTTGTTTAAAGCATCTTATGTAAATCTGTAAATCTCTGTAAATCCAATCACTTATCTCCAGTCACATAAGTGATAATAAATGTAAAATAAATTCTGTTAAAGTTGCTCATGTTTTTTTTTTCGCAAACATCAGCGTATTTAAGATTTTAAAACTTTTGCTATATTTTCAAACTACACTGAAATGATATGAAGACGTTTTGAATAATATACTAGAATTTGCTACTTAATGTATTCTTTTACAGAATATAAAATGATATTCTCTGAAATGCAGTTCATATTCATCTCTTATATTCTAATGGAATTCTTCAAAATCTGCATTTGTCTTATAAAGTATTCTACGTGCATGATAATTTTGGTTCATTCTGATACTTTACATGAATTTATTAAATTGATGTATGTCAGGAATAGAATGAATATCTGCTAGCCCCCATGTAACTCTGATACAATGAGAAGCAAATTTGTAGAGAGGCTAGAGAGTGTATGTATGTATTGAAAAGGATTTGGACCCTAGAGACTTAAGGAGAACTTTACAGTACAATGTGGATATTAATAGAGTGGTTGCAAAGATAAAGTTGGAGAATGTGAATAAGGGAGTCTAGTAAAATGGAAATTGTTTTTTATTCGTCCTCTGTTACATGCTTTAAAAGACCGTAATTCCAGAAGCAGGAAGCAGTGTGCCAACCAGTTCATTGCTGTGAGTCCATCATCAATGAATTCGACCACTCGTAGAATATGTTGTAAATTTTTCGGGGGGGGGGGGAGGTCTGCGAGAAATATGTTGAGGCCTGGAGGAATAATCGAATATTTTCTAAGAGAAGAAAATTGACTGTTTGAACTGAAGCTGGGTAAGTTGCTATAGTCAATGATCAAATATGAGGGTGAGTATCTCGACCGAAAATTTCAAGATATTGAAAAAATTAACTTGAAGACATAGTTCATTAATTGCATAAGAAGAAAATGATATTCTGATAGAGAACAGTTAAATTATCTATTTATATCCAATCTGGATAAATTCAGGTTTCAATAAAAATGAAATTTCTTGAAATTTCGGAAAATGGAAAATGAACCGGGCTTGCAAACCTTACCTTGGACAACCCCCTATCTCTTTTAAAATCCAATTCTGAATGTATATCAGTCATCCTCTAAGCCAGGGGTGGCCAACCCAAATGACCTTGCGGGCCACTTCAGAAAAACATTATAATCCCGCGGGCCGCACATATATATATATATTATTGCCAATGGCCAGGCACTTGACTCATTGTCATTCGGCCTTATATATGATCCATTTAGCCGTCCTAGGGGCGTTGCCCCAGGCGCACCAAAGGGGGGCGGAACACACTGCGCCCACAACACAACATCCATGCCTTACGTGGGGCTCGAACCCACAACATGGCGGTCGAGCGATTGCTTTGGAAACGCATGCCTTGACCACTCGACTACCACGTCGGCCCGAGGGCCGCATATAAAAATATATATCTTTATATTAGATTTGGACCCATTACAAACATTTATTGGAGTGAAAATTTAAAACAGAATGAATTATTATTATTGTTTTCATTATTTTTCATGTATACAAACATAGATAATATAATAATATAATAATGCAATGATCGAATAATGTTTAATTTATTTAATTAGTGAGATATTTGTTTCTTAACTCTTTCACTTAGTTTTTGCAAGTCGATCTCGATAAATTTCATTTTCGAAAAAAAAAACGATTCTCAAGTGTAAGTTGATCCAAAAGCGCTCACAACTTTTTGTGCCAGATCTCTCAAATTGGAAAATTTTTCTTTTGTGACATAAGTGTTATAAAAATCTATTTTTGATTCTGATGTTTCAAAAATGTGTTTTAATTCATTATTGCATTGTAAGTCAATCAGTTCCATTTGGAGATATTCTGGGGCCGACTCGACATCGACATGAAAGGGAGATGAATATATTTCAAATAATTTTTTGTATTTTTCTAAAATGCAATATTGCCCACTTCTAAGTATGTATAAAAACAGAAGCAACGTGTAAAATAGAAACAGTTATGGGATTTATTTGTTACAAAACACTACACTAAAAACAAAAATATTGCACAAAATAATCGTATTTTGTAAAGTTGTAATGAATCTCGCGGGCCGCAAAATTATTCAAGGCGGGCCGCATGCGGCCCACGGGCCGCGGGTTGGCCACCCCTGCTCTAAGCCATATCTGTAGAATATTCTGAGAAATAGATGCTTAAATTTTTTTGAAAAAACGTAGATGACAAATTTCCTTGACACCAATTGCTAGAATTTTTCTGAGAGTGAAAGGCTTAGAAGAAGTCAAAATCAACGTTCATTTTTGTAAAAATTTTGGGAAAGAATTTTCAGAATTCAAACAATATTGATCAATTGAAGATTTATTAATTTCCTATTTTTAACAACAATTTTCTATTTCGTCTTATGGCAGGTGGCAATATGTATTGCAAATCTCAAAAACTGTGAATATGTATACGGAGCAATCAAATTAAAGTAATTGAGTAATACGAGCCGTACTTGAGATATCAAATATATTTTTCTATAGCGGTCGTTATATTTTGCATCTCAGACCTCAAACTCGCATGTTAAATGCTATTAACATACTGCAATATTTTAGCGAATCATCGGAAGTGTTACATCTCTCAAAACAAATAAATATTTCAGGGTAGCTGTTATGCTTATTTTAATGGACAGAAAAAAACATGAATATCGACTTTAAAAGAAATGAGGTAATTTGAAATTTCCAATTTCTGTTATTTTCCCATCAATTTTCTAATATGTTAATTTGAATGGTACCCACACCAAATTTATTCATAAGAAAATTTTCGTTTGTATAATATCTTTATATCCTTTAAATACGTATGATGATTACACCAAATTTTAAATTTCAGGAAAATTGCACCAAGCACTCAAAAACTGTGGATATGTATACGGAACAGGCAAATTAAAATAATTATAATTGAGTAATACGAGCCGTATTTGAGGTATCAGATACATTTTTTTTTACAGAGGTTGTTTTTTGTTTGCATATCAGACCTAAAATTCGCGCGTTAAATGTAACGTACTGTAATATTTTAGCGAACCACCGAGGATGTTATATTTCTCGAAACAAATAATTACTTTCATAATATTTTGTACGCATTTTATAATGGGTAACTAAAACATGAATTTTGACTTTGTAAGAAATGGGGTAATTTGAAAGTTCTGATTTCTGTTATTTTACTTATCACACCAAAAATTCAAGCGTTAAATGTCATAAGTCATTATCATACTGCAATATTTTAGCAAATCAACAGCTGTTGAAGACCTATACCACACGACTGACCCAGAGGTTTACAGCAACAAATGTTACATATCTCAAAACAAATACGTATTTTCTTAGTATCTGTTATGCTTATTTTAATAGGCACAAAAAACATGAATATTGACTTTATGAAAAATAGGGTAATTTGAAAGTTCTGATTTCTGTTATTTTACATATCAGACCTAAAACTCGCGCGTTAAATGTCATTAGCATACTGCAGTATTTTAACGAATCAACGGGAGTTGTTGTTAAGACTCAGACTGTCCAACCTACCAGAAAGGTGTAAGGTAACTAACTATTTGGACGGCCGGGATGTGCCACCCAATTTAGACCGGAACCCAGTGGGGGAGGAGGCATCCATGGGGACTGCACCCTCCTTCCCCTACCACCAACTTCTCAGAAGGACTTACAGACCCATTATATCTCTTAAAACAAATAAGTATTTTCGTGGTATTTGTTATGCTTATTTTAACGGGAAACAAAAACATGAATACTTACTTTATAAGAAATGGAGTCATTTGAAAGTTCTGATTTCTGTTACATATCAGACCTAAAACTCGGATGTTAAATGTCATTAGCATACTGTAATATTTTAACGAATCACCGGGAGTGTTACATCTCTCAAAACAAGCAAGTATTTTCGTGATATTTGTTATTCTTATTTTAATGGGAAACAAAAACATGAATACTTACTTTATAAGAAATGGAGTCATTTGAAAGTTCTGATTTCTGTTATATATCAGACCTAAAACTCGGACGTTAAATGTAATTAGCATACTGTAATATTTTAACAAATCACCGGTAGTGTTACATCTCTCAAAACAAATAAGTATTTTCGTGGTATTTGTTATGCTTATTTTAATGGGAAACAAAAACATGAGTACTTACTTTATAAGAAATGGAGTCATTTGAAAGTTCTGATTTCTGTTACATATCAGACCTAAAACTCGGACGTTAAATGTCATTAGCATGCTGTAATAATTTAACGAATCACCGGGAGTGTTACATCTCTCAAAACAAATAAGTATTGTCGTGGTACTTTTTATGCTTATTTTAATGGGAAACAAAATCATGAATATTTACTTTATAAGAAATGGAGTAATTTGGAAGTTCTGATTTCTGTTATTTTGCCAGCCAATGTCAAAATATCTTAATTTGAATGGTACACACATTATACACTGTATAAGAAATTTGCGTTTTTATAATACCTTTATATATGATGATTTATCTCTATATTTGAAGAGAAAACTAAGAGCTTTATACATTCTACTTAGAATTTTTCTGGAATGAAATGAAAATGTTCTGAGTAAAATAATGGGATTTGCTACTTAGAATATTCTTTCCGTCATTGACGAAATACATTTCCATAATTCAGATTGAATTCCATCTTCGTTTCTGACATTTCAGTAACGAAATCTTCAGAATTTGCATTTATTTTTTAAAATATTATACATGCACGTCAATTTTCATAAATCTTGTGATATTTCGTTATAAATTATATTATTTTATTTTACGATAAAGTATAAATAATGATATCAGAATATATGCATCATATCTTTGCCATGAATATAATAATATTATTGACATTCAACAAAAGAAGTATACTAAATAGAGCATTATAAAGTTTGTCCATTGGACAATTTTGTCAGAACATTATGAAAATCGGGCATATTTGAAGCATATTTATTATACTAATCTTAAATGTGAGCGAATTTATATATATGCCAAATCATAAGTCAAAGCATAAAACAAATTACCATATAATTCAGACAGTAATATTAACCCAAATAAATGTCTTTGTAAATATGAAAATATTTCATCTTGCTTATTAAAAACAGTTGTATATGTGTCACTTTGTATATCTGTTTATGCGTCTGTAGTGTCTGTAACTAAATATCAAAATCTCTCACGGTGGTCAACGCTTTCATTCAGACTTCAGATTATAGAGAAACTTCCAATTTGAGTTACATTCTTTATTCCCTCCATTTTACTTTCGCTACATACGTAGTGTAACTCATTATGTTCCCTACATACGTAGTATAAGGTATTATTTTCTCTACATACATACTATAATATATTACTTTCCCTACATACATCGCATAATGTATAGAGAAGATATTGTGATGGGAGTTTTTGACATAAGAACAAATTTTATGTATACCTGAACTCGAATCGAACGTTTTTGAGTCGATGTCTTTCTGCATGCACGTATATTTGTATCTGTATGTATATTAGTGTGTGTAATATATATGTTGGTGTATGTGTGTATGTACGTATGTTTGTTGGTGTGTGTATGTATGTTGGTATGAATGTATGTGTCTATGTATGTTGTATGAGTGTATGTATGTATGTTGGTGTGAGTGCGTGTGTGTATGTATGTGGGTGTATGTATGTGAGTGTGTATTTATGAATTTTGGTGTGTGTGTATGTATGTGGGGGTATGTATGCGGATGTGTATTTATGAATGTTGGTATGTGTGCATGCATATTAGTGTGTGTATATGTGTATGCCTGTTGATGTGTACATGTATCTGTATGTATGTCGGTGTGTGCGTACGTGTGTATGTATGTATGGATTTTAGTATGTGTTAGGGTGTGTCTAATTTTCTGTGAACGCGATATCTGGTGAACGAATAAAGTGTTTCGAAAATAAGTTGGTGCAATTATTACAATCAGTGAGTAGTACTGGAAGCTCATTGATTTAAATGCAATCTGATGTTTAGAAGACCCCAATTTTCAAAAGATTTTCTGAATAAATCAAAAAATTTTAGGATTTTCAACAGCGTTACATATATAAGCATTTACGGCGTAAATCTTCTTCAGAATGCAAATTATATTAAATAGAAAGTTAGCATAAACAGTTATCAAGATATTGCACGTTCTGTAAATAAATTTATAAGAAAACTAAATATAAAATTAACAAAAAAACAAGTACTATCATTTTAATGAGGATTTTGAACGCTTGCTTGAATAAGTCATATATTATATAATGCCCCAAAATGTTTACATTTTTAGTTGCGCTCAGATTTCAGTCAGAGATACCTCAACCATAGATGCTGTTCACATACAAAAAAATCTGATGTGGGCAACACATGACTTTGCTTATATAATGCAATTAATTTACTATTTTTACAATGAAAAAATAGGTTTTTCTTATAGTAGCTATTTATATTCTTTCCAAGAAATTGAATTTTCGTCAATTAGTCGTCATTTTCACTGATTTAGTGTCATTTTTATCCATTTAACGAGATTTTCGTTAATGTGGCAACATTTAAAAAAGTCGCCAAGTTGGCGATATTCAGCCAAATTCGTCGCTAAAATCTCGCCAAACCTTATGAACGGAGAAATAAGTTATTCTTATAGCAGATAAGTAACTATTAGCGTTCAAATACAAAGGTATTACTCAAAGTATCTTTTCTCATGAATGGAACGAGCTAGATCCATGATAATGATGTCACCCAATTTATTGCATGGTATTACATATGAAAAGTGAACATGTTTCTCAACAGTTAATATTTTTTTTTTAATTTATGGGATTTTTTGATAAATTTATTTTTAAAATGTGCAATATCTTAAGAAAGGTTCATGCTAGCGTTCTAAAGTTTATGTTAATCGTTTTCTAAGGAAAAATTACATTAGAAATGTATATTTGCGCAACTTCATTAAAAGTTTTGATTTTTTGATGATTTTTTCAAAATTTACTCGACAATTTAGGGGGTTCTGAACATTCGATTACGTTTAAAAACAAAGGGGTTTTCAGTATTTACGGATTGTAATTTTTGTGCCAAATTCCATTAGAATCGGTCTATTCTTCCGTGAGATATCGTCTCCACAGACTCACTGACACACGCACACACACACATTTTCACACACACACACAGACATCACCTTAAAAATGTTTGATTCGTGATCAGGGATGCTTGAAAAGTGCTTTCCCGTCGAAAATTCGAATTCGAATTTCGATCCCGTCACAATACTTTTCTTATACATTATGTATGTAAAGAAAGTAAAATTGAATGCGTCCAACAGAGGATGTTTACTATGGATTGACAATTTGCTATAATGTGGGAAAAATAGTACAAATTAAAGCAATATTTCATCTTTATATCACTCGAAAGCATTATATTTTTAAAGCAATCTTAATTTTATATTACTTAAAACCATTAATCTTTTAAAGCATGTTTCAAACTTTATATTACTCAAAAACATTAGACTTTTAAAGCACTCTTATAACTTTATATTACTCAAAACCATTAGACTTTTAAAGCACTCTTCTAACTTTGTATTACTCAAAACCATTAAGCTTTAAAAGCATATTTCTAACTTTATATTATTCAAAACCATTAGATTTTTAAAGCATTTTTCTAACTGTATATTACTTAAAACCATTAGACGTTTAAAGCAGTCTTCTAACTTTATATCATTCAAAAGTATTAAACTTTTTGTTGTGATATAGCAATATTTCTAAAATATCTACAATACATCGGCTCATAACCACTAAAAGGTACTGATGTGGGCAGTACATGACTTTACTGCTTACTCAGTGAAAGAATGATACACAAGATATACGGTAGAATGTTTGGGATATTGAATTAAAATCACGTAAATTGAAATTTTGTGACTAATTATTAGAAACAGAATGACTTAATCGTACTCAGGTACCAAATTCTCATCAAATCGCAATTCACTTTTAATTTATATTCAGTAAAATAAATGACTGTTATTGATTTTTTTAAGCCCAAATCACAACAGAGCAAGAATCACAACAGTCCCGGATGCCACGCCGGAGAAGTTCGAGATTGGCCCTTGAAAAAGAGGGATGATTGGCCTTTTCAATTTTGGTTCTTCATACACATTATGAATTAATAAAAAAAAAATAAAATCCAAAGCGCCCGGATCACCAGGAAATTTCAAATCATCCTGTTGTTCGTACCCTGGTCTCGGCACATCTTTCACTCTTGACATTTAAAATATTCTGATTAATGTTTTCGGTTCCAAGAATTTATTGATAATTTCAGTGTTATTTCAGAACGAATCAAAAATTTTTAATTTGTTTTTTTTTTGCATATTTCTTCAATCCGTTATGTCATCAAAAGTGAACTTAATTTGTACTTTCCTTATATACGTAATGTATAAGGAAAGTATTGTGACGGGGTTGAAAATTCGAATTCGAGTTTTCGACGGGAGAGCACGTTTCCAGCATTCCTGATCACGAATCAAACATTTTTGAAGTGATGTCTGTGTGTGTGTGTGAAAGTATGTGTGTGTGTGTGAAAGTATGTGTATGTGTGTGTCAATGAATCTGTGGAGACGATAACTGACGAACGAATGGACCGATTCGAACGAAATTTGGTTCAAATATCACAATCCATAAACACTGGAAGCCTATTGTTTTTATACGCAATCGAATGTTCAGAACCCCCTAAATTTTCGAGTGAAATATTGAAAAAAATCGTCAAAAAATTAAAACCTCTAATAAAGTTACACAAATAGACATTTCTTACGCAATTTTTCATTAGAAAACGATTGAAATAAATTTTAGAGCGCTAACATGAACAATTGAGATATTGCACATTTTTCAAAAAATAATCAAAAAGGCATATAAAATAAAAAAAAATTCCTATTGAGAAACGTGTTCACTTTTCATATGTAATACCATGCGATAAATTGGGTGAAATCATTCTCCTGGATCTAGCTCGTTCCATTCATGAAAAAAGATACTTTAAGAAATACTTTTGTATTTGACCGCCAATAGTAATTTATCTGCTGTAAGAATAACTTAGTTCTTCATCCATAACGCTTGGCGAGATTTTGGCGACGACTTTGTTGGAATGTCGCCAACTTGGCGACTTTTTTAAATGTTGCTAAATTAACGCATTTTTCAAAAAATAATCAATAGGTTAAAACATCTAAAAATAAGTACAAAACATTTTTAAAACCTCCAGAGAGCTTTCGGACGTTAATACGCCCTTCATCAGTGGCTATAAAAATAGCCACTGATAATGGTTGGTTGATTGGTTATGGTTTTATGACACAAGATCCAAAGAGGATATGCTGCGCCAGACATAAGGTACCAAGATACATAAATTAGCAAGGATTAAAACACGTGTATAATTTAAAAGAGTGATAATGCGTGAAAAAATATGAGGCCATTTATTAAAACATCTTAAAATACGTACAAAACATTTTTAAAAACCGCCAGAGCGCTTTCGGACGTTAATACGCCCTTCATCAGTGATTATCACAGTGGCTCCTTTCATCAGTGGCTATCACAGTGGCTCCCTTCATCAGTGGCTATCACAGTGGCTCCCTTCATCAGTGGTACAAGGATACCATACTGAATTTTGTTGGGTGCCAGGACATGTTGATATCAGAGGAAATGAGATAGCAGATATTGTCGCTAAATCAGCTACTCAAAATTAAAACCTGACATCCCTTTAACTGACATCAAACCATTCAGTTTGAAAAATATTTATGACAAAAGGCAGTATTCCTGGGACCAGCAGTCACATAATAAGTTGCAAGAAATAAAGCCCTTAACACAAAAGTGGAGTAGTTTCCAATGTAGGAAACTTGAGATACTTTTAATTCGTTTACGCATTGGTCATGCTCGTTTCACCCAGAGACACTTACTTTTAGGAGAAGTTGAACCCTTTTGTAATAGTTGTCAGGCCCCAGCAAGTATCAAACATATTTTAATTGAGTGTACTAAATATAAACTGTTTCGTTTCAAGCATTTCAAGACTTATACTATACATTTGGCAGAATTTATTGGAGAAAATCCTCATTTGGAGCTTTTCCCATTTTTATAGGACATTGGTTTTTTCCATTATTTTTAACGTTACCTTTTATAGCCTTTTTACTTTCTCTGCAATACATGGTAATGTATAGGGAAAGTATTGGAATCATGTCGAAAATCGCAACTCGAGTTTTCGACGGATCTACACGTTTCGAGACCTCTAGAATACGAAAAAACTATTTTTGGCGTGACGTCTGTGTGTGTATCTGTGTCTGTCTGTCTGTCTGTGCAGATTTTGTATCCACTCTAACTAAAAAACTAATTGACCAAATTTCATAAAATTTGGTAGGTATGTCACTTGTGGGCGGATCTGGTGCTGATTAGTTTTGGGTACGATTCGGGATAAAAGAATCCGCCTTCTTTTGCGAAATGGCCCGCAAAGACTTGTATCCACTCCAGCTAAAAATTTAATGTATCGAATTTCACGAAATTTGGCAGATAAGTCGCTTGTGGGTCACGCTGGTGCTGATTAGATTTTGGTACGATTCGGAAAAAAATAAACTGCCTGTTTTTACAAAATGGCCCTCAAAAATCGCCAAAATTTTAAATAAAGAACTACGTATGTTCAAATATATCCATTAAATGCTCGTTTAATACGTAATGTTTAACGAAGAAAAGAATAAGACCAACCCCATTACACTAGGACTGGCCGTTCTTGAGAAATTGCAGTTTTTTCGTATTTTCTCTACGCCATCTTTGAAAATAAGCCCAGTTATCAAATCAGAACGAAAATTGAATTAAAAGTGAATTAAATTTAATTCAAATAAAGAGAACGTGAATATAAGTCTGCAGGGAAAGTCATGTTCTGCCTACATAATATTTTTGCATCTTGTTTGCATTGTTGAACATGTTCCATACTCATGTGTTTTTACACATTATCACTCTTTTAAATTATACACGTGTTTTAATCCTTGCTAATTTATGTATCTTGGTACCTTATGTCTGGCGCAGCATATCCTCTTTGGATCTTGTGCCATAAAACCATAACCAACCAACCATCATCAGTGGCTAATCTTGTAGCCACTGATGAAGGGTGTATTAACGTCCGAAAGCTCTCTGGAGATTTTAAAAATGTTTTGTACGTTTTTTAAGATGTTTTAATAAATGACCTTTCATTTTAAAGCGTTTTGTCCTTAATTTTATTTGTTGAATGCAGCCGTGATACCAATATTGATTACGAACTACACAGTTAATTTTTAATTATTTTAAGGCATGTGGCTTATTTCTGTGAAAATATTTAAAAATAATATATTATTGAATGCGTTTAACTTACTGTTGTAACGGGATACAGAATGGTCAGGCGTTATTTTTTGCTACAAGTTTTGTGTCTTTATTTTTTTATACGTTCATATTCCTATGTTCAGATAAATTCAGATTTTAAATTGGTTTACAAACAGAATCAGAAATTTTTATTTTTTTTAAATATGCTATCGTAGATAGTTTTATGTGGCATGAGTACGGTTTTTTAAACTCTTATATTTTTTAAGGGCATTAAATTATATATTGGCACACACTTTTAAATATCGAGCAGCGCCGGATATATCTGCTAGTGTATTTAGTGTATTTATAAAAATGTCTACCTTGATTTATTTTTCTAGTTTAGTTAACATTGAAAAAAATTCAGTAAAATTTAAGGAAATGAAATGTGACGAAATTTTCAAACACGTAAAATAAGAATATTATTCTTATATAGTAATACACCTTGATAATAATAAATATTTTAAAAATACATAACCATGCCAGAACATTTTTAAATATTCATCTCTGCCTCGGTGAAAAAACAGAGGCATTTTAAATTTCATAAATATTCCTTCTCTCATTTTTTTATACCGCGTTTGAAAATATTATTGTACACTCCATAAAAACTATCTGGCTCCGTATTTCAATTTTAATCTAAGAACTTTTTGCTCTATGTTTAAAGTATCTCTGCAATGAAATTATATTCATTTTATTCAGAAATGAAAATGTTCTCAATAGATTGATGAAATTCCGCTACTTAGAATACTCCTTTTATCGTGGATGAAATAAATTCCCATAATGTAGTTTGGATTCCATCATCCGTTTTCACATTTTGTTTCAAAAGTTTGAAACATTTACTTTTAAAGTAATGTATATGCATGATCAGGATGGTCTTAATATATATTGTGGAAGCATATTTTAAGTATTATATTCTCTATCTTTAGAATACATGAATTAAATAAACGGTAGAGCTTTCAATTCTGGAAGAAATTGAAAAACTGAAGTTGAAAACTATATTTAATCTTTTTTTTGAAGTCAGAGTACAGATGTTATTCGATTTTTGCATATTTATACTTTTGTCTCAAAAACATTCGAAAGAATAATATTTTTAAAAAAATTTATAAAATATTATTTTGGACATTTATGAAATATATGATAATGAAATTTAATTCTTAAGCAAACGTCTTTAAACATATCTAATTAAACATAAACATATAATGAGGCGATGGTTATAACGAAATATGCGAACACTTTTCTCTAGAAATCATGATAAACTCAATATTTTTTATAGTTGTAAATTCTAGCCATTTCTAAATATTTTAGTACCATTAGGATTTCTGAATGTATATTATTTTCCGATATATTAAGAAAATGCAATACATCAAACATAAACTTGTAATTTAAACGCGTTTTTCTCAAAACGTCGATTTGTGAACTTGCTCGCATCACATTGCAAGAATCATTTGAGGAAATACTTAAGAATTTATTATGCTTATTGATAATATTATAGTCCAATAAATATACTGGATTTATACGTATAATATAAAGTAAAAAAAGTTGTTAAAAATTCTAAAAATAAAAAAATAAGTAAAATTGGCCTTTTAAAATGTAATTAATACTACTACTATGCAAGTATCTTATGTTAAAAATAAAAATATAAAATAGAAATAAATACATCATACAAATAATTGAACAAACTGGGTTCTACACCGAAGGTAATATACAGAAACCTAAAATATAAAAGATAAAATAAATGATGGTATTAAATATATTAGTAGATTTATAATATTCGAATGAAAGAAGGAAATCTCCTACAAGTATTGGGATTTTGTTTGTTGCACAATAAGGAAAACCTGGCTATAAGCATTACACTGAAATAAAGAAAAATATAGTAATCATTTATTAAAAATAAATATATTAATAATTTATTTCTGGTAAAATATTTATAAAGCATCCACTCAATTATTAATATAAATATATTTAAAATTTAATAATTTTCTACTTGAAATCCAAAACATTCCATATGATAAAATCGCATATTATCATCCTGTATGATATCATCTGTTTTTAAATAAAAAACCGGATATAAAATATCTTCCTCCATAACATATTTAACACAAATATTATAATTATATTATATTATAATTATATAATATTATAACTATATAACTCTTTTTTCGCATTTCGAAAAGAAATTTCAAAAATTTTTATATCTCTCCGTAATGCTTACATCTTCAAATTTTATTGGCCAATGACATTTATCCACTGAAGTGACCTTATTTCCTTAGATGTGCTCAAATTGTTCGAGATATATCGTCTGTACAGCCTCAGAGACAGTCTCGATATCTCGATATGCACATAGACATAATTAATATATGGTTGATTCGTATTTCCAGATATCAAAACGTACAAACCCATTAAACTCCGGCAGTTGAACCCTTTCGTAATTATTATTTTACGTGTGTATATATATATATATATATATAGATAACTAACATGTTTATTTACAAGCACGGCATAAACAGGAACAATATACTGAAAATAGCTCCATAACTATCTCACAAGATCACTAAAAAATGATGAACTCGCAATTCATTAACTCACAAATGATGAACTCAACATTGATGTAACTCACAATTCAATGTGACTTGTATCACGCCAACCGCTCTCCAACTAAGAGATGTCTATTTTTATATACTCTCCGTAAACACTTCCAGAAGGATTCGTATCTCCCAGAATATTCAGTATCTCAAGCAAGTTCTCGAACCTTCGAGAAGTTTCCAAATGTTGCCAAATTAGAGGCAAATCATCAAATCTTACAGCCCCTTCCGAACTTCAGTAAATGGCAACCCTAAACCCATGCCGTAGGAATGGCTGCTTCTAAAATTATTTTCTCCTTCTGGTTTTCAAATGAATCTCCAATGAAGGCCTTCTACACTTCCTTAGCAAAATATTTACTACGTGCATAAAAGCGAGAGATAAAACTGTCTCAACTGGAATCAAAAGAGGGATCTACGCCGGCCTATCAGCGCTCTATCCATTGAGTGTCACTGTGAATATAGCTTCCTATACTTTACATAGAATCTGCAAAATTACAAACCAAAATCTGTTAAATGCTATCTCAAATAATTGTTAAGTTTTAAAATATAGTCTACGAAATTCAAAAATGACTTTAATATCACGTGTTAGTTTTAAAAATGTAACTTTATAACCTAATAAAAGCGAGTTGAAAATTCTGTTCGTAATCCTTATATTTTAATTCACTATCTTTAAACTTAATTCATTCCTAAGGGAATAGAAAGTTTCGTATTACTTTAGTGCTATATAAATTTTAGCGTATGAAACATTAATATTATTTTATATTTATAGTTCAAAGTAGAATAGAATATAAGCAGAAATGAAATTTATTTTTTAACGAAAATTTCATAATTTAGTTATGAAACGAACTTTGAAATTGCAAAATATTCATTTTAAACTATAAAATGTTTTTATATTAATGTAATAAAAGTCGAGAGGATAATTTAAATGTATACTTCTTTTTATTACGTGTTCATGTTATTTTTAATACACTGGTGACTTACTTCATAGATGTCGGAGTTTTTAAATTACTATCGAGTTTAAAATTACTAAATGCGGTATTTTATATCATGCATTTGAAAATATTGAAAGACATTTTAAAATAGGGGGTTTTAAATAAAAGATTAGATGTTGCAAAATGCCAGATAATTATTCCCTGATACATAATCTGAAAATTTTATAGCAGTCTTTACATAATATAGGATGTTTTTTCTGTTTTTACTTTCCCTGCAATACATGGTAATGTATAGGGAAAGTATTGGAATCATGTCGAAAATAACAACTCGAGTTTTCGAAGGATCTACACGTTTCAAGACCTCTAGAATACGAAAAAAACATTTTTAGCGTGACGTCTGTGTGTCTGCCTGTGTGTCTGTCTGTGTGTCTGTCTGTGTGTCTGTCTGTCTGTCTGTGCAAATATTGTATCCACTCTAACTAAAAAACTAATACACCGAATTTCACAAAATTCTGTAGGTAAGTCCCTTGTGGGCTAGTCTGGTGCTGATTAGTTTTGGGTACGATTCGGGAAAAAAAGAACCCGCCTTTTTCTTGCGAAATGGCCAGCAAAAGCTTGTATTCACTCTAGCTGAAAGACTAATGGACCGAATTTCACAAAATACGGTAGTTGAGTCACGTATAGCTCACCCTGGTGCTGATTAGATTTTGGTAGGATTCAGATAAAAATAACCTGCCTTTTTTTGCAGAATGACCCGCAAAAATTGTCAAAATCAAAACTAAAAAGCTACGTATTCTCAAATATATCCATTAAATGCTTGTTTAATACGTAATTTTTAACGAAGGAAAGAATAAGACCAACCCCATTACACTAGGACTATCCGGTCTCGAGATATATTAGTTTTTTTCGTATTTTCTCCACGCCTCCTTTGAAAATAAGTCCAGTTATCAAATGAGAACGAAAATTGAATTAAAAGTGAATTAAATTTAATTTAAATAAAGAGAACGTGGATATAAGTCTGCAGGGAAAGTCATGTGCTGCCCACATCAGATTTTTTTCTATTAAATTTTTAAGCCCTTATTTTCAATTTAAATTACGAGCCGAGTGTCAGTTTTGCATTACTTCTGAAAAAAAAATTAACTGCGGTGTGGCTCAGTTAATATTTATTTATATACCAGAATCCATTTTCTGGTAGCTTTTATTTATTTATATTTTTAAATTATACAAACAGACACACATACACACACACACAGACGTCACGCTAAAAATGTTTTTTTCGTATTCTAGAGGTTTCGAAACGTGTAGATCCGTCGAAAACTCGAGTTGTGATTTTCGACATGATTCCAATACTTTCCCTATACATTACCATGTATTGCAGGGAAAGTAAAAATCTGATGTGGGCAGCACATGACTTTCCCTGCAGACTCAAATTCATTTTTTCTCTATTTCTTTAAGAACTCATTAAATTGTGTTTAATTGCAGAAAATGACACTAAATTTGCATTTTTAATTCAATTTCTGCTTTTATTTGGTAATTGGAGATTTTTCCAAAAGTGGCATAAAAAATGCGAATAATCTCAAATATCTCGAGAACAGTTAGTCCTAGAGCAATAGAGTTGTTCTTATTATTTCATCGTCAAAAATTGCGTATAAAACAAGCATTTAATTGATACATTTCAACATACGTAGTCTTTTTTTTTAGATATTGGCGATTTTTGCAGTTCATTTCATAAAAAAAGGCAGGTTGTTCTTTTCTGAATCGTACCAAAATCTAATCAGCACCAGAGTATCTCACATGTGATTTATCTACCAAATTTTGTGAAAGTTGGTCTATTTGTATCTCAGCTAGAGTAAATACATGAGATTTTTGAGGGCCATTTCGCAAAAAAAGGCGGGTTCTTTTTTTCGAATTAAACCAAAAACTAATCAGCACCAGGGTCACATCCAAGAGCCTACCTACTACTCCTCACCTACCAAATTTTGTAAAATTCTATACATTAGTTTTTGAGTTAGAATGGATACATACATTGCACAGACAGACACACAGACCGACAGACACACAGACCGACAGACACACAGACAGACACACATACAGACAGGCACGCAGACAGACTCACAGGCAGACACACAGACACACACACAGACGTCAGGCTGACCCGAGTCATACCCAAAACTAATCAGCACCAGATTCGTGCACAAGTCACATCTACCAAATTTTATGAAATTCAGTCAATTAGTTTTTTAGTTAGAGTGGATACAAAATCTGCTCAGACAGACAGACAGACACACACACAGACGTCACGCTGAAAATAGTTTTTCATATTCTAGAGGTCTCGAAACGTGTAGATCCGTCGAAAACTCGAGTTGCGATTTTCGGCATGATTCCAATACTTTCCCTATACATTACCATGTATTGCAGGGAAAGTAAAAAATCTGATGTGGGCAGCACATGACTTTCCATGCAGACTTATATTCACGTTCTATTTATTTAAATTAAATTTAATCCACTTTTAATTCAATTTTCGTTCTCATTTGAAAACTGGACTTATTTTCAAAAATGGTGTAGGAAAAATAAGAAAAACTAAAATATCTCGAGAACGGCTAGTCCTAGTGTAATGAGGTTGGTCTTATTCTTTTCTTCGCTAAAAATTACGTATTAAACGAGCATTTAATGGCTATATTTGAGCTAACGTAATACTTAAGTTTAAATTTTGATGATTTTTGCGGGCCATTTTGCAAAAAAAGGCAGGTTTTTATTTCCGAATTATATCAAAATCTAATCAGCACCAGCGTGGCCTACAAGCGACTTATCTATCAAATTTTGTAAAATTTGGTCCACTGGTTTTTCAGTTAGAGTGGATACAAGCTTATGCGGGCCATTTTGCAAAAAAAGGGGGGTTCTTTTATCCCGAGTCATACCCAAAATTAATCAGCACCAGATTCGTGCACAAGTGACTTACATACTAAATTTTATGAAATTCGGTCAATTAGTTTTTTAAATAGAGTGGATACAAAATCTGCACAGACAGACACACAGACAGACACACACACAAACACACACAGACGTCACGCTAAAAATCGTTTTTTCGTATTCTAGAGGTCTCGAAACGTGTAGATCCGTCGAAAACTCGAGTTGCGATTTTCGACATGATTCCAATACTTTCCCTATACATTACCATGTATTGCAGGGAAAGTAAAATGGTATCGTGGCTATTTCTCACAACAATGATTGAAACCATTAAGTCTCGTGATCATTGGGCCACAAATAACCCTTTTATGCATGATTGCGCCAAATTTCGGCCTATGCTGCCATTTTAAGTATATAGAAATCCCTTTTAAAATTTTCGATCGAATTTAAAACAGTCTGATGTGGACAGCACATGACTTTTCCTGCATACTGATATCCATGTTCTCTTTATTATAATTAAATTTAATTCACTTTTAATTCAGTTTTCGTTCTCTTGGAACTGGACTTATTTTCAAAGGTGGCGTAGAGAAAGTATGGAAGCACTAAAATATCTCGAGAACAGCTAGTATTGGTATAATGGGGTTGGTCTTATTATTTTCTTCTTCAAAAATTACGTATTAAACAAGCATGTAATGGATATATTTGAGCATACGTAGTTTTTTATTTCAGATTTTGGCGATTTTGGAGGGCCATTTAGCATAAAAAAGGCAGGTTTTTTTTTTCCGAATCATATCAAAATCTAATCAGCACCAGGGTGTCTTACAAGTGACTTATCTACCGAATTTTGTTAAATTCGTTTTATTAATTTTTCAGCTAGAGTGAATACAAACTTTTGCAGGCCATTTCGCAAAAAAAGGCAAGTTTTTTATACCGAATTGGACCCAAAACCAATCAGTACTAGATTCGCTCACAAGTCACTTACCTACCAAATTGTATGAAATTCGGTCCATTAGTTTTTGAGTTAGAGTGGATACGAAATCTGCACAGCCAGACAAACAGACACGCAGACAGACAGACGGACACACAGACACACACAGACGTCACGCTAAAAATATTTTTTCGTATTCTAGAAGTCTCGAAACGTGTAGATCCGTGAACAACTCGAGTTGCGATTTTCGGCATGATTCCAATACCTTCCCTATACATTACCATGTATTGCAGGGAAAGTAAAATTCTGTCCATTTCTAGAATTTTGATAACAAAACGAGACACAAAGTTTTGTGAAATTTTATTACTATTTGTGGCCACTATTTGTGGCCGCTATCGTGTGCACAAAAAATTGACCACAGACATACAGCCAGACAGATATCACTCCAAAAATTGTCAAAACGTGTTCAAGAGTCCTTGAAACATATATCAACATCAAAATCTTGAATTTTAAGTATTTTCGTGAAAACAATACTTTCTCTGTGCTATATTACATAGCATGAGAAAGTATTAATACATATTGGACTAAAATAATTTACAATAAGTTTTATTACATTTGTAGCAAAAAGCATGACACAATTCGCTTTTAATTTGTTGTTGACAAATGCCGGTTGTTTGGCCGCTAGGCCATTAGACAACGAGCACTCCAGTATTTCTCTATTTCTTCTTTAATTTAAAATGTAAGAATTTTATTTTGTGAGAAAATAATTTTAAAACCTGCCTTTATAATATATGATTCATTGGCGCACTGAATGTAATGAATACTGCATAGCTGAGAATAAAATCTTTGTCTTTCATTGATATAAAAAACCTGATGTGGGCAACACATGACTTTCCCTGCAGACTTATATACACATTCTCTTTATTTTAATTAAATTTAATTCACTATTAATTCAAGTTTCGTTTTCATTTGGTAACTGGATTCATTTTCAAAGGTGGTGTAGATAAAAAGCGAAAAAACGAAAATATATCGAGAACGGCTAGTCCTAGTGCAATAGGGTTGGTCTTATTATTTTCTTCGTTAAAAATTACGTATAAAATAAGCATTTACTGGATACATTTCAACATACGTAATTTTGTATTTTAGATTTTGTCGATTTTTGTTGGCCATTTTGCAAAAAGAGACAGGTTAATTTTTTTCGAATCATACCAAAATCTAATCAGCACCAAGGTGACTCACAAGCGACTTATCTACCAAATTTTGTGAAATGTGGTCCAATACATTTCCAGCTAAAGTGGATACAAACTTTTGCGGGCCATTTCGCAAAAAAAGGCAGGTTTTTTTATCCCGAATTGTACCCAAAACCAATCAGCACCAGATTCGCCCACAAATGACTTACCTACCAAATTTTATGAAATTCGGTCCATTAGTTCTTGAGTTAGAGTGGATACAAAATCTGCACAGACAGACAGACAGACCGACAGACACGCAGACAGACAGACGGACACATAGACATACACACACAAACGTCACACTAAAAATATTTTTTTCGTATTCTAGAAGTCTCGAAACGTGTAGATCCGTCGATAACTCGAGTTGCGATTTTTGGCATGATTCCAATACTTTCCCTATACATTACCACGTATTGCAGGGAAAGTAAAATACATAAGAAAAATTTGTGAACAGTGTTAATACAGGGTCTTTCAAAAGTCCGTATAAACTTTTAAAGTTCATTAAAAATCGAAAAATCATCACATTGAGGTACGGTTTGTACCATAAGTATTACCAGGACGGTTTTCTTTTTTTTTGACGTGAAAAATTTTGTAGTTTAAAAAATCACCTATAGGTGGCGCTTCTCCGAATACATCTTCCAGAAGTATATCCAGTATTTCCAGTATCCAGTCTTAGTCTGAGGCTGTTATAAAAGAGCTGTAGTACTCTGTAAATTCTTCATTTGATTCATTAGTAAACGGTGCAAAGAAGAAGTTCTTGCGAGAATGTTAACTTTGATCGAAGAGGCCTTGTTAGTGAAACTGTGTTACATGAGTGGAGAATCAGCATCAGATGCTTTGCGAAAATTCCAATTTAGAAAAATTCAAAAGAAAGGAAAATGCCCTATCACCTACCTGTTCAGGGTTACTTAGGCTTGTCACACGATTTGACACGTACAGTAAGTATATTTTCTTTGTACTTCCAATGCGGTCAGCGTCATCTATAGGGGATGTTTTAAACTACAAATTTTTTTCACGTCAAAATCACCCAGACCAGATGACCAGATACAGAATTACGGAGGACAGTTGCCAGATTTGAAGATTTATCTCAAATTGAGCGAATTTTCTAATATTCGGAAAACCTCGAAATAACCAATATTCTATGAAATGTGAGAGATTTCCAGAAGTTTTTATAGAAAGCTGCTGCTGCTGTACGAGAAATGCCTGGTGTTTTCGCCAATGTATGACGATCACTACATCGCAGATGTGAAGTCTGCATTCATATTGACGGTCGAGGTTTTGAGCAGTTTCTCTAAGTTGTTCATTAAAATATGTTCTGTAATTTATTCATTTTCTTAATATATCCTCTGTCATTCTTGTGTTCCATGATTTCATGCAACAGTACGTGCTAATCCCTAGCCCTTAACCGCTTGAATTACGCCCAATCGTTTTGAATCACACATTACATATACACTCTTTTGCAAAAAAAGAAGCACCCCTAAAACATAACCCAATCATTTCGAAATTTCGCATACAAATTCCTTTATAACAAGTATGCAAAAGATTAAATTTACAAGGCCAATGAGTGTTAATTTCAGTCATAGCGCGCGTATCTACTGTGTAACTAGCATCCTATAAAACAGGTTAAAAATGTGGACGGTTTATCTTTGCTCGTTATCGGCTTTCAGTTCCGTGAAGACACAACCAATAATGCCGTTACGGCGTTGCCGAAGAACTTTTAAATAATTAGATGAGTTCGAATGGAGTCGTATAGTCGAGATGCGTGAAGCTGGCTGGTCATACCTAGCTATAGACCGCAACCTGCACCGAACGGACATTACTGCACAAAAGTGCTTGTTGTTGTTGTTGCTCATAACCTCCTGTTTCGGTCGAAACACAAACAGGACCAGTGATGCCAGAAGAAGGACAAAGAATAACAGAAGACGAGATCACAAAGTTTTTTTTTATTAACACAAACAAGCATCACTGTCGAAGGTCTGGGGGTGGGTGCAGCTTCACATTTGGCGAGGACCCAGAAGGCGGAAGACTGACTTCATCCTCAAGAAAACGCCCAAGCTTTACTCGGGATTCGAACCCAAGCCCACTAGACAGCAGTCGGAGACGCTATCCACTTCACTACCTGGGCGGCGCAAAGGGGCTGTGCAGTAGTTGCCGGAAGGAACTCGTAGGCCAAGATGCATGAAAGCGAGGCAAGATCGGGTGATTGTGCGACAGGCCCGAACTGGCCCAACGACATCATTGTCCGCCATCCAACGTGCTACAGCCTCTTCCATACCACCCGTGGTACTTTTCACCATCTCACGGCGCTAGGCAAAGGTGGGATTGCGCTCACGGCGGCCTTTAAGATGTTTGCCCATAGCTCCACAATATCGACAGAGCCGTCTGAAGTGGTGTCGTAGCCGAGCATCATAGTTGCCAGCAGATTGGCATCGCACAGTGTTCGGCGATGAATTACACTTCAGTCTTTCAAAAGATGAGCAGCGGGTAGGTGTGTTGAGGCGCCAGGGGAAGCTGTCCCAATCAGCCTTTGTTTTGCACAAGCACAGAGTCATTACCTCTTGTGTGATGGTGTGGGATACTATCTGCTACGACGCCAGGTCATCCCTAGTCATCCTGCGTACAACTTTTACAGCTCAACGATATGTTGATGAAATCCTGAGGCTGTTTGCTTCACCCTTCATGGCACGTAATTCGGGGGTCAGTTTTTAATAAGATAATGCCACACAACATACGGCTCGCATATCTGTGGACTCTCTCTGTGCTGTTAATATTGTTCTTTGTCCAGAAAAGTCACCAGACCTTTCGCTAATCGAGCATGTATGGGACATGCTAGGCCGCCATATTCGGGCACCCTGAAATGTAGAAGATCTGGAGCAACAATTGAGGAATGCCAGGCAGAAGGTATCGCAAGATGACATTTGGAAACTTTATTGCTCCTCACCTAGATGTATACAAGCATGCATTGATGGCAAGGGAAGTTTTCACCCCTTGCCATCAATTATTGATTTTCAATTATTGATTTTCAATTATTGATTTGAAAATTCAATGTGAAATTGCTAATCATTGATGGGACATGCGGCCTTGAATTTATAATCGTTTCATTACCCGTATAAGCAGTACGCATATTTAATTCCAATATATGCAGTCACTTTCTTCATGGTGTTTCGTTTTCTTTTCGCAAAATATGTATATATAGAAATATATATATATATATATATATATATATATATATATATAAATATATATATATATATATGTATATGTATATATATGTATATGTATATATATATGTATATATATATATATGTATATGTATATATATATGTATATATATATATATATATATGTGTGTGTGTGTGTGTGTATATATACTATATATATATGTCTATATATAGATATATATAATTATTACTTAGTAGTCAATATGTAAGGTATAATTACACCGTGATTAACAACATAAGAATGCGATCTTTACTTTAATTTCTCTAATCGCACTTGATTCTAATCTGTAGAATTGGAACAATAAGACCTTCTGAAAGAAAACGTTTATCTACCGTCATTAGGAACACATTAATCACCGCTGCGTTAGTGTCTTTTCAGTTGACAAGCAACATCTTTGCATCTCTTCCTCGTTTGAATAAGCAAGTTTCGACCAGTTAAATCCGGTGTAAGTATTCTAGAAACACATGTGCGTGTGTTTTCGGGTTTTCTGATAGAAATGAGATTATCCAATTTAGGATTTAAACTAAATTTTCAAATTATTATACAAACAGTTTTAATGTATGTAATTGTATTTAATTACTTTCAGCGCTACAGCGCGTTTCTAATTATTACAGATTTTAATACATTTAAACATATTTAATACATAATATAATGGGAAATCTATGTGACGGTATCAAAAAGTACAATCCGACTTTTTAATGGATTTTCATAACTTGATCATAACTGAACCTGAATCAAACGTTTTGAAGTAATACAAACACACACACACAAAAAAAATGTATATATATATATATATATATATGCATATGTATATATATATATGTATATGTATATATATGCATATGTATACATATACATATAGTATATATATATATACATATATATATATACACTGCTCGATGTGCAAATGATCAAAAAATCATACCTGGAAAATGAAAGCATAGAACTTTATTGACATTAGATCAATATGGAATATGCCCACCGCGAGCGGCTATGCAGGGTTAAATACAACAAGGCATCCTGTCAATGAGATGGCCAATGGTGTGCTGAGGTATGACATTCCAAACAACATGCAATTGGACTTATAACTCAACATGGTTTACTGGAATTGGGAGTTCTCTTAATCGGCGACTCAAGATGTCCCAGATATGCTCAATTGGCGACAAATCCTGAGAATATGCTGGGCAATGAAGGATATCAAAATCTTGCAGCCTATTCAGAGTTACCCGTGCAGTATGCGGCTTGGCATTATCTTGCCGATAAAGCAGTCCAGGTCTGGTTAATAGATGTGTCTGCGGACCAAAGGTGTTCGTTCACCAAATGTTATACCACCCCAAACCATGGTACCACTTAGGGGGGCTGTATGGCGACTGATAAAAAAAGCTTTCTGGTGATGTTGTTAAAACGCCGTCGTCCGCGAGTACGGTCATCAGGCATGCCAAAACAGAATCGTGATTCATCCGTGAACAGACTGTTTATACACACTCCATTATATTGACTATCTTAACTACATAAACACCATTCTGTCGACCAATTGCGTCTCATTTGACACCACTGGAGGCGATGTAACTGGTGAAGTCTTTGAAACGGTAGGTGTCGAATAGGTCGTCTACCTCGAAGTCCTGCGTCATTCTAAAGGTTACGAATTATTTGCATCGAGACCACATTACGTATAGTGCGAGATTAATGTTGTTGTAACACGGTTGCTGCGGTAAACGACTTCCGCTCAATAATTCTCAGAAGCATACGATCTTCACCTGGTTTTGTACATCTGGAAACTCCACATCCTGATCTTCGTGTCGTTTCGTTGTCTCTCACGAATTGTAACAACCACCACTGAACTGTGTTCGCATAACGACCCAATAGTTCAGCTATTCTTCGAAGGTTCAATGCACCCTCCCGTAAAACAATGATTTGTTGGCATTCATTTAACGACAACTGAGCATATGCGGTACATCGATGTACTCCTGGCATACTGTGATGATTTTTACAACCTGATACCAATGAATTTGCTGTCAAATTATTCTTCCTTGTCATGACGCTTTTATGCTGCTAGGCAAGGTGTACCTACAAATTTATGGTGTTGCGATTTCAGGTGTGAGCAGTATATATAAATATATATATATATATATATATATATATATATATATGTGTGTGTGTGTATATGATTTAGCAAGCTGAATATATTTTCATTTACTTACTGCATGATATGGAATTTGTTTCGTATGGGGTCAAATGTATTATGTAATATGTAGTCAGATGACCAACGATTCAAAGCATTCAACAAAATGAGATAATTGACGCATACTGCGAAACATTTATTCGTATGCCATGGAACATTAATTTTCTATGTAACAACATTTTCTTTAGAACTACAGTATTCGATGGAAAAAAAGTATTCCGTGAAATGAAAGTTGTTCATGAAGAACTTCTTGGGAAACTGAGGTACTGTCGCGAACGTTTTGGTATACTCGACAGAGAAGACAAAGTTTTGAAATCAAACACATTTATTAAACATGAAATAACAAGGCAGTTGATCGAAAACAGTGGAGTACAAGCATTTCTCGCAATAACTCAGAGTTACACTCGGTAGGGTGACCATTAAGAACACCCCTGGAGGAAGAGGAACCAAGAGAATACACATATTTTCTGATACATAAAATAAACACAATATTCCTCATATTATACTTGACATTTATATATCACATTTGTATACTTTGAACATATACGACATTTTCATATAACATCATCAATGACTTGATACTCACGAGGATTTTACAATTAACACTCTATTCGTTAGGTGGAAGACTAAATATATATAAAACTTTACCTCGTCTCTTTTAAATATAACATTTACAATTCTGTACCATGGGAAAGGATATCAGGATGGACTCTCGGCATAAACTCATCGAGATTCTTGCGCAGAACAAAATCCATAATGGTCGGGAAACTTGACTACACAACATCATGCTGGCGGAATTCGACATCTTGGTTGGTTACGGAGATTGGTTGATTCGTACCTTAGGACACAAGGAGGAGTCAGGCAAATACAAATCGCTGTAAAATGAGCTTTCCCTCTAGCCCTATTAGCGATTCAAGCCGACCAGTGAAAGAACCATTTTCTCTTTTCACAAGACTCATTATTCCATTACTACCAGGCTGATTCATTTAAAAACACGAGTGACTCATCTCTGAACCGAGCCAAACGACTCTACGCACAACTTGTCGAACTATGTTACATATTTTAATCACATCCTTCCACTTTCAAAATTAATCCACCTTTTCTTAAAATTCGCGATCATACGCGAATCAAACACACACGTCTACATTTTTCCACGACTCCTTCCACACTGCTTCCAAAATCCTTTTTCAAACGCGCGCGTGCGCAAAACCTGCAAGTTCCCAACTAGCGACTGAGAAGCGAAAATACAAAACTATTACTATTTTTCTGGAACATAAACACTTTTGCGATTTTAGAGTTCACTTCCCTTAAAAGTCAATGTAATTGAAAACATGTAGAAAAGACATTTACATTTCGAAATTGACACTTTCAATCACACAGAAATAAAACAATACTTTAATATACAATTTTAACACAGAGGTGTGAAAGCCTTATCACACTCCTTCGGGGCCCGGGAGAAAAATTTCCTGCAAAGCGGGGAATTTTTCTACACAATACTAGGAAAATACCTGCATTAAGTTCCCAATGACATATGTTCCATTGAGAGGAATTTAGTGTAAATTTTGAGCGATGTACATGTACATCAAAGAAAAAAAACAAAAACAAACAAGATCATGACCAGCATAATAACCAAAATCCAAGAGTGGCCTAAAGTTTGACTCGTGAGTCAAAAAAAAATAAGTCTCAATACAAGCATAGACCTTTACAAGACAACACCAAATTAACAAGACACAAATGATGAAATTGCCCCTTTTAAAACTTAAACACTAATACATTTTCTGGTGAGTACCACAGAGACATGAAAATTTAATTTACTCAACTCACAAAAAGTTTAACTAAACAAAAAGTTTTCTTTCTTCAAAAATTTTACAATTAAAATTCTATAAATTTACTTTTCACAGAAATCAATTTATTAACTATTATCCAACCTTGCCAACAAATTACTTTAAAAGACATTTAAAAAAATTACTAATTTAGAAAATGAGACAAATTTTCAAACCAAGAATGTTGATCAGGCACCCAGGCAAGAAACAAGTCCATTAGAAAGTTGCAAACCTAGAGGTGGCGGTACCCCCAACCAATAAGTCAACAAACACCAAATGACAAAAAAAAAATTTCTAAAATTTACTAGACCTTTAAATTAAAAAAAAAATCATTCACACATTCATAAAATAAAACAGAGATAAAAATTATCAGTTATCCTTAAAAATCCTTACCAAAACTCTAATCCATCAAGTACTTAATTATCTTAAAATTACTTTAAAACATTACTGCTTATCATTAAAGTAAAGCAAAAAAAATTATTATTTAAGTATTTAGAATTTTAAAACACTACTTCAACCTGATTAACATGGCACTCACATTCAGAAAGCTGCACTGGCACAGAACTTGCAGTACAGAACATTCAGCTGACTGACACATAAAGCAAATTACACAGAAGTTCAGAAATATTGGATCCATTTTAGCATAGCATACAGTTTTGCAAAACATTTTGTGAAACAATTGAAAATATAATATTATGAAACATAATTGTCCATCTCACAACAATATCAGTCTTTTTTTTTGAAAATGTGAGAATTTCACAATCTAAATATTTTACTTTACTTTTGAGCCAATTGCTCTCTTGACATATTGCCTTAATTGACAAGTAACTTTAATGAATAAATTGGCCTCTTGGGCGCAAGTCATACTTGTGTGAATTAGGAACATTTTGAGTTTTAACCCTATTTTGATGGTTTAGAAAATATCTACTTTTAAATTGTCTTGTTTCTTGAGTTGAAGAATTATCAATGTTATCATTATATGTGCTAGAAATCAATTCACTACGTCTAGGAGGTAAAGGAGTTAATCTATTAACGTGGACCAATTGCTGATTACATGGATTGTTTTTGTGTTGAATGACAAAGTTAACTTCAGTTGTTTGCTTGATAACTTCAAAAGGACCATGATTTAAAGAACTGAGTTTTTTTGATTGGCCTGGCCGAATATGAGGTGTGTAAAGATAGACCAAGTCACCAACTTTAATCTTAGGCATTTTAGCAGATTTATGTTGTTGAAGTTGTTGTGATTCCTGAGCTTCCTCAAGGTTTTTCTTAACAGTTACAAAGGTCTTTTTTAAGCGAACCTGTAAGTCATCTGAATAATCATGAGTAGATTTGTAAACTGGATATTTTACACCTGTTAAAAGAGCATCAGGTAGCACAGGGTCTCGACCAAAGACAAGATGTGCTGGGGACTCGCCTGTTGAGGCATGGACTGACGTTCTATGAGCCATTAAAGCAAATTGAATCATTCGATCCCAATCGCCCTTATCAGAATAGACCAGATTCTTTAAGGATCTAACTAACGTACCGTTCAGTCTTTCGACTAGCCCGTCTGACTGGGGATGGTACGCTGAAGTATTATGTTTTTTTATGCCTAATTTCTTGTATAGATTGTTGGCAGCTTCAGAAATGAAGTTACTACCTTGATCCGTAATTAAGTGAGCAGGAATTCCATGAATACTTATAAATCTCTCTAAACAAGCGAGAATATCCTCAGTTTTAACTGTAGCAAGTGGATAAGCCTCTGGCCATCTAGTGAAGTAATCTGTAATGACAAGAATGTACTTCATCCCAGAATTCGAGATAGGTAGTGGGCCGACTACATCCATAGCCACACGTTCAAAAGGATAAGTTGTAATAGGAAATTTCTGTATTGGAGCCTTGTTGTTACGAAAACCTCTGTTTTTTACACAAGTTGTGCACGACTTCACATAATTTTCAGTCTGAGCATGCATGTCTGGCCAATAATAGTTAACTGAAATTTTTGCCAGAGTTCTTTGAAAACCACAATGTGCAGCAACAGGAGAATCATGGCAAAGCCATAGAATTTCTGAGACTAAGTCTTGAGGAATAACTACTCTCTCATTATATTGCTGTCTCTGCTTTGGATTTTTGTGTATGCAATGTAACATACCATTTTTCATGAAAAATGAAAGTTTTTGTGGGTATGGTTTTACACCTTTTTCCAGAAGATTTTTGATTTTTATACATCTAGGATCTTTCAATTGACCAATAGCTATCCTAGTTACCAGAGAAGCTTCCACAGTAGTCTGTACTTGATCTTGAGAATTTTCAACGATTGCATTTATGTTTTCACTACTATCATTATTCTGTACCACTACTTTTCCAGAAATTTTCGTAGGGACAGATTCTACAATACTTTTAGGAACAGTTTGTTTCTGAGTGTTTTGAGATTTCTTTGAAGAAGACTCATCAATACATCTCGAAAAATAGTCAGCTACAACATTATGTTTCCCCGGTTTATGAATGATTTCATAATCAAAAGCCTGCAATGAAACGATCCAGCGAGCTATGCGCGAAGTAGGATCTCTTAATTTGAAAATGAACGATAAGGATGCTTGATCACAGTAAATTTTGAAATGTTTGCCTAAGAGATAGTGCTTAAATTGCTGGGTAGCCCAAACCACAGCCAAAGCTTCTTTCTCGACTACACTGTAATTCACTTCAGCACCTTGTAATTTTCGACTAGCAAAGGAAACTGGGTGAGATAACCCATTTTCATCCAATTGCGAAAGAACTGATCCCAAAGCGTAATTAGAGGCATCTGTATGCAAAGTAAAGGGCAAATTAAAATTTGGTAATTTTAAAATTGGTTCTTGAATAAGCTTGTTCTTAAGTATTTCAAAAGCTTCCTGAGCCTCCTGACTCCACACAAACTTTTTCTGCTTTGATTTTAAAAGATTAGTTAGTGGAAGAGTAATCTTTGCATAATCTGGTACAAACTTCCTATAAAAGCCTGTCAAACCCAAAAATTGTCTGATATTCTTGACACAGGTGGGTACTTTAAATTTTTGCACTAAATCAATGTTATGAGGGTCTGGCTGAACTTTTCCCTCAGACACTCTGAAACCTAAGTACTTTATTGTCTTTCTGAAAAAGAAGCATTTTGATGGCTTTAACCTAAGACCATGTTGAGATAATTTAATAAAAACTTCTTCTAATTTCATCATGTGTTCTTCAAAAGTTTTTGATGAGATGATAACATCATCTATGTATATTCCTGATAACCCTGCCAGTACAAGAGACATTAATCTCTGAAAAGACGCTGGTGCGTTTTTTAGACCAAAAGGGGTCCTACACCATTCGTAGTGACCGGTGGGCGTGGAAAAAGCTGTTTTGTGTGAATCCTGTGGATTCAAATGCAATTGGTAGAATCCTGAAGTTAAGTCCAAAGTTGAGAAAAATGTAGCACCTGCTAAATTATCAATCAATTCACTAATGTTAGGAATTGGAAAATTTTCTGTAATAGTAAGTTTGTTTAACTTGCGAAAATCACAACATAATCTATAAGAACCATCCGGTTTCCTTACAAACAGTACTGGCGTATTGTAAGGTGAAAAACTAGGTTTAATTATTTTAGCTTCTAATAATTCTGTGACTTGTCTATTGAGTTCCCCTTGTAAATGATGTGGAACTTTGTATGGTTTCTGATAAACAGGAACAGATGTTTCCAAATTTATCTCATGTAATATGGTTTTACAACCAGACAACTCAGCAACATTCTTTGCAAAAACTTGTCTATATTTATTCAACAAAGTTGATAATTTATGTTTTTGATCTTTTTGGAGATGACTCAGGTCAAAATCTCCTCCCCAACTTTCAAAAGGCTCCAAAGGTTCACTGGAGTCCAACTCTCCCTCACTCACTACATTAACTTCAACCTCCTCAGACACCTGAATTTCCTGAACATGAGCCACTTTTCTACCCTTATTCAAATGATAAGGTTTTTCCTCTGGGTTAGCAACACGAACCCAAATAATTCCATCCTTAGGAGCTCTATATACAGCTCTAGCAATGAAGATGTGGTCATTTTTCTCTGATTCCAGAAGCAAGGTGGAATTTTCCGGAAACCCTTCTGAAAGTTTGATTTTAATAAATGATTCAGATAAAGGAGGAATTATACATTTTTGTGAATTTTTCACAATAATTGGCTCTTTAATTTTTGTATTTAGAGTTTCTTTTACTCTACATAAGTTATTAACAGTTTTAATGTTTAAGTTCTTATGCTGTGCCACTTCTTCAGTACCACCTCTAACATGATTTTGCTTTTCCCCCATATGCAAAGTAACATTCTGTGCATTTACTACCAAATCTCTAAAAGATTTGCTTCCATTTTCCAAATCGTTAATATGTACCTCTTCACTACCCAAATGTGGCACTGCATTATTTTCCGAAAAATTTCTGCTCACATACTCTTCCCGAATGACCTGAGACTCATTCACTACCGGTGCCAGATCTGCTTTGCATTTGGCACATGCATTCGTATGGAATTCTTTCGGTTTACAGTCCTCTACCACACGAACATTTTTTCCACTACTCATCTGCGAGTCAGGCACAGCAATACGCTTTGCGACACTACTTAGGTTTGAGTCTGCAATTTCCGACTCATTTGCCGGTTCATGATTTGAAATCGAAAGTAAATTATTCGTACCTTGATAACCAACAAAAGGAATGGAAGAGTTTGAAAACTTAAAACAGAAGTGATTATAATCTATAATAGCATTATGTTTATGTAAAAACTTGTTACCAAGGATTACATTATATGAAATAGGAGCTGGTGATTTTAACACAAAAAATTCGGTAGGGAATCTTTCTTTTCCCAAATTTAGTGAAATAGTGGCTAAACATTCAACTTTAGTATCTTGTGAACTAAAGCTACGCAAAATTGTTGGTTTGTATGTTAGCAACATATGTGCAATGGGTACAGTATTTAAAGCTTCCTCATACACTAAATTAATTGAACTACCCGTATCAATCAATATTGACACTTCACTGCTCACTAATTTTCCTTTTATAATAGAAGAAGATGACAAAGAATTTGTAATATTATGACAAATATTATTTTCCTCAAAATGTGATGTTTGCCTATCAAAAGTTTTTCTATTATTATAATTGTGCATGGGATATCTACTCTGATTCCCAGAAGAATGATTTTTGGAATTTTGCAAAGATTTATATGACTCCTTATTTTTATAATTTTGCGTTCCTTGCTTTTTATACTTCCACTCATTTGCAGACATTTGCCCTCTGTGTCTTTCACCCTGGTGATACCTAGTTCCAGGACTGGTATAAATTTTCCTACATTTTATACCGTACGCATCTCTTTTTTGAAAAACCTTTTTCCAACACTGTTCTTGAACGTGACCTAATTTACCACATTTGTCACACTTTGGACGCGGTGAACGCTTTTCGTTAACTTTATCTGAATTAAACTTAAATTTTTCTATTTTACCCCTAAGAAATTCAATGTCCCTTTCCTGTTCTAACACTTTTCTTTTTAAATCTGACATACTTTCACTTTGATCTGGTGTGAGAACATATTTTTCTGGTGTGAGAACACCTTTTTTTGTAAGTACCGGATTAGTCAAGTACATAGCATTATTTTCATTTAAAATAGATTCCTCAAGAATTGCAAGTTTTCTAGCCGAATAAAAATCTCTAGGGTTTTGTGACAACACCAATCTTTTTAGTTCCGGATATAAACCATTAATAAATGAAGTTTTTAAAAGTGTTTGCCTGATTTTATTCTCACTTTCGGAATCTACATCTTCCGGAACAACCTTAAATGAAGCAGCTTCGATTCTCATCGAAAACTGTTTAACCGACTCATTTGGTCTCTGTGTAAAGTTCACGAGTGAAATTATGTTTTTAGTAACATTTTCGGTCACTTCAAAATGATCTTTCAAAATGTGAATAATTTCCTGCAAATTTTTACAATTTCTGTGCTTTGGATTCTCTTCAATCAATCTATTTGCTTCCCCCTCTAAATTCAATCTCAAACAAACTAATTTGTCACACTCACTCCAGTTTGCATGAGTGGCTACTAAATTTAACTTTTCCAAAAACTGTGACAACGAAAGCTCTGAATTTCCCGAGAATTTTGGAATATGATGTGCGAACTTAGGTGTGAAAATATGGAATGATTTTAACATGTTATCATTTACCGATGAAGCACTGTTTTGATTTGGCAAAGTGCCAGAAGAAGAATTCAGACATACCGGCGATTTATCCGATATATTTTCCTCATTAGATTTAGCTTTGTGGCTAACATTTTTAACTTTACTTTTAGAATTAACAGTATCCGACTCAGTAGCAATATCAAGCGACAAATTCAAGGAGGAATTTAATTTTTTACTTGAATTTTTACTCATCTTACCGACATTTACTTTTTTGTTTCTAGTAATTGGAGCCATTTTGCATAACAATCAAATATACTCGTATAGTTTAACACAATATGCAATTGCAATGTTCTTAAACAGTATTTACAATAAAACCAGTTTTTATCAAATCAAATGACATAAATATGCAAACAAATCAATTTTTTTTATCAAATGGCACATATCAAATTCCAAGAACACTCGTTTTTGAGAATACCGAAAACAGAACATGGAACTCTGTTTACTTAAGAAAACACTCATTTTAGCACAACGGTAATTTTTAACCTTCAAAATTTCAATTCTTAAGAAATTTTTTTAAAAATTTTAATTCTCTCAGCTCTTCCCCACTCACCGAGAAAAGTAACGGCACCAATTCTGTCGCGAACGTTTTGGTATACTCGACAGAGAAGACAAAGTTTTGAAATCAAACACATTTATTAAACATGAAATAACAAGGCAGTTGATCGAAAACAGTGGAGTACAAGCATTTCTCGCAATAACTCAGAGTTACACTCGGTAGGGTGACCATTAAGAACACCCCTGGAGGAAGAGGAACCAAGAGAATACACATATTTTCTGATACATAAAATAAACACAATATTCCTCATATTATACTTGACATTTATATATCACATTTGTATACTTTGAACATATACGACATTTTCATATAACATCATCAATGACTTGATACTCACGAGGATTTTACAATTAACACTCTATTCGTTAGGTGGAAGACTAAATATATATAAAACTTTACCTCGTCTCTTTTAAATATAACATTTACAATTCTGTACCATGGGAAAGGATATCAGGATGGACTCTCGGCATAAACTCATCGAGATTCTTGCGCAGAACAAAATCCATAATGGTCGGGAAACTTGACTACACAACATCATGCTGGCGGAATTCGACATCTTGGTTGGTTACGGAGATTGGTTGATTCGTACCTTAGGACACAAGGAGGAGTCAGGCAAATACAAATCGCTGTAAAATGAGCTTTCCCTCTAGCCCTATTAGCGATTCAAGCCGACCAGTGAAAGAACCATTTTCTCTTTTCACAAGACTCATTATTCCATTACTACCAGGCTGATTCATTTAAAAACACGAGTGACTCATCTCTGAACCGAGCCAAACGACTCTACGCACAACTTGTCGAACTATGTTACATATTTTAATCACATCCTTCCACTTTCAAAATTAATCCACCTTTTCTTAAAATTCGCGATCATACGCGAATCAAACACACACGTCTCCATTTCTCCACGACTCCTTCCACACTGCTTCCAAAATCCTTTTTCAAACGCGCGCGTGCGCAAAACCTGCAAGTTCCCAACTAGCGACTGAGAAGCGAAAATACAAAACTATTACTATTTTTCTGGAACATAAACACTTTTGCGATTTTAGAGTTCACTTCCCTTAAAAGTCAATGTAATTGAAAACATGTAGAAAAGACATTTACATTTCGAAATTGACACTTTCAATCACACAGAAATAAAACAATACTTTAATATACAATTTTAACACAGAGGTGTGAAAGCCTTATCACAGTACTGTATTCCCGAAAACCTTCGACATCGGGATTACAGAAAAAATTCACATTTTAAGATATAAACACAGTTCGAAACCTGCTGGATGGATTTCCACCCTTTTCTGTAAATGTTGGCATATGTACATGTGTAAATGTGTATTTGTGAATGTATGGAATTTAGGAACATGAAAAAGAATTTTACATATCAGACCAAGTTTTTATAATAGTTACTTTTGCTCTTACCATCGCACTCACGTTGTAATATCCCATCAAACTCCCATCCTTGATTATGACAAAAACTCACAATGTAAGACATTATGAGCATAGATCAAAACCTGATGGAAATATTTCCACCTGTTTCTATAAATGTTGGTGTGGTGCACAAAAAAGATAACTTAAAGTTGACTTTTTTACCTATTAAATTATTCGTAATTAACATGGCCGTAATTATCGTATATCGTGAAACTCTTAGACATTAAACACATTGCGTTGTGTGCCGATTAAACCTCCCCATATTATCTCTAGTGCGAGTTTCTAATATAATGCTACAAATTAATTGCACCATTTTAACTTTAAAATAAAATAATTTATTAACAACATAGAATACTTATTAAATTAATAACAACAATTGTTCATATTAATTACGGCGGGGAGAGAAAATGTGAGACCAGTTAATTAAAAATTCCTAAAATGTATTGATGACCTTCAACAATAATTGAGGAATACATACCTTCAAGTCTGTCTTTGGACATTTATCTCAATTCTGACATCAGAGTATTTTGTACAGGTACCAACTCCGGGTGTGGTGCTGCTAATTGTACTGCAGTTGATCTGGCATCTGTCATTGTAAATGTATATGTGAATTGGGAACTTGAAAAATAATTTTACATATCATTTCAAGTTCATAAAATGGTTATTTTTGCTCTTTTCATCGAACACACGTCATAACTGTAACTGACATGAAAATCAATATGTCAGCTATACAGGAGAGAATATCTTGGGAATTGGGTACTTATATTTTTCATATCAAAAACATTCATGAAATCATAAAATAAATGTACTATTATAGTTCTTACTCTAATACTATCATATTGTATATATATCACTATGTCATAAACTTACTCCTAGTGCCATTAATTTACTAAGAAATCCTGTGTTTCATTTTCATTACCTGATTTGCAGATTGCATTACGTAGGAAGAAAATCTGAGGAAATTAAATATCATTTAAGAAATTGAAATACTTAGGTATCGTGTGATTTTTCAAGACATTTTGTTTTCATCCATTGAAAATACAATCATTCCATTGAAACATCATTTAGCCCATGGGAAGGCACAGTGCACATGACAGTTCTCTCAAAGTAGGAAAAAATCCATATTTTTATTAGAACCACACTCTCTTCCTATTGGCTACTCTATCTTATATCCGTTAGTTCAGCATTGCCTTGAATTTGGGAACCAAGACATTTGAAATGTTTCATCAGACTTTTGTTGATCAAGCTTAGCGTCGCAAGCATGGTTTTGAGGCACGGGATTCAAGGACAATCAAACCATGGTTTCAGATGACGACCGCTCGGAACGACTGAATACACCAGTACAGGCATTAAAAATATCAAAACTATATGACAAATCAGTCATGCGTATCATTAACGAAACATCCATGATATCTGAGACACGGTTAGAACCAGTCTTGAAATATACTAGGCATAGGCGGCGAAAGGCTTTTACAATTGGGGTTGCCATGCATTGGTGGGTGTTATGGAATTGGGTGTGATGTTTAATTTGATTTGTTTGGTTAAGGAGATGTTAAAAAAGCTGTAATATGTTTAAAAGTTCTTTAAATTTAAAGATAGATTTTTAAGAAACGTTAGATATGGAAATCTTAAACTCCGTCTGTCTCTCCTTTTCTTTTAATGAGTTTTTATTTTAGGAAGATTCCATTTAATGTTAATATTAGGGTTACATATTTGTAAAATTTAGAAATCACTGGTCAATTGGCACCTTTTGGTTTATTTCAGCTGATTTTTAAGTTTTACGAGTTTTTCAGAGATATTGTAGGAACTTGGAATATTTAGAATGTTTTTTAGGATATCATATCCTGCACTCTCATACCCCCACCCCACCCCCACCCAGCACAGACGTCTCATACACCAATGATTTTATGTGTCCCCAGAAGGAGAAGTCCAGTGGGTTGAGGTCCGGTGAGCTTGTGTTTCAAATGTGGTACACATTTGAAAAATATTTAACTTTTAAAGCTAAAGTTAACATTTATTAAAGATTACGTTGTGTTCGCAATAACCCTCCTATTATTTACTTTTGCGAGTGAATCCTCTAAAGGAATTATTAATTAATATGTTACTAAATTGATTACTCCATTTAAACTTAAACAATTAAACATTTATTAACAACATCAATACTCATTAAATTCACTACAAAATTAATTACATTATTTCGGCGATGGAAACATGTGAGACCAATATGAATAAAATTACTTAAAATATATCTATGAACTTTGATTATTGATGAACACATACCTTCAAGGATCTCTTGGACTATGATCATATATCAAAATGCTGGCATCAGTAATTCGTTCTCGCCACAACTCGCGGTGTGTGGCTCCTTCTCGTACTCTGATTGCACTCACACATCAATAGATCTCGCCATTATTTTGGAACATCTACGGAACACTCTCGCACAAGTACTTTCTCGGAAATCTTACAAGTCATCTCTTCGTCGTTCTAGGCATTGTTCTTATTGTAATTGCTAAGTCTTTCTTCAAATATTTTCTGAGTCATATCTGAGTCTGTTCTAATCTACACCAGTGTCGTTCTTCTTCGGTCACAGGTTGTGGCTATCTTTTCCCCTCGGGGTGTCACTTCCCCTTTGCTTTCATTTGTAGCATTCAGTGTGACGCAACAAGCCCACTTTCCATTGGCTAATCTTTATCCAATGGAACTTCTTCACAACCTCGTAGGGGCCCGCTCTTCCCCGCTTGTCTTGGCGCACCTAAATTTATGGTTTGCTGTAAACCTCGGCGCAATCCAGACTACAATAATTGTTCGATGTTTCGGACATAATAAATATTCACATAAAACTGTCTCATCAAAGTGTGAGATCTATTTCTGGTCTCACAGTTACTTTGATAGACATCGCCCACATCGCTCCCAACATTATTTCTAGGATAGAAAAGGCAATAGAATATTTCCTTCCAATGCGATGGAATGCATATGAGCACCGAAGCACGAAATTAGTAACTTCATACAATTCCATCTTGAGTTCTATTCCATAAAAGAGAGAAGAGAAAAGCATAAAAAAGCGTGCAAATCTATTTATATACTGTCAAAAATCCCTGCCACACATCGTAAACAAAACTATCGACGAACAATAAAAAAATAAATGCTAACCGATTTGAATATTACGGTCAACCAATCAAAAACTCAAAATTTTAAAGAAGAGAATAGAGATTTTAAAGCAGACGAAAATTAAAAAGAAGTGAAGTGAAACGATTTGGACTATATGACTTCGGCAATAATTTAATAATGGACGATTCTGAAAATTTTAAAATGCTGAAAATAGTATAAAAATGAAAAATCGCGATAAATCAATGAATTCTTAACCGAGAATAACAAATATAGAATCAAATCGAAGGGAATACTAAGGGGGATAAGTGAAATCACGAATTAGCCAATTTAAATAAATTTAAATTTTTAAAACATAAAAAGAACGAAGTTTCGCCATATTTAACACAAAAAACCTAAATAAATGGGAAATGGATAACTAAATTAAAAAAGATAATAACTATGTAAATAAGACTCCAGAACCCTTTTAGATTAAAAACAAAATTCGTAAAATTATTAAATAGCCAAAAGCAAACCAACAACTCCTTCGAACCTCCCCAATTTTTTTTTCATTTGAGAAATGAAAAATTTTCGCTAACTCATGACAATTCCGCGAAACGAAAGATAAAAGGAAAAAAAAGAAAAATCACAACTATATCTGTAACATGAGCCATATAAATCACATAAAAAATCAAATTCTTAATAAGTAAATCAAAAATTAAATATTAATTTTACTAAACACTTTCATAATATCAAATCACATATTATTCAATATCTTCCTTAACTGTAAACAAACATAAATTCAACATGAAACTGTGGAACTTTATATAACTCCACACTATTATAAGTTCATCAAATTCATTTTAAAAATGCTCCAACAAATATGCAATCAAATAAAAGAATAGAAGAAAAATAATAAACAGAGTTTTATATCATTAGATGTTAGGAAGAAACATTAAATTTTAAACGAAAACTTTGAACCAGCCAAAGAATTTCCCATAATCTAAACAACAAATTTTGAAATGGCACTATAAATAGTAACCGATAAATATAAATCAACAAATTCATCACCATCTCTCTCCACTCCACAAAGAAAACACAATTATTCAAAGCAAAATTTCTCTATTTACATTAATAATTTTAAAGTTGGCTCAAGTTACAAAAACAATTTCTGGAATATTTACCCCAAATAATAAACCCAATTCCCTAACAATTTGGAACTGAACGCGAGAAATTAACCGGATTGTTTACAAATTATACTATAGGCTGACAACTTGACATATTAGATCGTTTAAAAAGCAAATATACACTAAAATGGCATTATACATAATTTTATACAATAATAAACGTGAATCCAATAAATCTTGCACTCTCAACATCATCAATAATTCTCAATACCATATGTCAATACCATATCGGTGTATCTGGAACTCTAAGCAAATACTCATAAAAAAAATCTAAAATTAACACAGGGGGTGGAGGGTTGAGTTCTTACTAAGGTTGTGAATCTTTTCTGAACACATAAAAAATAGCACAATTCAAATCCATCAATATATCTCATCTTGTATACGTGTAAGTGATACATTTAAATTCACTAATAGCCAAGTATATCAAATTACTTTAAACAAAATATCAAATTACTTAAATCCCCATTTAAATCTTAAAACAAAAAAAGAACTCAAATTGCATTGCTGAATTTAAGAAATTCCACATAAAAAAAAGAATCTGATGTGGACAACGCATGACTTTCCTTATGTAATGCGATGAATTTACTATTTTTACAATAAAAAAATTGGTTTTTCTTACAGTAACTATTTATATTCTTTCCAAGAAATTAAATTTTCGTCAATTAGTCGTCATTTTCACTGATTTAGTGTCATTTTTATCCATTTGGCGAGATTTCCGTTAATTTGGCAGCATTTAAAAAGTCGCTAAGTTGGCGACATTCCGCCAAATTCGGCGCCAACATCTCGCCAATCGTTATGGACAGAGACATAAGTTATGCTTAAAACAGATAAATAACTATTGGCGTTCAAATACAAAAGTATTACTCAAAGTATCTTTTCTCATGAATGAAATGAGCTAGATCCACGAGAATGATGTCCCCCAATTTATCACATGACACTACATATGAAAAGTGAACATATTTCTCAACAGTTAATATATTTTTTTAATTTATGGGATTTTTTGATAAATTTATTTTAAAAATGTGCAATATCTCGAGAACGATTCATGCTAGAGTTTCTAAAGTTTATCTCAATCGTTTGCTAAGGAAACATTACATTAGAAATGTCTATTTGCGTAACTTTATTAAAAGTTTTGATTTTTTCATGATTTTTTCAAAATTTCAATCGACAATTTATGGGGATTCTGAACATTCGATTACATTTAAAAACAATAGGCTTCCAGTATTCATGGATTGCGATTTTGGTACCAAATTTCGTTCGAATCGGTCCATTTGTTCGTCAGTTATCGTCTCCACAGTCTCACTGACACACACACACACACACACACACACACACACACACACACACACACACACACACACACACATACATACTTTGACACACACACACACATACTTTGACACACACACACACACATACTTTGACACACACACACACACACACACACAGAGAGAGAGAGAGAGATCACTTAAAAAATGGATTCGTGATCAGGGATGCTTGAAACGTGCTCTCCCGTCGAAAACTTGAATTCGAATTTTCGACCCCGTCACAATACTTTCCTTATACATTATGTGAAAGCCCCAGGCCGTCCGGCTCGTCCAAAGGACTTAGAGCAACAAATTGGACGACCGGCCTTATACATTATGTGTATAAGGAAAGTAATATAAATTTATCTCCTATCTATAAAATACATTATCCACTTTAGCGACCAAAAAGTTAAAGACAGTATTAAAATATCAGATTTAGAATTAAGAACAACAATCAACTGATTTTGTCATTACTCTATTTGAGTGTGTAAACCAAACATATGATCAATGTAAAAAACAAAATAATCCAAGTTAATATTTATGTCACACTCATATTGTAGTGTAAAAAATAACTGCATCTATTTTTCCAATCAATGAACTTCTTAAGCCACATTCACATTTTACTGAGCAATTAAATCTCAATTCTAAATAAGTACATAAAAAATTCCAAGTTAAATAACTACCGCTTTAATTCAATACAATTTAACTTAATAAAAAAATATTCGCATTAAATTTACTCAATTAATTTCACTCTATTTCATTAAAAAACATTTTAAGTGTTACTAGGAGCGTGGGTTACAAAAATACAAATAAAAAAATTGTTAATGAGATGGGATTAGAACTAAACTAAAAATATAAATACTATAAAGTGTGTTACTACTTCAATCAAAACACCTCAAGTAAATTTAACTTAAATTAAGGAATGCATAAATAAAAAGAAATCCAAATGGAAAAGTCAAGTTGAAAAATTCTAAGTTTCCTAAAAAAAGTACTAAATAAAAACATTTAAATCAATTCTATTAAAGTTTGAATTTTAATCGAAATATCAAAACGAATTTTTCAAGACTCAGTTTGAGAACATCATTAATCCGAATTTAGAACGGCATTTATCCCTTTCAGAATAAATAGGCATAGAATCAATTCCGTAAAAATTTCATGCTTAAGAACATAAATTATTAAGTACAACTTTTGCATTTCAGTTGGTAGGAATAAGCGCCAAGACTGGTCAAACGGCGCCAATATGTTGGGAAGGAAAAGGGGTCTTATTCCTATCAAAACAAATTAACTTTAAATACTGAGGAATAGAATTAAAAAGGTTTCGCCAAAGGCTCCATGATAAACTATAGGATTGGCAGCAGGCAGTATCACCAGAGGAATCACCAGACGCGCTACAGATCCAGAGAAAAACAAGTAGAGGAAATCCATGGAACGGAATCACATTTAAGTCCAGTAGAAAACTGGAAAACGACAGTTCCAGGTGATCCAACTCCAAGGGGTATTCTCCACATCAGCCAGGCGTCCAGTAATGCCGAAGTTAAATAATTTCTCCAAACTGTAGCAGCGGACTTTTGGCATCAGAACGGAACTCAAAACATATGACTGTTTAACAAATAATGGAAATTCCATTCTTTATAATAAGAGCTGCACAACTTGGAAAAATAAGCAATTTGCCAGCAGCACTTCCTTGGCAGACATCACATAAATTGCGGAACATCTTGGATCAACATTTAGAAGACAGGAAATGGCAGACAGGTGTTCCAAACATCTCCATTCAGTCATTGAAGACGCAACATTTCAGAGGCTCTTTAAAAATGATTTTCGTCCTCTGGATGCAGGCAAAATACCGCCGAAATTCCGAAAGGGAAGATTTGATAATCAGAACGAATTGTTCCATTATGAACAGCGCGCGCGTGCCGTAGTTCAATTACAACAACTTAAAAGGATCATAGTGTCAGTTCTAATCAAAAAAGAGAAGTGAGTGAAAAAGAGCGCGAATCTATTTATATAATGTCAAAAATCGCTGCCACACATCGTAAACAAAACTATCGATGAATGATAAAATAATTAATGACAGACGATTTTAATATTACTGTCAACCAACCAAAATAGTACTGTCAACCAACCAGAAATAGATCAAAGTGTGAGATCTATTTCTGGTCTTACAGTTAATTTGATAGACATCGACCACACCGCTCCCAACATTATTTCTAGGATAGGAAAGGCAATAGAATATTTCCTTCCAATGCGATGGAACGCATATGAGCGCCGAAGCACGAAATCAATAACTTCATGCAATTCCATCTTGAGTTCAATTCCATAAAAGAGAGAAGAGAAAAGCATAAAAAAGCGTGCGAATCTATTTATATACTGTCAAAAATCGCTGCCACACATCGTAAACAAAACTATCGATGAACAATAAAAGAATTAATGCTAACCGATTTGAATATTACGGTCAACCAATCAAAAACTCAAAATTTTAAAGAAGAGAATAGCGATTTTAAAGCTGACGAAAATTAAAAAGAAATGACGTGAAACGATTTGTGGTATACGAATTCGGCAATAATTTAATAATGGACGATTCTGAAAATTTTAAAAAGCTGAAAATAGAATAAAAATGAAAAATCGCGATAAATCAATGAATTCTTAACCGAGAATAACAAATTTAGAATCAAATCAAAGGAAATGAGGAGAATAAGTGGAACCACAAAATAGCCAATTCATATAAATTTAAATTGCTAAAACATAAAAAGAATAAACTTTCGCCATATTTAACACAATGAACCTAAAGAAATGGAAAATGGATAACTAAATTTAAAAAAAAAGAATAACTATGTAAATAAGACTCCTGAACCCGTTTAGATTAAAAACAAAATTCCTAAAATTATTACATAGCCAAAAGCAACCCAACACCTGCTTATACCGTAGAAAATCTCATCGCACGAATCGTTGTTGCAGCTGACAGGATAAACAGACACCATGTGTCTTCCAGAGGTTGCGCCAGTCGTTCATTTACCTGTGGGAGTTGTGCAACGGCACACTTAAGCATCACTTAGAGCATCTACTTTAAGTCTTTCTTTAGTATAAACAAACGGGATTGTGCAACCTATGATTAGATTAATTTTCCTTATTTTCACTGTTGAAAATTCAACTTTAACTTTACGCATTTCTGGCACTCAGAGTGGAATGCGACTCTAGGTTGCATAGTAAATATTGGTCGTCTTGATGGGTACTATTACCCCTCTTATTTTGTCAAAACAGTTTACGAACACCCTGTATGTATATATATATATATATATATATATATATATATATATACATACAGAGAAAGAGAGACGCAAAGCTGAATATTGGTCTTTTTTAATTACAAGAATGAGATTTTTACAGGGTATTTCGCAAAAAGGTACCGGTTCTATTTTTTGACGATCAACTGAATTTTTATAGATTAAAATGTTGGGGGGGGAGGGGGGTATTTGTTTTAATTGATTTTTAAAATCTCACAGATTGGTTTGGTAGAAAACACTAAGGATTATAATAATAGGACATTTATTTGTTTTTGTTAATTACCTAATAATTTCTGTAGCACATTTAATGGATTATGTTCTCATTACACTGTTAATGCACGAAACTCAATAATATTTTATTACCTTGCTTTAAATTTTATGTTAACACATAATTTGCATTTATTTATTTTTAACACTTTACAACAAAGTTGAAAAGTGTTTATGACTTTGTTCATTCTGTCTGTCTGCCTGTCTGCCGTTAGCGCGATAACTGCCTTAAAAATGACTTAATCAAAATGAAATTTTAGTATGTTATTCAGACGGTCTGTAGGACCTATGGGAATATAAATGAATAATATCACCCAATTAGTTTTGGATTGAACCGGGGTTGAAAAAATGAAATACATTGATCCCTATGGGACCTAATTTTTCAAACATTTTTAAGCGGATTTAAAATTCACAAATTCCTTCAAAAATTTTAGATAATATTCAAATTGTTCCATAAAATATATAAAAAAAATTCAGCTAAATATATACAGTAGTATTTTAAATAAAAATTAAAATAGCAATAACACCTCTTATATGAGGCGATCACGTGACCATGATATGAAAATATCACGTGACCCACTTCAAAATGATATATGGCATCCATCTTGTCTCAAAATCGTGATTTTTTAAGTTCTTTTTAATTCATATTGAGTATTGTATCCGTCCTAAAACCACTTTATTTTTGGTTAAATTCTGTACATCTACATACTGAAACAACGCAATTACAATATATTTGAGTTTAAATGCTCATCCAAATTTGATTATTTCTACAACGAAGCCTATTTTTCACCTATGTAAAATGTAGACAGCAAAATATGTAGAATGAGTTGTATTAGAATTGCTGTAATTCTTTAAAACAAAATCATTTAGTTCATGGAGTCTGCATAACTGATATGAATGAAATATTCATTGGTTTTGCAAAGAGAAGGGCGATTTTTTTCGATGAAGTTTTAGGCATAGAATTTAATTACTTGTAGCTCCATGGTCTTAATTTTTAAATAAAATAAATTATTATAGTATTGTGATAAATGACATGAATGGGAAATTGTTTATGAATGAAATGCTGCTTTTATAAGGAGATCCAGACGTGTTATTTTTTCTGTGACGTCATTTGAATGAATTTCAGTTGTTTTCGATGAAGTTTTGAAATATAATAAATTATCGTAGTATTATTATAATTCTAAAATTATTACCGAGGAATGTATCACACTTTAGAGATGTTTAAACCAGGCAATTTATATTTCAATGCCGTCTTTTGAATGAAGTTCATTTTTTTCGATGAAGGTTTAAGTTTTCAAGTATAATAATTAATGTAGTATTGTGATAAGTTTTAAAATATTACCGAGGAATGTATTGCATTTTAGACGTGTTTAAATAAAATTGCATTGAAGTTGGAAAATGTTTCATAATCAATGCTTTAAGCATGATTGATCTTGCTTGTTATTATTGACATTGTTTTGCTCTTAAAAATTAAAATTTATACTGAATTGGGAGAGTTTTTGACAGCGTAGAAGATATTTAATACGAATTGCAGTTAGTTCTGGATGGGGGACCGGAAACTGGTTTCCGATGAACGGGAGCTTATACACACAGCCTCTGTTAAAAGTTTGAGAAAAAACACGTATCTCGTAAAGTAATTAGACGGTCTACAAAATTTGAAAAGTTTCCAGAACTTGCCAAAACTCACCAAGTTGACCAAGTCACCAAAGTCAGGCGACCCAGACCTTCAAACTATAGCAATGGTTTCCTGTTAGGTATTCGCAACAATTATATGTCACTTCAGTTACATACTTCCGTTTCTTCCCTGTCACATTTCTGTCGTGATTTACTACGTACCCCATGCCCTGGGATGTTTGACGTAAAAAAAACATAATTTGAGTCTATAGATAAATGATGTACAGGCCGCATCAGATATTTCATGTTGCTATAACACTCTGAATGCAAATAACATTTTAACTTTATATGTATCTAACATCTCAGAAGGATATTGATAAAATATGTTAAATTCATAAACTTATTACAGTGTTGGGAACAAAATTATTTTCTGCATCCTAAGACTTCACGCACAGCCGCTACACAAAGACTATATACATTTAGTTGGTACTGTATAAATTTAATATCTTTTGCATTCTCATTTAAAATACCTAATCAGAAATGTACTTATCTACAATGCATTAAATTCTACAGTAAATCTTTTGGGGAGAGTTCGAAAAGCCTTCGATCGTAAAAATTTACACTTGAAGAAATTCAAACGAATAATAAAAGAAACATTGAATGGAATCGAATGAAACGAGGAAATGAAAGCTAAAGGTTTTTTTAACAATGTTTTAAAAGCATGCTTCCGAAACCTTATGGTAAGAAATAAGATTTATTTACTTTTAAAAATGGCATCTTTACTTTAAATGTAAATATCAAATATTATAGCAATATAAAATATCCCCAGAAAAGTTCTTAAGCATCACAAGGATAGACCCATCAATGTAAACGTTAGATCTGTCTATTATAAAATGACCATACTCCAAAGAATATTCTTGCAAGTAATCGATACTATAAGTGCGCAAAGATCCAGTTTACTAGGTCAGCGAATGGGTTTTTGGAGGATGTGGAAACACTTTTTAAGCCTCCCCCCCTCCCAATTATCTCTGTCGCGGGAAGGACAAGTTTGTAAAGAGTCTTGCTGCCATATCCGGAAATCGAACCTTGGATCTCCAAACTTGCTTGAGCTATTGGGACGAAATTGTAAGATCTTATTGTCGAAGTGGACTTTGCATTCTCCACTCTCTAATGTCAGACTGGCGTGCAACTGACAATCTGACTGCCCACCTCCTGTTATATTTCCCTCAAGCTAAACTCCTGCTATATTTACCTCAGGCTAGCCTAATGTTATTTTTACCTCAGGCTAGCCTCCTGCTATTTCTACCTCAGGCTAGCCTCCTGCCATTTTTACCTCAGGTTAGTACCCTGTGTGGTCATTATCCTCTCAATTTGAAATCTGCGCTCAATCTTCCAGAATCCACTGAATCTGTACTAAACATACTAGGGTCACTTTTAGACCTCCGCCATCTTTGCACTGACCTACAGGGTTGATTTGTTCGGGCGCGATTGTAAAGGTGGCGCAATGAAAACTCAGGCATCTTTAGATAAAAACAACAAGTTTATTCTTAAACTGTATAAAATCATAAAATAAGCACCCATTAACGTAATTTACAAGTAATAAATTAGAATGTACATGGTCCACCGTTTCTACCATTGACTGCAGCCTCACACGCCACGCTTCCACTCGTGCTTAGCACTTCGCACTTTAAGAACCTGGTTGCCAGCTCCCTCTACCGTCCGCAATCTGCGCGGTTGTTATTTAAATTTAGTTTATGCTTTCCCCGGGGAAGACACTGCTTGAAAAATAAGAAGTCGAAAATAGAATTTGTTAATCCTTACAAGGTAATTGAAAAACTGACGCGGTTGGATTTTGTACCGAAAGTGTTACTATAAGTGCAAATATTTGCCCTTCACTATTACCAGGGGATTCTGGAGGATCTGAGAAGACAAGACACGTTAGATAATTATAAATGATAATATCAAGCGTGCAGTGGCGTATTTTGAATAAATATTTGGAGGGAGGGAGTTTCTTAAAATTTAGAAAAAGGAGTTAAATTTATCGAAAATTAACAAAAAATTCAAATTTATAGCGTTATCTTGTTGAAAGCGTGAAAATATTCAATTTGTGGTGTTCAACTTTTGCCCCTCCCCTCTCTTTTATGTATGATTTACCTGCAGTATTGCACCGTTTCTTAACTATTTTAATACAGTTAGTGTAGGAAAGTATGTCTTAATTTAATTTATATCTTGGTCTCGCTATCTTAATCTGTTTTCCTATTTTTGTAGGTAGGCAGTAAGTTCTTCTACTGACATCAGTTTCTTTTTTCCAGTTTGCTGAATACTCAAAAGGTTTACGTGCCCAATCATACCCTTTCAACGACAAAGAATTGAAGCACTTTTGAGCGTCTTTGAATTGCTTTTTCTTTGAAACACTGGTGTTAGGGAAGTAAAAAAGAAGAAACATTTTAGACTTTTCAGATCAATTAAAAGTGTTATATAAACGCCTACGGAAAAAATAGTTCATAGTAAAACAACTAAAAAAATCTGATGTGGGCAGCACATGACTTCCCTTATATAATGCAATGAATTTACTATTTTTATAGTTCAAAAATCTGATGTGGGCAACACATGACTTTCCTTATATAATGTAATGAATTTATTACTTTTACAGTAAAAAAAATAGGTTTATCTTATAGTGGATACTAATATTCTTTTCAAGATATTGAATTTTCGACAATTAGTCGTCAATTTCATTGATTTAGCGTATTTTTTATCCATTTGACGAGATTTTCGTTAATTTGGCAACATTTCAAAAAATCGCCAAGTTGGCGACATTCCGCCAAATTCGTCGCCAAAATATCGCCAAGCGTTATGCACTAAACAATATGTTATTCTTACAGCAGATAAATGACTATTGGCGTTCAAATACAAAAGTATTATTCAAAGTATCGTTTTTCATGAATGGAACGAGCTACATCCACGAGAATGATGTCACTCAATTTATCGCATGGTATTACATATGAAAGGTGAACATGTTTCTCAATAGGAAATATTTTTTTTATTTTATATGAATTTTTGATAATTTTTTTGAAAAATGTGCAATATCTCGAGAACGGTTCATGTTAGCGTTCTAAAATTTATGTCAATCTCAAGCATCTCTTATTAAGACTCGAACATTTTTGATGTGATGTCTGCGTGGGTGTGGATGTCAGTGCGTCTGCAGACGATATCCCACGAACGAATATAGCGATTCGAATGAAATTTGGTACAAAAATTACAATCCGTGAATACTGGAAGCCTGTTGATTTTAAACACAATCGAATGATCAGAACTCCCAAAATTTTCGATTGAAATTTTGAAAAAAATCCTCAAAAACTCAAAACCCTTAATAAAGTTACGTAAATAGACCATTTTTTATGTAATTTGTCTTTAGAAATCGATTGACATAAACTTTAGAACACTAGAATGAACCGTTCTCGAGATATTGCACATTTTTCAAATAAATGAATCAAAAAATCCCATAAATTAAAAAAAATATTGACTGTTCACTTTTCAAGCAAGTCCATTTTTCATATGCAATATCACACAATAAATTTGGTGACATCATTCTCGTAGATCTAGCTCGTTCCATTCATGAGAAAAGTTACTTTGAGTAATACTTTGTATTTGAACGCAAATAGTCATTTATCTGACATAAGAATAACTTATTTCTCCGTCCATAACACTTTGCGAGATTTTGGCGACGAATTTGGCGGAATTTCGCCAATTTGGCGATTTTTTAAATGTTGCCAAATTAACGAAAATCTCGCCAAATTGATAAAGATGACACTAAATCAATGAAAATAAATACAAATTGACGAAAATTCAGTACTTTGGAAAGAATATAAGTATCTACTATAAAAATACCCTATTTTTACTTTCCTTATATACAATAATGTATAAGGAAAGTATTGTGACGTGATCGAAAATTCGAGTTTTCGACCGGAGAGCACTTTTCAAGCATCCCTGATCAGGAATCGAACATTTTTGAAGTGATGTCTTTGTGTGTGTGTGTGAAAGTGTGTGTGTGTGTATGTCAGTCAGTGAGACTGTGGAGACGATAACGGACGAACGAATGAACGGATTCGAACAAAATTTTGTACAAAAATTACAAAGCGTAAACTCTGGAAGCCTGTTGCTTTTTTACGCAATCGAATGTACAGACCCCCCCCCCCCCCCAAATTTTCGAATGAAATTTTGAAAAACTCGTCAGAAAATCAAAACCGCTAATAAAGTTACGCAAATAGACATTTTTTATGTAATTCTTCATTAGAAAACGATTGACATAAATTTTGGAACGCTAACATGACCCGTTCTCGAGAGATTTCACATTTTTCAAAACAATTATCGAAAAGTTATATAAAATAAAAAAAAAATATTTCCTATTGAGAAACATGTTCATTTTTCATATGTAATACCATGCGATAAATTTGGTGACATCATTCTCGTGAATCTAGCTCGTTCCATTCATGAAAAAAGATACTTTGAGTAATACTTTTGCATTTGGACGCCAATAGTCATTTATCTGCTGTAAGAATAACGTATTTCTCCGACCATAACGCTTGGAGTGATTTTGGTGACGAATTTGGTGGAATGTCGCTAACTTGGCGCCTTTTCTAAATGTTGCTAAATTAACGAAACCTCGCCAAATGAATAAAAATGACGACTCATTGACGAAAATTCTATATCTTGGAAAGAATATAAATATCTACTATAAAATAATCTATTTTTTTAACTGTAAAAGTAGTAAATTCATTGCATTATATAAGGAAAGTCATGTACTGCCCACATCAGATTTTTTATTTTAGACGGACATGTAAATACACATTTATTTTATGGCACATTTTTAAAGGGGATGCTTGTTTTCCCCAAATACTGTCGATGCACTGACGCTTTTATTTTAAACATTTTTTCTGAAAATATTCTCATTCACAGATAGGCTTTGACTGCAATTGCAGAGAATTATTATGAAAAAGGTTACATAAATACTTTAAACTAGAGTAAATATTCCTAATATATATTATGTAAATATTCTGACAAATAAAATAACTAGTATATAGATATTAAAATATTGCAAATTATTAAAATATTATAAAAAATTAGAAATTAATTATTATTTATAAAGTTTAATTAACACTAAAAATTATTTATTATTAATAAAAAATCAAATTAATAATTATTATAAAAAATTGAATAATAAATAATATAAAAGGATTATAGATTTTTTGTAGTATTTAATATAAATAGTATATAAATATTTTGAAATCATAATTTAATAAAAATATTTTTTTAAATTTCCAAACAATATGAACATCTAAATTTGTCCAAAATAATGAACCAAAGAAATAAACGCGATTCTCCTAAATATCATCGAACATTAAACCATTTTTACGAGACGTACAAGTTGATTTTAAATGTTTTCATAATAAAATATTTAACTTCCATAAAATCTGTTGACTTCTGGAGACTTGACTGAAAATATTTGCATACATTGCTACCTCAAAGAAAAAGTTCATGAAAAAAGCTTTAATTTGGTAAGTTCTCTCTACTTTCAAATAAAATTCGTAATGCAAACGGAGTAGAAAAAAAAACTGCTTAAAAACATTTTTGCTTCAAGGGGTTTTACGGTAAAAATAACAAAGTATAAGCTAATAAAAAAATTTTCTCTTAATAATAAAATGCTAACAAATTAGTTAAATATCTCGAAATATGATATCATAAGAAATAAGATTATATTTCCAGAAAAAAGAAGGTTTATTTTTTTTTTAATTTTTGATTACATTCTAATCTGCATTTTCTGCTAATGTGTCATGAAGTTTTTTCGCATAATAAAAAAGCAGAATTAATAACTACTGCAAACTTAACGAAGAAAGTACATTAATAAGCGTAGAATGAGAAAGCATACTTAAAATTGTATCATACTATTATACTTAAGTAAACAAATTAGATTATGTAACGCAGAACTTAATATGATGTTATGTTGACTGTTAGATTTTAATGTTTAAAACGAAGAGCAGACTAAATACTAATAAATAAAATGTAATTTAATGTGGCAGAACACTACCATCCGAAAAAGAATATGAAGCGTGTTCCAAAAAGATTGAAACACGCTTTAATTCTTTACCAGTTAGAGATAAGTGAGCAATGTAACTTGCAAAAATGTTGAAAGTAAGGTAGGAAATAAGACTACGGTAATGAAATAGTCTTCCCATTAATTTTCAAAAAGTTACACTTTTTAAATTTTTATACGATCCCCTTACACAATTCAATCAGAAAAATTTTAATTTTAATGCAACAAGATCATTAAAAAAAACCGCATATCTGTATCTTTAAAATTGAGCGAGTTATATTTAATTGAACATTGAACATTGTGAATGGGGACCATATATCAAATTAGAAATGTAAATTTGTGACATATCACAAAAAAAGATAAAACTGGATGATAATTCACAGGATATTCAACCGCGTAGTGAGTACCACTGCTTTATATGATCTCTGCCTGTGTAGTGCTTTATTTAGATGCATTTGGGGGTAAAAAAAAAGTTGACACATACTAACGTATTTTTGATCATATATTAAACAAGTTCCATCATCAATTTGTTTATGAGCTCTATTTTCACTGATGAAACAGTCTTTCACATGGTACGGAAAAGTGGCATAAGTCAGATTTTTTTCCTTTATCAAAATTCAGTTGATTTTAAAGATACAGATATGTGGTTTTTTTAATGATCTTGTTGCATTAAAAATAAAAATTTCTGATTGACCAAAGTTGTCCAAGGGTGTCGTATAAAAATTATTTGAAAGTGTAACTTTTTGAAAATTAATGGGAAGACTATTTCATTAACGTAGTCTTATTTACTACCTTACTTTCAACATTTTTCCAATTCACATTGCGCACTTATCTCCAACAAGTAAAGAATTAAAGAGCATTTCAATATTTTTGGAAGACCCTGTATATTATCATATTGAGATGTTAAAAAGAACAGATTCCTCAAAGAAGCTCAAATGATAGAAAGTTGTCTGCATGATAGCAGTCGTAGATAGATGAGTTCAATTCCCCGATGAGATAAGTTCTTTTTAACGATTAATTTACAAGAGTGGTACTACATAGATATACTAAACATTGATAAATGAGTTCAATTTGTTGAGTACTGATATTTTAGCAGCCGTAGATAGAGGAGTGCAATTTCCTGATAAGAGGAAAGTTTTTTTAGCAATTAATATACAAGAATAGACTAATACTGATAGATATATTCAATCTGATGAGTACTGATACTTGAGCAGCCGTAGATAGATGAATTCAATTCCCCAATGAGAGAAAAGTTTTTTTAATGATTAATTTACATGAGTAGACTAAATAATGATAAATATAATTTAATTTATTGTGTCATAACACCAGCATCTGAAAAATAGATGAGTTCAATTCTTCAATTAGAGAAAAGTTCTTTTTAACGATTAATCTGAAGGAGTAGACTAAATACTGACAGATGAGTTCCATCTAATGATTACTGATAGTTGAGAAGCCATACATAGATGAGTTCAATTCCACGATAAGTGAAAAGTTATTTTTAACAATTAATATATAAGAGTAGATTAAATACTGATAAATAAAATGAAATTTAACGTGAAGAACACTAGCATCAAAGAAGTAGATGAGTTCAATTCCCTGGTGAGAGAGAAGTTCTTTTTAACGATTAATATGTATTTCGAAATTTTAATTTTCCTAGTTTATAGTAATACTAATAATTTTCACCCACACTTCGCGCAGGAGAAGTGGTTGGTTGTCACCAAATGTGTCACATGCACTTGATCAAAATTCAAAAATCAAAAGTCATTTCACGTTAATGCAAAAAAATGGCACAGCTATAGTTCTATTAACATAGAAAATGCAGCATGCAAAAATATATATTGCATTTCTGATCACTGTGTTGCCATATTTTCTACGTTTTCGCCCACTTGAAAACAAAAATCAATCATTAATAAAAATAATGATAATTTTGCAAGAAAAATATTCGGTGTAACATTTCGGTAGTTGTGGCGTAACTCGTCATTATGGTTACAAATAGAACACGAAATATAAATCATCCATACATAATTCAATTATTAGGAAACACTTTCCAACTGAAATGCGATTTTATTTAAACGCCTCTAAAATACCATACATTCAGCTTTGATATACATTTTAAATTATCAAAGTTCTACAGTAATTTATTATATTTGAAAACTTAACTTCTTCAAAAACATGAAACTTCTTCGAATGACGTCATCGAAATATAAATCGTCTGGCTCTCTATGTAAAAGAAGCGAATATTTCAATCATACACATTTATTCCAGACTCGAGAGTTAAATATATTTGATTGAAAACAGATCAGCAATTCCTATACAACTCATCTTACAATCACTTGTTTACATTCTGCATTCATTGAAAATTAGGCTTCGTTGTTGAAATAATCAAAGTTTGGTGAACATTTAAACTCACAAATATTGTAAGTGCGTTGGCGCAGAATATAGATGCACAGAAAATACGCAAAAATAAAGCGGTTTTAGAACGGATACAACACTAAATATAAATTTAAAAAAACTTTAAAAATCACAAATTCTGCACTGAGAAAAAAGATGGATGGCATATTTTATTTTGAAGTGGGTCACGTTATCGCTTCATATAATATGAGTGTAATTATTATTTTAACTTTTATTTAAAAAAACACAGAACTTATTTTGCTGAATTTATTTTATATATTTTATGGGATAATTTGAATATTCTTTTTCGAAGCAATTTGTGAATTTTAACTTAGTTTAAAAAATGATTGAAAAATTAGGTCCAATAGGGTCCAATATATTTTCATTTTTCAACCCCGGTTCAATCCAAAACTAATTGGGTGATATGATTTATTTACATTAACATATGCCCCACAGACCATCCCAACAACATACTAAAATTTCATTTTAATAAAGTCATTTTTACACCATTTATCGTGCTAACGGACAGACAAACAGAATCAACAAAGTCATAAACACTTTTCAACTATGTTGGAAAGTGTTAAGAAAACAGCATAAACTATTGGATTACAAAATATAAAAAAATCGTCTACTATAAATAGAAATTAAAATATCTGATAAACGGTATGTTGTACACCAACAGAGTTAACTAACAACATTTCAAATATTTTTTCTGCTCATGAGAATATGTAAACGAAATTTATGTGAGCAGCCGTTTTTGAATAATGGTTAGAAGAATTATGGAAGAAAAACTTTCGATATTTATACACTTTTCAAATATATATATATATATATTCCAAAATATTAGATTTTCTCATTGCTTATTGGTCATATTCCACATGTATGCAACGTTTCAAGTTTCTGCGTACCTTCCTTCAGCAATCCATGCTGTTTAATTCATCTCTTAGTTAAGCAGTTTGTTTTACTGAGCAGTGTAAATTCCTATAATATTTCTAGGAATTCCCGTTTAATAGGAAGAATAGCAAAAAATATTTTGTTAGATATATATATATATATATATAAATAATCATGTAAAATATACGGTTTAACATTGGACTAAGTAATTTTAAATTATAATGAGTGATAATCTGTAATAGAAAATGTTCTTTTACTAATGAATATGTTGGTATTAAAAATAAACTCTTAAGATGTTAAATATTATAATTTTCCTCCCAGATTTATGGTAAAATAATACTAAGTTTCAAGTACATTATTTTACATCCTATGTATGGCATTGTACCTTGACATTTCCAGTTTAGGGGAATAACATTATGCTTTCAAGCCAGAAATGTTTTGAAATGAAAAGTCTGTTGAATGGAGTAATAAATTCGCTACTTAGAAACCCTCTTCGTCTCAGATAAAATAAATTTCAATCATACAGATTGAATTTCATTTCTTATTCATACATTCTGAATGAATATTTCAGTTTGCATTCATTTCTATTAACACTTTACAACATAGTTGAAATGTGTTTATGGCTTTGTTCATTCTGTCTGTCTGTCTGTCCGTTAGCACGATAATTGCTTAAAAAATGACTTTATCAAAATGAAATTTTAGTATGTTATTCAGACGGTCTGTGGGATCTATGGGAATATAAATTAATGATATCACCCAATCAGTTTTGAATTGAACCCGGGTTAAAAAAATGAAATACATTGAACCCTATGGGACCTAATTTTTCAAACATTTTTTAAACGGATTTAAAATTCACAAATTGCTCCGAAAGTTTAAAGTAATATTCAAATTATCCCATAAAATATATTAAAAAAATCAGCAAAATATATTCAGTAGTTTTTTAAATAAATATTAAAATATTAATTACATCCTTTATATGAAGAGATCACGTGTCCCACTTCAAAATAAAATATGGCATCCATCTTGTGTCAAAATCGTGATTTTATTAGTTCTTTTAATTCATATTTAGTGATGCATCCGCCCTAAAACCGCTTTTTTTTTGCTTAAATTCTGTGCATCTACATCCTGAAACAACGTAATTACAATATAGTTGAGTTTAAATGATCAAACTTTGATTATTTCTACAACGAAGCCTACTTTTCACTTATGGAAAATGTAAACAGCAAAATATGTAGAATGAGTTGTATGAGAATTGCTACATTTCTTTAACGCAAAATTATTTAGCCCATGGAGTCTGCAATATAGCTGATATGAATAAAACAATCATTGATTTACAGAGAAGCAAACGATTTTTTGATGAAGTTTTAACCATAGAGTTAAATTACTTATACCTCCAAGGTTTTAAGTTTCAAATAAAATTAATTATTATTGTATTGCGTTGAATGAAATGAATGGAAAAATGTTTATGAATGAAATGCTGCTTTTATTTAAAGAGCCAGCCGATTTATATTTTGATAACGTCATTCGAAAAATTTCATTTGTTTTCGTTGAAATTTTCAAATATAATAAATTATTGTAGCATTATGATAATTTTAAAAATATTACCGAGGACTGTATCGCATTTTAGAGATGCTTAAATAAAAATTGCATTGAAGTTGGAAAGTGTTTCATAAGCAATGCTTTGTGCATGACTGATCTTTCTTGTCTAAAATATTGTAGATATATGATTTTCATACGTCTTGTGGCATTTTATTTCAAAAGCCATTCTTTCTTCATTAAAATAGAAGTAATGATAAGTGTAGTACATTATATTTCTAGACTATATCCAATGTTCCTAATACAAAGTTAATAGTATCCCCTTTGTAAAGAAAGGTCCTTGAGTGTGCACATTAATTCTATCTATAGTATAATTACCATGCCGGTCGAATAAAACGGATTGCAGTGACACAACGGGAGTATTTAAAGAGTTATGATGTCAAACAAGGCAGCAAACTAAGATATTATTTATAATTACAAAGTTATACAGCATTATCGAGGGAGTAATGATCGTCAATAAAACTGTTACGGAAGTCATTAATTTAACACGATATTCTCGAGAATTGCATTCTTATTGAGATACGCTACAAAAAACCTATACATTCTGATTCGAAACCGATTGGCCAAATTTTACGAGGTGGCAGTACATACCAAACCAATCATTTTAACTTTCCTTATATACATAATGTATAAAGAAAGTAAGTATTCTGACGGGGTCGAAAATTCGAATTCGAGTTTTCGACGGCAGAGCATGTTTCAAGCATCCCTGATCACGAATCAAACATTTTTGAAGTATTGTCTGTGCGTGTGTGTGAAAGTATGTGTGTGTGTGAAAGTATGTGTGTGTGTGTGATAGTATGTGTGTGTAAGTGTGTGTGAAAATGTGTGTGTGTGTGTGTGTGTGTGTGTGTCAGTGAGTCTGTGGAGATGATAACTGACGAACGAATGGACCGATTCGAACGAAATATGGTACAACAATCACAATCCGTAAAAACTGGAATCCTATTGTTTTTATACGCAATCGAATGTTCAGAACCCCCAAAATTTTCGAGTGAAATTTTGAAAAAATCGTCAAAAAATCAAAACCGCTAATAAAGTTACGCAAATAGACATTTCTTATGTAATTTTTCATTAGAAAACGATTGACATAAATTTTAGAACGCTAACATGAACCGTTCTCGAGATATTGCTCATTTTTCAAAAAAAATTTCAAAAAGTCATATAAAATTAAAAAAAAATATTTTCTATTGATAAACATGTTAACTTTTAATATGCAATACCATACGATAAATTCGGTGACATCATTCTTGTGGATCTAGCTCGTTCCATTCATGAATAAGATTGAGTAATACTTTTGTATTTGAACTCCAATAGTCATTTATGTGCTTTAAGAATAACTCATTTCTCCGTTCATAAGGCTTGGCGAGATTTTGGCGACGAATTTGGCGGAGTATCGCCACCTTGGCGACATTTTTAATGGTTGCTAAATTAACAAAAATCTCGCCAAATGGATAAAAATGACGCCAAATCAATGAAAATGACGACTAATTGAAAAAAATCCAATGTCTTGGGAAGAATATAAGTATCTACAATAAGAATAACATTTTTTAACTGTAAAAGTAGTAAATTCAATGCATTATATAAGGAAAGTCGTGTGTTGCCCACATCAGATTTTTAGTCATAGTTTACCCGGTCGGAAATGAAACGTACAGGCGTTACAGGGCGCTTACCCGTTGGGTAGCATTCACTCCGTAATCTTAAAAGCGTCATTCTTGTGGTTATTTTCTGGTTGAAGAAAAAAACCACCTACTCAAATTTCATTTGGGGAAGAAGAAAAACCATTATGCAAATTTTCGTAACACCGAATGTATGGCCTTATCAGTTTGCTGCAGTTATTCGCAGCTCCAACTTTTGAAAGGCCAATCGCCCAGTCTGTCCTGTCTTGACTTCTTTTTGTGGGAATATCTCATTATTCTCGTCTATGACACTCCCCTTGAATCTGAAGAGGAACTCATCGCAAGAATTTCGGCCGCTGCTGCCGAAGTGCGCGACATTCCTGGTCTGCTCTAGAGAATTCCCCATTCCCTTCATCGTCGCTGTGAGATGTGCATTCAGGTTGGCGCTCGCTCTTTTGAACCATTACTGTAATTTTTGTCTATTAAATGTTAATTTATAACTTCTAAGTCATTCTTGTGTTTTCGCCTCACCTCATCGGTTTCACCATTAAACGCCTCCCGGCGCCATTACGTTTAATTTTCGACCCGGCAAACTATGACAAAACATGTTTGGTTTAGTGTGTACTACTACCTCGTAAAGTTTGACCCATCTTTATTTAATCACCATGTATGCACAGAAATCTAATGTACACTGTACCGTCTGTTCAAAATACACCCCATCAGCAAGAATGAGCATTTGAATTCCTGAAATAATATTAAAGCGTACTTTGACAAGCATTACATGTATCTCCGTGTTACTTTCCCCGATGATGCAACATTCTTACAGGTATTTATTGCCCCCATATACGCATTTCGGACGTTCTTTGTATCTATTCGTACTAAATATGCAATGCTCTACAACTTTATAATTATCGATTTTATGTTTATCTTGCCTTGTTACGATTTCGTTATCCTAACTTTTTTTAAATATCCGCTGGGAGCAATGCAGTCGTTTTTTTCCTAGTGCCAAAAATGTCTTATACATTTAACAATCTATAATTGCATTGCTTATACATGTAACATCCTATAATTACATTGCTTTTACATTTAACATCCTATAATTACATTGATAAAATTTAACATCCAATATTTACATTATTTATACATTTAATATCCTATAATTACATTGCTTATACATTTAACATCCTATAATTACATTGCTTATACATTTAACATCCTATAATTACTTTGCTTATACACATAACACCTTATAATTACATTGCTTATACATTTAACATCCTATAATTACATTGCTTATACATTTAACATCCTGTAATTGCATTGCTTATACGTATAACACTCTATAATTACATTGCTTATACATATAACATCATATAATTACATTGCTTATATATTCAACATCCTATAATTACATTGCTTATATATTTAACATCCTATAATTTTTATATCCAACATGATCTATGTTAACATATTTTCACGAAGAATCCTCTAGAATTGTGTATGTACCCTCAGGAAACTAGACTGACTCCGAATTTATGAATAACTAACTTTTGTTTAGATGCACTAATAAGTATAAACTGGAACAATATACAGCGAATGGCTCGATAACTGTATAACAAGTTCATATAAGAATCTTCTGAACAATAAAACATCAATTAAATGATTATCTAATTTACAAAATAGCCGATAGCATTCTCATAATTCTAACGTATCTTACTATTCACTTTTGCTCCTATCACGCCAACTGCTTCCAACTGTGAGATGCCTCCCTTATATACTCTCCATAGAAATGTCTAGTAACTAGTGCTCGTATCTCTAAAAATATTCGATATTACGAGAAAAGGTCTATTATATTAGAAAACTCGTCAAAATTCTCCAAGTTGGAAATAAATCCCCAAATCTGGCAATCCTGCCTCGAAGTATCAAAATATAGTTACCCTGCTTCGCGTAATATAAATGGTTTCCAGTAAAGATTGTTATTTCTAGGAGATAGGCAAAGCATAATGAAGTATTTTATATATTCGCAACAATATAAATCGTCAAATGTTTGATAAAAATCTTAAAATGTGTAAATACAATGGATATATAATTCCTCATGCGTACATATACAAGAATATCACACTAAATACAATAAACTGTAAAGAGCCTTGCTGCCCCAACCGGAAATCAAACCCTGCATCTCCGAATTGGCCAGCCGACTCTCTACCGTTGAGCTACTGGGACGAAAGTGCAAGCTTTTATCGTCGCAGTGGACTCGGCAAAACTCATGTTCCATTGTAATTAAAAGCAGACGTTTATGGAAAGCACGTTTATTTCAATACCAATTTATCGATTAAACACTTACAGGTTCCTCACAAACTATACAGTTAATAATACGTAATATAATAAATCAAACCGTAATTCTGAACAAAGTACAAAGTATTACTGCTTGATATAGACCAAGAATAATTGGAATAACATATAACCATACTGCAATAAATCAGATAAAAGTTTTGAGCTTGATATATTTGGCATTTTCTGTAATTTCAAACAAGACGGATCTGAAAAGTAAGATTAAAAATGCCTTTTGAAAGAAATCGTCTATCATAGATCATTAAGAACGCATTAATCAATGCCAGTTGAGTGATATGCGCCCGATAAATAACATCTTTGTATCTGTAACTCGTTTTGCATAAACAAGTTTCTTACAGTTAAGTTCAGGTTTAAGAACGCTGGAAACGCATGTTTGTATACGTTTGTGAACATGAATAAGATTAAAGCATTCCAAACGCAAAATTATGTAGTAAAAAATAACTATTTTATTCAGTTAGGAATATTTTATATTTTTGTTTCCCATACAATACATAGTAATACAGGGTAATCCAAAAGTCCTTGACACATTTTAAAATTGAATATAAACTCAAGTAATTGCCGTACAATAGTGTGAGGTTTGGACTAAAATGCTTTTCACGTTGAAAAGTTTTAGTTAAACAAATAAAAAAAATCTGATGTGGGCAGCACATGACTTTCTCTGCAGACTTATATTCACGTTATCTTTACTTTAATTAAATTTATTTCACTTTTAATTCAATATTCGTTCTCATTCGGTAACCGGACTTATTACTTTCCTTATATACATAATGTATAAGGAAAGTATTGTGACGGGGTCGAAAATTCGAATTCGAGTTTTCGACGGGAGAGCACGTTTCAAGCATCCCTGTTCACGAATTAAGCATTTTTGGAGTGATGTCTGTGTGTGTGTGTGTGTGAAAATATGTGTGTGTGTGTGTGTGTGTGTGCGTCAGTGAGTCTGTGCAGACGATAACTGACGAACGAATGGACCGATTCGAACAAAATTTGGAACAAAAATCACAATCTATAAACACTGGAAGCCTATCGTTTTTATACGCAATCGAATGTTCAGAACCCTCCTAAATTTTCGAATTAAATATTGAAAAAATCGTCAAAAAATAAAAACCACTAATAAAGTTACGCAAATAGACATTTCTTATGTAATTTTTCATTAGAAAACGATTGACATAAATTTTAGAACGCTAACATAAACCGTTCTCGAGATATTGTACAATTTTTCAAAAAATTTATCAAAAAGTCATAAAATAAAAATATTTCCTATTGAGAAACATGTTCACTTTTCATATGTAATACCATGCGATAAATTGCGTGACATCATTGTCGTGGATCTAGCTCGTTCCATTCATGAAAAAAGATACTTTAAGTAGTACTTTTGTATTTGAACGCCAATAGTCATTTATCTTCTGTAAGAATAACTTATTTCTTCGTCTATAACGCTTGGCGAGATTTTGGCGACGAATTTGGTGTAATGTCGCCAACTTGGCGCCTTTTTGAAACGTTGCCAAATTAACGAAAATCTCGCCAAATGGATAAAAATGACGCTAAATCAATGAAAATGACGACTAATTGTCGAAAATTCAATATCTTGGAAAGAATATTTGTATCTACTATAAGAAAAACCTATTTATTTTACTGTAAAAGTAGTAAATTCATTACATTATATAAGGAAAGTCATGTGTTGCCCACATCAGATTTTTTTTAAAGGTGGCATGGAAAAAATACGGAAACTAAAATATCTCGAGAACGGCTAGTCCTAGTGTAATGGGGTTGGTCTTATTATTTTCGTCGTTAAAAATTACGTATTAAACGAGCATTTAATGGATATATTTGAGTATACCTAGTTCTTCAGTTTAGATTTTGACGATTTTTGCGGGCCATTTTGCAAAAAAAGGCAGGTTATTTTTTTCCGAATCGTACTAAAATCTAATCAGCACCAGAGTAAGCCACAAGTGACTAATCTGCCGAATTTTGTGAAATTGGGCCCAGTAGTTTTTCGGTTAGAGTAGATACAAACTTTTGCGGGCCATTTCGCAAAAAAAGGCGGGTTCTTTTATTCCAAATCGTACCCAAAACTAATCAGCACCAGACTCGCTCACAAGTGACTTACCTACCAAATTTGTGAAATTCGGTCCATTAGTTTTTTAGTTAGAGTGGATACAAAATCTGCACAGACAGACAGACACACAGACAGATAGACACACAGACGTCACGCTAAAAATGGTTTTTTCGTATTCTAGAGGTCTTGAAACGTGTAGATCCGTCGAAAACTCGGGTTGCGATTTTCGACATGATTCCAATACTTTCCCTATACATTACCATGTATTGCAGGGAAAGTAAAAATTAGTTGCAAACTTTGCCCATAGATGGCGCTGTACCTTAAAAATACCATAAAAAGCATAAAAACTAAACTGTAATGATGGATTTAGTTTCAAAGTACCAACCTACGTAATGAGCTTCTTCGGTGGGAGTTGTCATTTCTTACTTCTCAGTGACAGTGTCAAAACAAATCTGAAAAAAAAACTCAGATATACAAACATTTGAACAAGTACCGCCATCTATGGGCAAAGTTTGGAGCTAAAATTTTTTATTTGCTTAACCAAAACTTTTCAACGTGAAAACTATTTTAGTCCAAACCTCACTATCGTACGGCAATTACTTGAGTTTATATTCAATTTTAAAATGTGTCAAGGACTTTTGGATCATCCTGTATATCAAAAAAGTATTGAATAGAGTATTAGAATTTATATATTCATTTTATCATTCCTAATCCATTAAATTGAGTTTGATCATCCAAAATGACACGAATATTTATTTGAAATTATATCCAATGAGCAGTTTTAAGTCAATTTGTATTTCATTTGGCAATGTTATGCATTTCAAAAGGTCGCCAGCTTCTCAAATTTCCTAAAACTTAAAATAGCTCGAGAACGGTACATCCAAGGGAAATGAGGTCGGTGTTTTCCGTTTCGACGACGAATATTACATCTGAAACAAACATGTAATTGAAGCATTTAATAACATTCAATCTTTTACTTAAGATTTTGACGATTGTTACAAGCAATTTCGTAAACGAAGACAAGTACATTTCTTCCGATTGATACCAAACTTTAGGCAGCAACGGGGTAACCCATAAGTGGGTTATCCACCAAGCTTCGTGAAATTTTGCCAATTAGTGTTTTAGCTAGAGTGGATACATACATTGCACAGACAACTACTCAGACACATATACAGACAGACACACGCAGATATGCACACAGACAAGCATCACGCGGAAAATAGTTTTTCGTGTTCTAGAAAGCTTGAACTGTGTAAATCCATCGAAAACTCTAGAAACATTTTTTATATAATTTTAGATACTACCTACCAAATTTTGTAAAATTTCGTTGAGTTGTTTTCGAGCTTGATTAGATATATACATCACACAACCACACAAATAGATTTCAGACATATAGACGCACAGCTACACATATAGATTTAAAAATCTGATGTGGACAGCACATGACTTTCCCTGCAGACTCAAATTCATGTTTTCTTTATTTCTTTAATAATTCATTAAATTGAGTTTAATTGTACAAAATAGAACTAAATTTGCACTTTTAATTCCAATTTTGTTTTTATTTGGTAATTGGACATTTTTCCAATGGCGGCGCGACAAAAATGCGAAAAATCTCACATAATACGAGAACGGTTAGTTCCAGAATAATGGATTTGGTCTTATTATTTTCCTCGTCAAACAAACATTTAAATAATACATTTGAGCATACATAGTTTTTTATTAGATTTTTCGATTTTTGTGGGCCATTTCTTAAAAAAAAGGAGTTGATCTTTTCCGAATCGTACCAATATCTATTCAGCACCACTGTATCCTACAAGTAACTTATCTACAAAATCTTGTGAAATTTGGTCAATTAGTATTTTAGCTAGAGTGGATACATGAAATTTTTGTGGGCCTTTTCGCATGGGGTTTAGCTTATTCTTTTCTTCATTAAAAATTACGTATAAAACGGGCATTTAATGGATATATTTGAGCATATGTAGTTTTTACTTTCCCTGCAATACATGGTAATGTATAGGGAAAGTATTGGAAACATGCCGAAAATCACAACTCGAGTTTTCGACGGATCTACACGTTTCGAGACCACTAGAATACGAAAAAACCATTTTTAACGTGACGTCTGTGTGTGTGTCTGTCTGTCTGTGTGTCTGTCTGTGCAATGTATGTATCCACTCTAACTCAAAAACTAATTAACTGAATTTCATAAAATTTGGTAGGTAAGTCACTTGGGTATGACCGCGGTGCTGATTAGTTTTTGGTACGATTCGACCCAAAACCCGCTTTTTTTTGCGAAATGGCCCGTAAAAATGCCCTGTATCCACTCTAGCTAAAATACTAATTGACCAAATTACACAAAATTTGGTAGATAAGTTACTTGTACGATACTCTGGTGCTGATTAGATTTTGGTATTAATCGGAAAAGAGCAACCTGCCTTTTTTACAAAATAGCCCGCAAAAATGTTATGTATCCACTCTAACTAAAATATTAATTGACCAAATTTCAAAAAATTTGATAGATAAGTTACTTGGGTGATACTCTGGTGCTGATTAGATTTTGGTATTATTCGGAGAAGAACAACTTGCCTTTTTTTACGAAATGGCCCTCAAAAATCGCAAAATCTAAAAAAAGCTACGCATGTCCAAATATATCAATTAAATGCTTGTTTTATACGTAATTTTCGATGAGGAAAATAATAAGAACAACTCTATTACTCTAGGACTAACCATTCTCGAGATATTTGAGATTTTTCGCATTTAGTTATGCCACTTTTAGAAAAATCTCTAATTACCAAATAAAAACAGAAATTGAATTAAAAAGCACAAATTTAGTTTCATTTTGTGCAATTAAACTCAATTTAATGAATTATTAAAGAAAAAAAAATATGAATTTGAGTCTGCAGGGAAAGTCATGTGCTGCCCACATCAGATTTTTTATTTTATATTTTGGCAATTTTTGCGGGCCATTTTGCAAAAAAAAGCAGGTTATTTTTTCCGAGTCATACCAAAATCTAAGCAGCACCAGGGTCACACCCATGTGACTTACCTACCAAATTTTATGAATTTCGGTCCATTAGTTTTTGTGTTAAAGTGAATACATACAATCACCGAATCAATCAATAAATCAAGTGGTAAATCCAACTAAACTACACCGTAATTACATTATTACTTAATGCTCACTAGCAATAATGCATCAAAATTTAACCAAATCGCAATAAATTAGATAAAACATATGACTTTGATATCTCAGGCGCTTTCTAAAATTTCTAATACACATTTACAAAATAAGAGGAATAAAATCTTTTGAAAGAAATTGTTACTCTTGGATAATCAGGAACGCATTAATCAATGTCATTTCACTGGCATACATCCTATGAATAACCTCTTTGTATCTGTTACTCGTTTGCATAAACAAGTTTCTTCCAGTTACAACCAGGTTTGAGTATGCTGCAAACACATGTTTGAAAATGTTTGCAAGCAGGAATAAAATAATGGCCTATCAAGTTCAAAATTACGTAGTAAACTATAACTATTTTAATCAGTTTTTATATTTTTGCTTTTCCTACAATTTAGTTATATACTAGGGTCACACTGAAATTTTAGAGACAGGGGCAGACGATATGCACTAGAAAAAACATATTGGTCGGATATTTAAATTTGAACTCTTTTATGTCCGCAGACGACAATTTGGGGCAACAATTACAATTCTATCGTAGAATAAATTTTGAAAGAAAAAAAATGGAGTTGATGCTGCAGCATTATCGAGCTATGATTTTCTATGATTTTAAAGTGGGCCTAAATCAAGAAAAATACCTTCAACGTCTACAATTAGCATATGGAAACGATGCTCCATCTCATGCCACTGTATTCAGATGATTTACAGAGTTTAGAAAAAGTCGAAATTCCCTCCTAGATGAAGACACACAGGAAGATCTTTGTCAACTGTAGTCTCAGAAAATGTGTCGGCCATTCGAAAAATGTTAATAAATGATAGTCGATGTACCTACCAAATGACACAGAAGGAACTTAACTTTGGATCCACAGCTATACATACAATTATTCATGAAGACATGCATATGAAAAAATTAGTCTGTCGTTGGGTCCCCCATAATTTAACAGAACTCCAAAAAGCAGAGAGTGCCTGAATCAGTTAAAAAACTCTAAAATTACTTAATGATGGTGGACACTACATTATTTCTAAATCATAACTGGTGATGATACATACATACCGTTCCGTACGTTCCAGTACGTCAAGAAAGTAAAGCATGGGTATTTGAAGATGACCCCAAACCAACAATGGTGAATAGACAACGAGTAATGAAAAAAGTAATGTATGCAGTGTTCTCCAGAAGTACAGGTCTGGTCAAAACCATAAAGTTTGAGGGACAGAAGATAGTTATAGCTAACTGTTACACCACCAAGTGTCTTCCAGAAATTCTTTAGGAAGTGAATGTTAGGGGACACATTCTTCATCATGGCTATGCATCTTTTCATTTAACAAGAATAACAGTCGAATTTCTTGAACAAAAAACATCAAAGTGATAGAACATCCACCCTATTCTCCTGGTCTTGCTACGTACGACTTTTGGGTATTTTAATCTAAAAAAAAAATACGTCGGCGTCGTTTTCATTCCAAAGATGAGATTGATGACGCTGCAAAAGCATATTTTTCATCGATTCCAAGAAATGGATGGCTTGAAGCATTTAATCTTTGGAAAATTCGCCTACAAAAGTACATTGATGTTGGAGGGGAGTGCTTTGAACACTCCTAAGCGTTGGTATGTTTAACTTGTACCAGTTAGCCGTATCTCAAAATTTTCAGTGTGACCTTCTTCTCAGAAATGTATTGTAATATACGAATTTAATCTATACAAATATACGAATATCAATCGCCATCTTTATCGGAACTATATGGCAGTTTCTCTGTTTTGGCTACAGGGAATAGTAGAAGTCACGTATAACCGTCACAGAGTCTCCAGGATGTCCCAAACAGACAACAGCTCGAGAGGATCGTGCAATCAGGAGAGGATCCACGTCCTCAACATTAATAATTTGCAATGTATCTTTGTTTGGCAACACAAAATCTCCAGGGCATCACAATTCCAAGAAACTAAAATATATAGAACGATTCATCCGAGAATCATGAGGGTCAGTCTTATTCGTTTTGTATTCAAAAATTACATGAAGAACACGTACTAAATAGATATATTTCAGCAATATTAGTCATTTATTTCAGATTTTGACACGATCCTTACGGATCATTTCGCAAAACAGAGTCGGTTATATTTTACCGAATCATGTCAAAATCTAATAAATATCAAGATCCTTCAAGAGACGTAACTACTAAATTTTAAGAATCTTCATTATATAGTTTTTTAACTACACTGAAAACCGTTTTCAAAATAAAAATAAATGTATAATAAATGTTCCTCAAAAAATAAAAATAAAAATAATTTTGAGGAACATAAAATAAATAAAAAAATAAATATAAAAATAATTTTGAGGAACATTTATTTTTAAATAAATAAAAATAAATGTTCCTCAAAATAAAAATAAAAACTTAAATATATCGAGAATGGTCCATTTTAGCTCAATGTAATTTTACTTATCCTTTTCATCGTCAGAATTTGAGTAATAATCAAACATTTAATTGCTACATTTGTAGAGTTTTGTTTTAGATCATGGTGATTTTCAAGCACCATTTCGCAAAGGAGGCAGATTATTAATTTTTTTTTAATCGTAAAAAAATCTACCTAGCACCACGATAATCAATAAGTGCCTAAAACGCATCAAGCTAAAAAGGTGCTTAAAAGTGTTTCTTTCGAGACCTCTAGATCTGCCGAAAACTCGAGTTGCGATTTCGACACGATTGCAATAATTTCCCATAGATAAGCATGTTATTGTAGGAAAATAATAGAACGTGCACTCAACTCATACTAATAAGTCGCAATGCATGAAACTACTATTTATGAGAATATAACTTCTTCGCGCTTCCTTAAAGAAAGCAGGCATAGAAATTTAAGTGACTACAACTGTTTAGGGGGTGCTATAATCCTTATAATCTCGGGTCAGGAACAATCTCCTGACTTGAAGAAGACTCATAACTCCATCGATACAGCTGTTGTCACATAAATTTCTTGTTACTGTTTTCTATTCAGAAGGTATTATAAATTTATATACTCATTTATCCTGCAAGAATCAATAATCTAACTGCCGTGTCGGAAATCCAATATTGTGTTATTGCATAAATAATTTTACAAGAAATAATTTTCTCGTGAATGCTTACAATACAACTCTAGGATTGATTGGATTGGATAATTTTGGATTTCCACATTTTGCTGTGCACACAAAGACTTCTTTGACCAACCTAAAGTTAAAATATAATATGAATCTTTGTGAGCATGTATATGTGTATGTGCAGAGCTCTCCACAGGTCTCCTACGAATTTGAATGTCAGAATGTAAATCATTTAATCACAGGTTGGTCTTGCAGCTCACGCATAATCCACGATGAGACTATTGTCTGCATTAGTGTCGTTGGTAAACCCCTTAATAAATGTTTATTTTTGCTTAGGACTTCTGAAATGTTCTTCATCAATAAAGAAACGTCAGGGAAATATTTTACAGTGTACTTTTGAGCAAAAGTTAATAGCTCCATTTTTTACATTTGCTGTACAATGTTTCTATAGAGATATTCACCAGATATATATATATATATATATATATATATATATATATATATATATATATAACTCAAAATTAAAGAACTTTTAACCAGACCGGAAATAAGAAAATATATTCCATTCAAACATTTCATAAAAATGTTATTGTATTTATGAACAGTTATTATTGGACGTCTATCTGGGCAATATTTACAGCCTTATAAAATTTGAATTTAACTACTGTTGTCACACACACACACACACACACACAGTGATGCCTGTCTGTGAAATATTAATACACACATCACTTGCGAAATTTGTTAAAATCTGTTGGCTTTCAAGCCAAATACCGTCGTTTAATGTACAGCAGTATTTGAGCACAGAGTTCGAACAATATTCATCCTTTCACGCTAATTAACAGCATTGGTCTGTAAAGCAGTTACAATCAATCCTCCTATAACACGGTATTCCCATAATGCGGTTTCCATATAACGCGGAGCAAAAATTGTGACAGCCCTCTCATAAAGCGGTACTCATAGAACGCGATTTTCATACAACGAGGTATCCTCATAACCCGGTTTCTCTATAATACAACTCAAATAGCTTAAGCAGACTCCCTATAGCATGAATTTTACTATTTATTACACTTTTACGATTGAAATGAAAGGGGAATTTCAATGTGTTTTCATCCACATACACCACCATTTTTCAATTTTAGCTATCAGGGAAATCCCCTGTACAAAAATTAATACATTCACCTCAAATACATTGGTAAATGAAAATATGGATGAAAAATGGGTTGCAAATTTCAATTTAAATGATGTCCAAATGGGACTGGATTTGGGTAAACAATTAGAAAATTATGTTTTTGAAAAGGATTTTTCAACAGTGCGAAGTTCAAAGTTTAAAAGATAATTACAAAATTGCTTAGCTCCTTATAAAGAGATTTTGGTAGAATTAGAAAATAAAACTACATTTGAAAAACAAAATGAATGTTTTCCAAAGTGAAGCGGATATTAAAAGAAAAATAATTAGGCCAATGATATTTGACAATGATGATGACTGTAAATAGGATTTTTGTTGGAAAAAAGATATTAAGCTTATATTTCACGTTGTCTTTTTAATTTTCTTATATGAAGTCTTAATAAAAATAATTCGAAATATATAAACATATATATATTACCTTTTGTATCTTTTAACTTATATTTCATAACCGTATTCATCATAACATGGTGCTGCCCTCAAAATGCAATTTTATATAACATTTCATATAATTGAGTCTCACGTCACGCGGTTTCCATATAACACGGTACGAATTATTCTGTTTTGTACTACTTCTGATTATCTTATAATGCGGTTTCCATACAACACGGTATGCGCTTTGCATACAACACGGTATGCGCTTTCCATATAGCACGGTACGAATTGTTCTGGTTTGTACTGCTTCTGAGTATCTTATAGCACGGTTTCCATATAACACGGTATGCGGTTTCTATATAACACGGTACGAATTGTTCTGTTTTGTACTACTTTTGAGTATCTTATAATGCGGTTTCCATACAACACGGTATGCGTTTTCTATATAACACGGTACGAATTGTTCTGTTTTGTACTACTTCTGAGTATCTTATAATGCGGTTTCCATTCAACACGGTATGCGGTTTCTATATAACACGGTACGAATTGCTCTGTATTGTACTACTTCTGAGTATCTTATAATGCGGTTTCCATACAACACGGTATGTGGTTTCCATACAGCACGGTATGCGCTTTCCATATAGCACGGTACGAATTGTTCTGGTTTGTACTAATTCTGAATATCTTATAACACGGTTTTCATACAACACGGTATGCGGTTTCTATATGACACGGTACGAATTGTTCTGTTTTGTACTAATTCTGAGTATCTTATAACGCGGGTTATATATAACACAGTACGAATTAATCTGATTTGCAGAAATCTAAGTTTCGAGAGTTGCAGTAATCGCGATTAATCCTTACGGCGTTATAACGCGGTAAGAATTAATCACGTTATAGGAGGGTTGACTGCATTAACACAACGTATTAAAACCAAAATATTCAGTTAAATATTACATGAATCATTGTTAGGCCTATCACTGAATAGCAGTTGTATATCAGAGAAGCAAGAATGGCATTCAACAACGTACCGGAAATAACTTGTCTAGTAGAAAATTTAATGACAAGCATCAACATTTTAAAATACGTTTCAGAAGATTTATCACCAGGCATAGCTAACAAATGAACTTAAGTAAATCACTAATATAAGATCCAGCGTTCGCCCGCAATCGGGATGATTTGACAGTATATTTCAAATTCATATGCCTTTATTAAAATATGGATTTTTTGGAATCACCTTTCTAATTCCTTTGTCTTTATTGAAATGGTAATTTCGACAAAACCTATATAAGTATATTGGTACTTTTGAATTAAAATACATAAGAAGAGTTGCATGTCTTAATCGGAATTCAAGAATCACCCCAAGTGTAGTTCACGATCTATCTAGTGAGATTGTGCAAAATAGTGAGGTGTAGTGAGCTATTGCAAAATAGTGAGATGTAGTGAGATATGGCGAATATATGCTGTTCTTCTGAGAGCGTCCGCAACCAGGTTATTAACTAAAGAGTAACGATTTATTTTCGTAATTAATATCACTGTAAGTATACCAAGTTTTGCCAATATTGATGAAATTGGATAAGAGGATATCCAATAATATTTTAATTTTGAATTAATTTTTCTTGCACCATTTCACATAAATGCTGCTGTAAAATTAAACGAAGTTAAATGAAAAGCGTAAACTAAGTTAAATGAAAACAGGGACTCTACAGACATACTAATTTTAGTTTTCCAAACACAAACATTTTATTTTCTTGTCAGTGATATTATGAAACTTTACTTGACAGTTACAATTCATGAAATGAATATTTTTCCCTTTTCAATGAGCTCACGTCATAACTGTAACTGACGTGAAAATCAATATGTCTGCCTTTATAACAGCGTTCCATGTCATTTGAATTCCTTTATTTTTCACGCTACAAAAAAAATTCTGAAATTATATAATCAATTTGCTGTTACAGTTTTTCTTTACTCGAATGTTTTTGTTAAATTTCAAAATATGAAATTTCCATATGATAGAATAAAATCCATACCATCTGTTAGATAACTAAAATTCAAGTTCTCTTTCTCTTTTAACACATTTAATATTCAAATTAAATAACATAAGAAGTTTATATGAAAAATTCAAGTACAGATATGCAATTAGAAGAATTCAGATTACTTTTGATTTTCAAACATTCTATACATCTTTATTAAAAATTACGTTTTACTAATGAATAAGAAATTCGGTTAGTAACTAATTGTAGGAAAGGAGTGGATAAAGCTATCAAGTTGATGAAATGACACACATGCAATTTTTTTATCATCACTGTGCTGCCATCTATCAGAAATTAAACAAACCAGTGAGTGTAAGCTGACCCCGAACTTTGCAGAGACGTTTATAAAGTTTTATATTTAAAAATTGTTTTTCACGAAATATAATGTAAGGTAAGCATTATTTTTGACACCTATTATTGATTTAAGATTCAACTTTATTAGTTTTTATAGAAATTCAATCTTTTGTGCTATGGAAAATCATTTTTTAAACAATTCCGATGCTCAAAGAATTAGTGTTAGTGGCTTGAAGAGAAAGGCATCGGGCGGGCAAAGTGACCAGCATTATGGATGAATTAACAAAAGCAAAACGGGTTAAACGACTTAATTAAACATCATTGTACACACGTTATTATGTACTTACACGAACGACATTAATCACGTCATATAATTTACCTCAAAAGGCACGAGGTTAGTAATAATGAGCTTTTATTTACAATAAATGAAGTAAAATTCAAATTCCCGAGAAAAATAAATTTCGTCTTGATTCCCTTCTGTTACTTCATGGTTATTTGCATAATAGTATAGATATGATTTCTATATTAATATGGTTTATATCTGACTGAATTAACAGTTAGAATAATAATTATTTATCGTAGAAAATATACGACGTATTGGATAGGAAACTTCGTCATAGAAAGTACACGATGTATTGGACACTGAATAACGCCAGAAACTTGCAGTTTTCTAACGTAGTTTTAACTCTTTTTTCTTCACTCCCTACTTCTTCCAATTCATTTCAAGTCCTGCAAACAAGTAGTCATGTTTTTCATAAATGTAATAAATACCACAATAATCCAATGCAATTTTCTTTTCGGAGCACCTGTGAGAAAACTCACATATCCCCACATCGACACTAGTTTACCACAATAATGATGCACGTCAAGCATAGCAATAAATATCATAGCATAATATTTTATTTCCGATTGGTAAACAAAATTATGTTTAGTGAAAATTATTTCATATAATGTAAGAAAATCCCACTAGAAGTATGCCATATTCATCAACATTTGGAGTGCTTTGATATATACAAGAGATATCTCAGAAATTATTCACCCCAATTTTATTTTACACATACGAGGTATTAAGTTTATTAAAACAAGGAAAATCAATCATGCATAAAGCATTAATTATAAAACACTTTTCAACTAAAATTCAATTTTAAGGTAATTAAAAGGTTGTAGTATATGCGCACAATAAATGTATAAAAATGTATAATATACATTATTGCGAGTAAGACTGTAAATTATTTGAGCAGTCCTCGATATATGCAAATCAGTTAAAGGTTGACGTCCATTCCAGTTTGAATTGTGAAGCGGGTTAGCAGAATAAAAAATCTGATGTGGGCAACGCATGACTTTCCTTATATAATGCAATGCATTTACTACTTTTACAGTAAAAAAATAGGTTTTTCTTATAGTAGATACTTATATTCTTTCGAAAATATTGAATTTTCAACAATTAGTCGTCATTTTAATTGATTTAGCGTTATTTTTATCCATTTGGCGTGATTTTCGTTAATTTGGCAACATTTAAAAACGTCGCCAAGTCGGCGACCTTCCGTCAAATTCGTCGCCAAAATGTCGCCAAGCATTATGGAGGGAGAAATAAGTTATACTTATAGCATATAAATGACTATTGGCGTTCAAATGCAAAAGTATTACTCAAAGTATTTTTTCTCTTGAATGAAACGAGCTAGATCGGCGAGAATGATGCCACCCAATTTATCGCATGATATTACATATGAAAAGTGAACATGTTTCTCAACAGTTAATATATTTTTTTAATTTATGGGATTTTTTGATAAATTTATTTGAAAAATGTGCAATATCTCGAAAAAGGTTCATGCTAGCATTCTAAAGTTTTTGTCAATCGTTTCCTAAAGAAAAATTACATAAGAAGTGTCTATTTGCATAATTTTATTAAAGGTTTTGATTTTTTGATGATTTTTTCAAAATTTCACTCGAAAATTTAGGGGGGTTCTGAACATTCGATTACGTTTAGAAACAATAAGCTTCCAGTATTCACGGATTGCGATTTTTGTACCAAATTTTATTCGAATCGCTCAATTCGTTCCTGAGATATCGTCTCCAAAGTCTCACTGACACACACACACAAACACACACACACACATACTTTCACACACAGACATCACCACAAAAATGTTTGATTCGTGATCAGGGATGCTTGAAACGTGCTTTTCCGTCGAAAACTCGAATTATAATTTTCAACCCCGTCACAATACTTTCCTTATACATTATGTATATAAGAAAAGTAAAAACAATGGCAAGTAGACGGGGAGAGGGGAGTCACATGTCGGCACTAATTGAAAAAGTTAACGCTAGAAAGGTAAAGGTCCATTACGGTTTCAGGCATAAGGTTCAGTTCCCCACGAAATGAAATCCTGGCTACGGGCCTGTCTACAGACATACCAATTTTACTTCTTCAAACACAAAAATTTTATATTCCAGTGATATTATGAAACGTTATTTGACAGCTACAATTCACGAAATGAATATTTTTCACTTTTCATCGAGCTCACGTCATAACTGTAACTGACGTGAAAATCAATATGTCTGCCTTTATAACAGCGTTCCATGTCATTTGAATTCCTTTATTTTTCACGTTACAAAAAATTTCTGAAATTATATAATCAATTTGCTGTTACAGTTTTTCTTTACTCGAATGTTTTCGTTAAATTTCAAAATATGAAATTTCCATATGATAGAATAAAACCAATACCATCTGTTAGATAACTTAAATTCAAGTCCTTTTTCTCTTTTACGATATTTAATATTCAAATTAAATAACATAAGAAGCTTATAAGAAAAATTCAAGTGCGGATATGCAAGTAGAAGAATTCAGATTTTCAATCATTCTATATTTTCTTTATTAAAAATTACATTTTACGAAGAAGAAAGAAAGAAATTTCTAAAAGTTTATGGCAATCGTTTTCTAAGGAAAAATTACATTAGAAATGTCTGTTTGCGTAACTTTATTAAAGGTTTTGAATTTTTGATGATTTTTTCAAAATTTTACTCGACAATTTAGGGGGGTTCTGAACATTCGATTACGTTTAAAAACAATAGGCTTCCAGTATTCACGGATTGTGATTTTTTTACCAAATTTTGTTCGAATCGGTCCATTTATTCGTCAATTATCGTCTCCACAGACTCACTGACACACAGACACATACTTTCACACACACACATACTTTCACACACACAAACACGCACATACACACACAGACATCCCCTCAAATATGTTCAATTCGTGATCAGGGATGCTTGAAACGTGCTCTCCCGTCGGAAACTCGAATTCGAATTTTCGACCCCGTCACAATACTTTCCCTATACATTATGTATATAAGGAAAATAAAAAGTACAAATGGTAGAATTTTATAAATTTATATTTTCATGAAGTCATTTGAATAAAATTCATGTTTTCCGATGAAGTTTTAAATTTTCAAGTAAAGTAAATTTTTGCAGTTCTGTGTTAATTAATAAAATATCACCGCTAAATGTATCGCATTTTAGAGATGTTTAAATAAAATTGTATTTCAGTTGTAAAGTGTTTCATAATCAATGCTTTATGCATTATTGATCTTTCTTGTTATTTCTATGGGGATACTTTCATTTTTGCAATGATCAATAAAACAGTTTTTCTATTTAAAAACTGATAAACGTTTCTAATCTTATTTAACTACAGTTTTATTAAAGTTTAACCATTTCAAAAAAATCTGATGTGGGCAGCACATTACTTTCCTTATGTAATGCAATGAATTTACTACTTTTACTGTTAAAAAAATGTTATTCTTATAGTAGATACTTATATTCTCTCCAAGATATTGAATTTTCGTCGATGAGTCGTCATTTCATTGATTTAGAGTCATTTTTATCCATTTGGAGAGATTTTTGTTAATTTAGCAACATTTAAAAATATCGCCAAGTTGGCGACATTCCACCAAATTTGTCGCCAAAATCTCACCAAGCGTTATGGACGGAGAAATAAGTTATTCTTAAATCAGATAAATGACTATTGGCGTTCAAATACAAAAGTATTACTCAAAGTATCTTTTTTCCTGAATGAAACGAGCTAGTTCCACCAGAATGATGTCACCTAATTTATCGTACGGTATTACATATGAAAAGTCAACATGTTTCTCAATAGGAAATTTTTTTTTTTTATTTTATATGACTTTTTGATAATTTTTTTTTAAATGAGCAATATCTCGAGAACGGTTCATGTTAGCGTTCTAAAATTTATGTCAATCGTTTTCTAATGAAAAATTACAAAAGAAATGATTTGAATAATATAACACTATTTGAATAACTTTATAAGTGTTTTTGATTTTTTGACGATTTTTTCAAAATTTCACTCGAAAATTTAGGGGGTTCTGAACATTCGATTGCGTATAAAAACAGTAGGCTTCCAGTGTTTATAGATTGTGGCTTTCGTACCAAATTTCGTTCGAATCGGTCCATTCGTTCGTCAGTTATCGTCTGCACAGTCTCACTGACACACACACACACACAGACATCACTTCAAAAATGTTTGATTCGTGATCAGGGATGCTTGAAACGTGCTCTCCCGTCGAAAACTCGAATTCGAATTTTCGACCCCGTCACAATACTTTCCTTATACATTGTGTATATAAGGAAAGTAATAATGTGAATAAATGAAATGTGAATATTTGCTTTGTGAAGATTTTTCGTACTGATATTTAAATCAATGACCAGACTTGAAAAATGGCCGATAAGATAAGCAGTATCAAAAGTTATTACTTTCCTTACATACATAATGTATAAGGAAAGTATTGTGACGGGGTCGAAAATTCGAATTTGAGTTTTCGACGGGAGAGCACGTTTCAGGCATCCCTGATCACGAATCAAACATTTCTGAAGTGATGTCTGTGTGTGTGTGTGTGTGTGTGTGTGTGTGTGTGTGTGTGTGAAAGTGTGTGTGTGTGTGTGTGTCAGTGGGCCTGTGGAGACGATAACTGACGAACGAATGGAGCGATTCGAACCAAATTTGGTACAAAAATCACAATCCGTAAACACTCGAAGCCTATTGTTTTTATACGTAATCGAATGTTCAGAACCCCCTGAATTTTCGAATAAAATTTTGAAAAAATCGTCAAAAAATCGAAACCTCTAATAAAGTTACGCAAATAGACATTTCTTATGTAATTTTTCATTAGAAAACGATTGGCATAAATTTTAGAACGCTAACATGAACCGTTCTCGAGATATTGCACATTTTTCAAAAAAATTATTAAAAAGTCATATAAAATGAAAAAAAAAATTTTTCCTATTGAGAAACATGTTCACTTTTCATATGTAATACCATGCGATAAATTGGGTGACATCACTCTCGTGGATCTACCTCGTTCCATTCATGAAAAAAGATACTTTGAGTAATACTTTTGTATTTGAACGCCAATAGTCATTCATCTACTGTAAGAACAACTTATTTCTTCGTCCATAACGCTTGGCGAGATTTTGGCGACGAATTTGGCGGAATGTCGCCATCTTGGCGGCGTTTTGAAATGTTGCCAAGTTAACGAAAATCTCGCCAAATGGATAAAAATGACGCTAAATCAATGAAAATAACGACTAATTGTCGAAAATTCAATATCTTGGAAAGAATATTAGTATCTACTATAAGAAAAACCTATTTTTTTACTGTAAAAGTAGTAAATTCATTACATTATATAAGGAAAGTCATGTGTTTCCCACATCAGATTTTGTAACTAATGTTTAAGTCCTGAAGTGAGTTTTTACGACAAGAAAGAGAAAATATATAGGAGTCTTTTAAAAGTCACCCAACTTTAAAATTCTCAATATTTATTTATAACGGAATAATAATAAAACTAAACGAATATTTTTATTTAACTAAAAACATATTTAAACATCTCTAAAATGTAATGCATTCAGCGCTAACATGTTTTAAATAGCCACAGTACTACAGTAATTTATTGTACTCCAAAACTTTAAACTTCATCAAAAAACAAAATACAAACTCATATTTATTAAAATGACGCCATAGAAATATAAATTGTCTGGCTCTCTGTGTAAAATCGATTCATCTTTCATGCATATCACTTATATTTCAGATTCCAGAGCTAAATAATATTTGTGAAAATAATTCACTAATTCTTATGCAACTCATCTTACAATTAATTTGTTTACATTCTGAATCCATTAAAAGTATCAAAGACTGATGATTATTGAAGCAGAAAAATATTGTAATTGTTTAGGCTCGAAATTTAGATACACAGATAATATACAAAAATAAAGCGGTTTTAGGACGGATGCAACATTAAATATAAATTTAAAGATGCTTTTAAAATCACGATCCTGACACAAAATGGAAGGCATATTTTATTTTGAAACGAGTCACCTGATCTCTTTACCATAGGAATAATTATTATTTTAATTTTTATTTAAAAAACTGCTAAACCTATTTTCCTGAAATATCTTTTATACATGTCATCGGATATTTTGAATATTTCCTAAAATTTTCAAATCAATTTGTGAATTTTAAGTTCGCTTACAGAATCTTAGTAAATTAGGTCCCATATGGTTAAATGCATTTCATTTCTTCAACCAGGATTAAATCCAAAAGTAATTGTGTGATATTATACATTTACATTCAAATATGTCCCACAGATAGTCTCAACAATATTCCAGACTCCAAAGCTAAATAATTTTGCGTTAAAAAAATTCCGCAATTCTTATACAACGCAATATTCAGCTTGATTTGTTTACATTCTGCATACGTTAAAATTAGGCTTCGTTGTGAAATAATCAAAGTTAGATTATCGTTTAAACTCAAAAATATTGTAATCGCGTTGGCGCAGAATATAGATGCACAGAAAATACTCAAAATTAAAGTCGTATTAGGTCGGATGCAACACTAAAAATTAAAATTTAAAAGAACTTTAAAAATCACGATTTTGACACTGAGAAAAAAATGGATGCCATATTTTATTTTGAAGTGGGTCCCGTGATATCTTCATATAATATGGCTGTAATTACTATTTTTATTTTTATTTAAAAAACTACCGAACATATTTTACTAAAAAAATTTTTTGTATATTTTATGGGATAATTTCAATATTTCCTGAAATATTTAAAACAATTTGCGAATTTTAACTTCGCTCACAGAATCTTAGGTAAATTAGATCCCATAGGGTTCAATGTATTTCATTTCTTCAACCAGGATTAAATCCAAAACTAATTGAGTGATATTATTCATTTACATTCCCGTATGTCCCACAGACAGTCTCAACAACATACTAAAATTTTATTTTGATAAAGCTATTTTTACGGCAGTTATCGTGCGAACTGACAGACAGGTTGATCAAAGTTATAAGCACTTTTCAACTATGTTGAACAGTGGTAATAAAAGTACATAGAAATGAATATAAATAGGAAGTGATCCTGGGTAATCTTTATTTTTACTTTGTCAAAAAAGTGGTTAAATGCAGTGGATCGCTGAGTTTTGAAAAACACCAAATATCAATTCGGTTCAAAATGGTAGTGTTTTTTAACGTACGAAAATTGCTATGAATTGTATGTTATTTGATGGAGTCGAATGTAAAGTTCACTTCAAATACAGAAGAAAATCCAATTATAGTCTTAGTAGTTGATAGAGAGTCAAACTGACAGTTAAAATTGGTGCATCGAAACCGCTAGGGGACAGTTTTTATAATATGATACTTATAAAATAGTATGGCAACACATCAAAATAGATAATACTTTAAAAATAAAGACTACCAAACAATGTTGGCCACAATTAAAAGTATTTTGTTGAAATTTCTTTTCAACGACGTACAAAAATCACACGGCTATAGCGCTTTATTGCCGTTTATTTTCACTTTGCCACTGATGAAGGACATTGTAATGCCCGAAAGAGCTATGGGCATGTGATTTTTGTACGTCGTAAGAAGGAGATTTTAATAAAATACTTTTAATTGTGTCCAAATTTTTTGGTGGTCTTTATTTTTAAAGTATATGATACTTAGTTTATATAATATGATACTGGGTTTTATTATATGAATGACGGGATTGGGGCTAGAATGATTATGAGAAAACGTGGATTTTACACACCTACATACACAGATGTACCCCAAAAATGAAGAACTACTTTTTATGCCCGATCTTTACACTAAAATCTCTCAGAGATGCTTCAATTTTTCTATTCCGAATTACAGTGACGTTTCTTCGTATGAAACTGAAAAGTTGAGAGATCCTGAAATTCAAACATTGTAGTTGTCCAAGATATTAAAAAATAGCCAGACTTTCAACACATACCTAAAACATTATTTTTACTTTAAATTAGTATGATATTAGTGGAAATAGAACATTTACTTGATGCTCTGCTCACGTTTGAATTAGTTTCTCTTAGTGCTGAAAACGCGTTTTTTAATGATGAATTCTAATGTTCAGTCTATTGTTATATTTTAAATGAGTATTCTTCTTTAGGCTTATTTCAGTATTACGAATTTTCTTCTGAAGTTTCTTTGCAGTTACACGCTTTCAAAATGGCCTCATCAATATTAGTCGTCAGAGCATTCACTTATTTCAACTTTGTATGGGAATATGGATTTTTTGACAAGTAGCGTAATTAAAAGTAAAGTTCTGGAGCTATACATTTCAATTTGCATTATTTATAGTCTTCTTGCGTTTCTGTTTTACGAAAAAATTTTGTGTCCGCCGTCTGTTCTCACAAAAGACTAATTATAATATGATACACTGGCTTCCAAAAGTTAAGCAGGGTCGGTAAAATCAACAAAAATTTTAAAAGTAACGCTTTAATTAACTCAAAATTGTGCATGAAGGTAGCAACTCTGTTTATGCATTAAATAAAACAAGAATTATGTACAAAGATGAAAAAAATATTTTCTTTTCGTAAGTTATATGATGACGTCACATTTGGGCCATTAACAAAATGATGACACAAACAAAACTTACATTAATAGGGTATGTGACTACCCTGGACCTTTACATACGCTTTACAACTGTTTTCCATGCTTTCAATGAAGCGATTAACCATCGCAGATACGAGCAATGGCCAATAGGGCAATAATAAGGACTCCAATAGGGAAGTTTCCAGCTCTCTGAGACTCGCTGGAAGAGAATATCATCAAAAATAATCCTACAAAAGTTATAAACACTTTGCATCAGCATTTAAATGCACCTCCTCAAACCATTCAGAATGCTGGCGTTTTCAACGACTGCTTAATTAGCATATATCCAGACAGTCAATCGTGATTGACTGTAACATACGATATTTCCATACTGCCATATACATCCGCAGCGATTTTCAACCATTCAAATTCAAAAACGCCTTCGGAAAATGAAAATGCGCATTGCGTGCTTAACTATTGGAAGTGAGTGTATGAAACATGAGTCTAAAACACACTGTATGGAAGATATACACCAGACAAATTCATTTGAAATTCACTGTATAAAAAGTATTTGCTCATGAGCGTCCAGATTAACTGAATAATATCATTGCGCGTTAAAGGTAAATATTGTTCCATGTTTCTTCTTCTTTAGACCAGACTATGCGGCCTGCCAACTAGGCATAAGGCACTATAATGCTCAGCAGGAAAAATTCGTATGTTCCGTAAAAACTCATATCTGTTATTTAAAACAGGTGCTTTTACTTCAAACTTTTTCTCTTAAGCATTTATTTCAACTTTTTATATACAGCCCATTATTTGACATATAGAATACATTAAAATATTGATAGTAATTTTCTTGCACGAAATGCATACTGTTTGAACAAATGACAATTTTGCGTTTGCGCTCGCTAGGTATTATATAATATTATTGTTAAAATGTAAGCGAATGTGTTCACTCTTGCTTCACTACATATGTTTTCACTATTATTGCTGTAGCAAAACCATTGGTACTGAGAGATAATATCATTGAATCTTATATTACTTTCCTTATATATACATAGCATAATGTATAAGGAGCGTCTTGTGACGGGGTCGAAAATTCGAATTCGAGTTTTCAACGGGAGAGCATGTTTCAACATCCCTGATCACGAATCGGACATTTTTGAGGTGATGTCTGTGTGTGTGAAAGTATGTGCGTGCGTGTGTGTGTCAGTGAGTCTTTCAAGACGACATTTCACGAACGGAGCTATTCAAATGAAATGTGGTACAAAATTACAATCCATGAATACTTGAAGCCTATTGTTTATAAACGCAATCGAATATACAGAACTCCCTAAATTTTCGAGTGAGCTTCTGAAAAAATCATCAAAAAATCAAAATCCTTAGTAAAGTTATGCAAATAGACATTTCTTGTGTAATTCTTCCTTAGAAAACGGACATAAACTTTAGAACGCTAGCATGAACCGTACTCAAGATATTACATATTTTTCAAATAAATTTTCCAAAAAATTCCATAAATTAAATATATTAACTGTTGAGATATATGTTCACTTTCCATATATAATATCATGCGATAAAATTGGTGACATTATTCTGGTGAATCTAGCTCGTGCCATTCATGAGAAAAAATACTTTGTGTAATACTTTTGTATTTGAAATTTAATAGTAATTTATCTGCTGTAAGAATAACTCATTTCTCCGTCGATAACGCTTGACGAGATTTTGGCGACGAATTTGGCGGAATGTCACCAACTTGGCGACTGTTTTAAATGTTGCCAAATTAACGAAAACCTCGCTTAATGAATAAAAATGACGCTACATCAGTAAAAACGACGGCTAATTGACGAAAATGCAATATATTTGAAAGAATATAGGTATCTACTATAAGAACAACCTATTTTTTTACTGTAAAAGTAGTTTTATTGTAAAACTAGTAAATCCATTGCATTGAATAAGTAAATGCATGTGCTGCCCACATCAGATTTTTACAATATATATTTTGAGCTTAGTCAATGGCTTGAACTTGATTCATTGGGTGGTCCAGATCAGCTAGCTAAATAATAATAGCATAACATATCTACCTTTATTGGCATCATTTGACTTCACCAGTACAAAGTCACTTTATCCTAGAAAAAGTACGATATGAGTCCAGGTTCTTTCTTTAAGTCACAGAGTCATGTAGAAACATGTCAGTCATGAAAAATGTTTCTGTAAAAGTGTGCACATATGTAGAAATTGCAGCCAATGGTCTAAAATGTGTAGTATAAATATTCCTTTGAATACTCTTTAGGATTTCTTTGAAAAGAAAACTAATTGGACATTTCCAGGATTTGAATCGTTTATAGAAACTGAGTATAGCGAACATCAAGTTTCATTAATTGGAGGTGAGTTGTAACACTGGCTTGATGACATTTTTTGTGTGAAGTTTACTTATGTGCCTTTCATTTTTTTTTTCATTTTTTTTCGTGTATTTTTCCATTTATTGTTATACATCTTTACATTACACTGAATAAGAAATTTTTGCGTTTTATCTCTTTGAAATTAAAGCAAATTACCTGTTTAATCTGCTTAATAAGAAAACACCCATGAAAACACCAGATGAGTTCCAGTTTTTACGTATCTATAAAACAATTTATCATTTGAAGATACATAATCTATTATAACTGCAATTCATCAGGAAAGTTGTCGCTCGGAATGAGTTTCTCGAGCATCTCTCACAACAGTCTAACAGAAGTCTACTAGTGTTGCCGTGTGTGTGTGTGCTATTATCAATGCTACACTTTATTCCCCTTGATACATTTTAGGGGGAAGTAATGTCCTGATGAAACAATACCCTGCCCTTGCCACTGACAGCAACGCAGTTAGCCGAAAAAGAATAGAGATGGAAGTGTAAAAAGGGGATTTTCAATGACGTGTTGCACCAAATTTCTCATAGCGTCCGTTGTGTTTCTTGTAGCTCTGCTAGAGAATATCTACAGATGGTACAAACCATAGATTCCTACTGCACCCTTCCAATTCGTGTCATGAATATTAAAGCGAATTCCTGATTTTTAAGTTTATATTCGCGATTAACATAGTACCTACATCAATGAAAATAACTATTTTTTTAGAAATATTTTCGTTGTTATCCAGCGTCATTGGTGTCCTTTCATTTGTAACCTTTGAATCTTTGGGTTTTGTAATGTTTGTACAAGACTGGGCATCTGTGTAATCCGTTCTCCAGTATTTAATATCATGTCACTGAGAAAATATTTTGACTTGCTGACAATTTAATTATCAAGAAATTGAGAGCGTTTTTGAGGTATTTCAGAGAGTTATCAAAGAATTGAGGTTTTAAACCTCAATATATAGCATCTTATATCAAAACCGTATTATCAATATATCGAAAAGTGACATAAATATAAAATAATAGTGATATTTTAGTACCAAAAGCGCATTTTTTTGGAAATCATGCGACTTTACTCAACATCACTTCAATGGCATTTGAAGTTTGTTTACTACACTTTGAAGATTTATTATCAAAAAACGTTAACTACAAAATTGCATGTTGAGAAATAGCGTTAGTTTTATATTGCACAAACATCAATGTACATAATAACAAAGGGTTGTACCTATATGAATACTACTTTTCAAGATAGCTTTGCTTGTTAGTCAATCTTCCTTGTGTGAAGAAAATGTCAAATAGCATTATGCAGACATAAAGTTTTCTGACGCTGAGCAATTTGATCGTTTAACTACTGGAAACAGACCTAACTGGAACAATGGACCTATTCATTATGGAAGTTGATGAGGATGAAAACGATGTTGAAATTGCAGATGAACAAATCCATTGCAGTTTTTGAATATATAGTTTAAAAAATACGTATTTTTAAAGAACATTTATTTCTCTATACTAAAAAAAGTTTGGTGCAGCCGCTAACCAACTCGTTTTAAAATGGAGAATAAAATTCTCTGTCAAGATTAGCGACAGTTCTATGACATCAAATTATTTGCAATTTAGCGTGATGATTTCTAATATATTGCCATGTGTCGACTCCTATTTTGGTTATAATCGAATAGAAAATTCGAATAGAAAAGACGGAATGTCGCCAACTTGGCGACTTTTTAACATGCTGCCAAATTAACGAAACTCTCGCGAAATGGATGAAAATGACGATACATCAAAGAAAATGACGACTCATTGACGAAAATTCAATATCTTGGAAAGAATATAAGTATGTACTATAAGAGTAACCTATTTTTGCACTATGAAAGTAGTAAATTCATTGCATTATATAAGTAAAGTCATATGCTGCCCACATCAGATTTTATTTTTATTGTAAAACTAGTAAATCCATTGCATTATATAAGGAAAGTCATGTGCTGCCCACATCAGATTTTTAAGATTCAAAAACGAAAAAAATCCCTTGTGAATAGCATATGATGTTCAATACATAATACAACCATTTTATTTCTTTGACAGCGAAATAATAGTGTACAAAATTCACAGAACATTGAATCTAGCATTAAATTGACATCACGAGAAATTAAAATGTCATGCTTTGGGAACTTATGAGACAAAATGCCGCCCTTATTCATACTCAAACCGCTTATTCATGCTGAAAAATCTTCTTAAAAACGTAATTAACTGTTAAGGGGGCATAGGACCTTTAAACAGTCGAAATTCATTGAAAATAGAGCTATCTTTACAATTTTTTAATTTTAACCAGGTGTATCCCAGATGTTCAAATTTTTTTCTCTAAACATATAGAAAACCTTTCTTACTACACAAATTTTACTGAAGTCATATAATTATATGTACATTTTATATTGTTTTTTAAAATTTATACAATTTTGACAGACATAATGGTGTATGTAGCAGCCGCGCGCAGGATATTTCAAATAATATTATACTTATGGACTTCAATTTGATAATAATATATTTATAACTATTACATCTTTAATTTGTACACACTTTTTAAAATTTTGAAATAAATTTAATATTTTTAAAATCTAAACAAAATGAAATTTTCATTTTCAGTGTTAAAAAACATGAAATAAACCTCTTCACAATTCTTTTTTTACTATTTATGGTGAATTTTTGAAGTACAAATTATATATATGGATGAAACAAGTAAGCCCAAAAAATTTGAAAGTGATTGGTTAAATATATTTTAAGATATGTTGCGCGCAAGGGCTAAAATCACATATCTGAGAAAAACAGCTTTAAAGTTTAAAAATACATTCAGTGTTACTTATTATCTTATTTTACACCTTAAAATGCCTTTAGTTCATAAATAGCACCTTCCTATGTCTGTTATGTAAGAAGAATCAAAAATTTTCTGCCTTTTAGGGGCTACTTGAGCTCTATATGTTGCTTCGGAAACTCGAACAGACGTTTCGTGAAGTCGTTTCTTGTTAGTCAGATGAAGCACGTTTACTAAATTTTTACATATTTATGAGGAATTTTTATCTATAAATTATGTATATAGATGAAACAAGTAAGAGCAAAAAATTTGAAAGTGATTGGTTACATATACTTTAAAATATATTGCGCGCAAGTGTTAAAATCACATATCTGAGAAAAACAGCTTTAAAATTTAAAAATGCTTCAATGTTACTTATAATCTTATTTTGTACCTTAAAATACCTTTAGTTCATAATTAGCTCCTTCCTATGTCTGTTATGTAAGAAAAATAAAAAATTTTCTGCCTTTTAGGGGCTACTTGAGCTCTATATGTTGCTTCGGAAACTCGAACAGACGTTTTGCGCAGTCGTTTCTTGTTAGTCAGATGAAGCACGTTTACTAAATTTTTACATATTTATGAGGAATTTTTATCTATAAATTATGTATATAGATGAAACAAGTAAGAGCAAAAAATTTGAAAGTGATTGGTTACATATATTTTAAAATATATTGCGCACAAGGGCTAAAATCACATATCTGAGATACCCGCTTTTAAGTTTAAAAATATATTCAGTGTTACTTATTATAGTATTTTGACCTTAGAATGCTTCCAGTGCATAAATAGCACCTTCCTAATTCTGTTATGTTTGAAAAATCAAAATTTTTCTGCGTTTAAGGGGTATTTGAGCTCTATATGTTGCTTCGGAAACTCGAACAGACGTTTCGCGCAGTCGTTTCTTGTTAGTCAGATGAAGAACGTTTACTAAATTTTTACTTATTTATGAGGAATTTTTATCTATAAATTATGTATATAGATGAAACAAGTAAGAGCAAAAAATTTGAAAGTGATTGGCTACATATATTTTAAAATATATTGCGCACAAGGGCTAAAATCACATATCTGAGATACCCGCTTTTAAGTTTAAAAATATATTCAGTGTTACTTATTATAGTATTTTGACCTTAGAATGCTTCCAGTGCATAAATAGCACCTTCCTAATTCTGTTATGTTTGAAAAATCAAAATTTTTCTGCGTTTAAGGGGTATTTGAGCTCTATATGTTGCTTCGGAAACTCGAACAGACGTTTCGCACAGTCGTTTCTTGTTAGTCAGATGAAGAACGTTTACTAAATTTTTACGTATTTATGAGGAATTTTTATCTATAGATTATGTATATAAATGAAACAAGTAAGAGCAAAAAATTTGAAAGTGATTGGCTACATATATTTTAAAATATATTGCGCACAAGGGCTAAAATCACATATCTGAGATACCCGCTTTTAAGTTTAAAAATATATTCAGTGTTACTTATTATAGTATTTTGACCTTAGAATGCTTCCAGTGCATAAATAGCACCTTCCTAATTCTGTTATGTTTGAAAAATCAAAATTTTTCTGCCTTTTAAGAAGTATTTGAGCTCTATATGTTGCTTCGGAAGCTCGAACATCAGCTTCGTGAAGAAGTTTCTTGTCAGTCAGATGAAAAACATTTACTAAATTTTTACTTATTTAGGAGGAATCTCTTTTGTATAAATTGTATATATAGATGAAACAAGTAAGAGCAAAAACTTGAAAGTGATTGGTACAATATATTTTAAAATATGCTGTGCGCAAGTTGTAAAATCACATACCTGAGAAAAACAGCTGCAGTGGTACTTTGATAAACTGAAACTCTAGTGACAAGAAAAGAATGAGTTACAGAAAATTTGACGTATTGAAATTGCTTAAAATTACAAAAATATATAACAAATATGACTTTCGCACATGGAAAATTTTGAGTTATCGCAGTTCGGCTAATTAATGTTTGGCTGTAGTTTATTATACATCCTGTGTTATTTTATATCTAATTTAGCATCAAAATGCACCTGATGCATAAGTAATTCCTTCCTCTTCCTCTTGTCTTTGAAAATCAAATGTTTTCTGCCTTTTACAAGCTTTTCAAACTTCATATGTAGTGCTAGAGACTCGAAATTCCATCACATTCCATTTTTCACGCACTATCCGAATGGTTTTTCGAACACACTATTTTATGATTATTTTTCCACTTTTCATACCGAGGGCCACTTTTCTTACTTCTGTAGCTGTTGCAGCCTTTACAAGAAGAAGACATTACTTCGGTTTCAATAACCTTCCCGCTTTCTGCTCAGATTAGTGTACACACACCTACACGTGGCGAATACCCCCTATTTTTCCAACTACCATCTCCACTTACAGTAATATCTTTCGATCCATTTGATAATTCTCTTTCGTCCTGGACAGCAGTTTTCATTAAAGATTTAGCTACAACAGATGTGGCATTTAAAGTCCTGCGATTAATTTTATTATATGATTTCTGAGAAACAGGCGCTGGAAGACCCATCGTACAACAAAAAGGAGATAAAGCCGATAAGTCCTGCCTTATACATCGCATAGAAAATATAGCTCTTCTGTTTATTTCTGGAATATTTTTCTTAACACCAAGCAGTTTTGAATTTTTCACAGACTTTAGTTCATCACAGCTATCACAATATACAAGAAATGTTGATGCTAAACCCATTGAAGATTTTTCATGTATATTTATTGTTCCATGACATATTTTGCAGCACAAAACATCTGCAAGCTCCTTGAAAAGTACTGATATATGAACTATTCTATATTAATGTTCTTCAGATGAAATATGTGACTTATCAAGTGAAAGTTCATCTTTTGAGCTGAACAGTTTTTTTACTTGAAGCACTTAGCTTAGGCGTAGAATCAACATTTTTCATTCGAACACTTTCGGATTGTTTTTGTTTTTAATTACATACATATTTCATTGAAAACGTCTTCTTTTCCCAGAACGAGATTTAGTTGCCGGTGTATCCATTATTAGAAAGCAAAAAGCAAAAAGTTTATATTAAAAAATTGCACCAAACAGTCTTGTACGTTGAAGTTTACACAAATAAATATGCAAACGTGAAGAAGTTTGTAATGCATAATTATAAAATAGATTAACTGTATTTTAGTTCAAAGTTTTTATGCTTAAACAACATAAATGCCGCAAATCAATCGTAAAAAGTAAGAAAATATAATGAAAAGAAATTGCAAAACTCAGAAGAAATTCTCCACGTTATAAACAAGTTAACGGCTCTAGAATATAAACAAACTGGGCTGAGCAGTTTAGTAGAGGTGAGTAGTTGCCTTCCTGCTGCTGCAGAAATAATTAAATAAATAATTAAGACATGGTGGTGGAAAAAGTATTAGATTGACATGACAAAACAGCAAACTGCAAACGTAAACAAATAGTGACGTCCCTTTAAAAATGGCGGCGATGGCTGACATGAGAAAATTTTCAAAAGTGTATGTTGCATAAAAGCTCATAACTTTAGAAATAATGCGAATTTTAGAATGCGGTTTTTTGCACAGTGTTCAGAAATGTTCAAACATTCAGAATAAAATAAAATTGAAAAATTGATTTTTTGAAGGCTTAAAGGTCCTATGCCCCCTTAATGGATATTGGGTGAATTAAATTACTAATGGAAAATTCTTTGCGTCAAAACACAAAACCAGTACATAAAGTATCTTCTCTGGTGAACTGAATAAACAAGATCCACGAGGATAATAATAACAGATCACCAATATAAAAGTGCCCTCCGGGAAAACAGTTACTCTAAGCCTTATAGACCTCCCCCCCCCCCTCCTAGCCTGGGTCGTGGAATATAACAGCGCAATGTTAGTAAGTCAGTCTACCGTTTTCAGCCCCGAGTGCTGAAATATGTATGCATAATAATTCGAATAAATTATTAGCTTCTCAAAGTTTGCAATTTTTTTTTCTATATTTATGAGAAACTGCTCCAGAAAAGTGATTTCTGAAACGTTTCACGAGCTGAAAAAAAAATTTCCGGTCAACTCACTGATGCTGAATCCATTGAATAGTCAACGACAGTTGATGACTTCCGATTCCTATTTCCCACGCATGGCCGTGGTATACTTTCTCAGTAACAAGAAATCTCTATTCAATCGAATATACACACACTTTGATGGGGGGGCGCGGTAGCCCATTGGTTAGCGCGCTGGAGTTGCACTCGGTAGGCCCGGGTTCGATTCCAGCCACTGCCAAAACTGCCGCCGTGTTCATGCGGAGTACGATCACGTTAAACATGTGGGTCCGAAAGTCCTTCCGAGAGGTTGGTGGTAGGGGAAGGAGGGTACGGTCCCTGTGGATGCCTCCCCCACTGGGTTCCGGTCTAAATTGGGTGGCACTTCCCGACCGTCCAAAATGTTACCTTACACCTTTCTGGTAGGTCGGACGGTCTGGGTTTCAACAACACACTTTGATGGAAAATTTGAAAAAAATCGATAAATATTGAGAGCAAGTTCGAATAAATTATTAGCTTCTCAAATTTTGCAACATTCTTTTTTGTATATTTATGAGAAACTGCTCCAGAAAAGTGACTTTTGAAATGTTTCACGAGCTTAAAAAATTGTTCCGGTCAAGTCACTGATGCTAAATCCATTGAATAGTCAACGACAGTTGATGTCTTCCGATTCTTATTTCCCACGCATGGTCGTGGCATACTTCCTCAGTAACAAGAAATCTCTATTCAGTCAAATATATCACTTATTTTTTTCGAGAAACAGACCCATTTAGTATGATTTCATTTTAAAAGTTTGAGAGTATTTTTACACATAAATGTCGAAGTTGACGTATTATTTATCCCAATTACAAATGTGATCCCAGTTTTACCGAAACCAAGAAAGAGCAATCGGGGCGTAGAGCGTCAAGCGTAGGAGGCTTGCCAATTTGTCGCATAATATTGCAAAAGGTGAACATATAGTTTGATACTACTACTTTTTTTTATTTTATGTCATTCTTAATGCATTTTTTAAAAAGGGCAATATCTCGAGAACGGTTTATGTTAGCAATAAAAAATCGGTGTCATTTCTTTTCTGATGAAAATTTAGTTTAAAAATAATTATTAATATCTAATTATTGAATGCAATGATTTCTTTGTGATTTTGTTTTTGTTTGCAATTTTTTTTTTGAAATAAGGGGATCTGCCAAACATTCGATTGCGTTTAAATTCAATAAAGTTTTAGTATTCTCTGAATGTAACAATTTCACTAAATTATTTTCCTTTGTTCGTGAGATATCGCTTCCACAGATGCTTCACAGGCACACACAAACTAACATAGATAAACACATAGATAAAAAAGCTACACAAAACAGAAATTGACCCAGAATCTCTGGAGGCATCTAAGGGAAAGTCATGGAGGGTCCTCAGCAAGAACATTTCTGTCATTGCAGTGACTCCTCGACGAGAAGCAGTTGACAGGTTCAGACTGGTCATATGACTGTCTTGAGGCTCATCTTCGTCAAACTGGACTTGCTGCTTCCCCGGATTGTATTTTATGTGACTAAGGACAACCTGTGTCTGGAAAATATTTGGACGAGTACCCTGGACTAGTGAATTTTAATTCAATCATTGAGAAATACTGGAGAGTTCGCTGTCTAATGACCAAAGGACCGGCATTTGTAAACAACAAACATAAACACGTACACACACATCACTACAAAAACGTTCAATTTGCGTTCAGTAATGGTTAAAACATACTACAAAATAGTTTTCCATAATTTATATTAGATCTCTAAACGACTTAAAAAATTTGAAAAAACATGTGATTTTACCATATGTAGAATTGTTCGTATTTTCAAATTTCCCAGTTTACGACAATACTAGCAATTTCCACACACATCACTACAAAAACGTTCAATTTGCGTTCAGTAATGGTTAAAACATACTACAAAATAGTTTTCCATAATTTATATTAGATCCCTAAATGATTTAAAAAAGTTGAAAAAACATGTGATTTTACCATATGTAGAATTAATCGCATTTTCAAATTTTCCAGTTTACGACAATACTAGCAATTTCCACACACGTTCTGTGCGAGAAAAATCGCTGGTGGTCACAAAGTGTGATACACGGAGTTAATAAAAATTCTGAAAATCAAAAATCACTTTAAACTAATACATGAAAATAGCGAAAATTTCACAGTTCCATTAACAAGGAAATTGTTACTTGTAAAAAAATATATTTCATCCTCGATCACACGTTTTCAGGCATTTTAATACAATAATCAATCTATGAAAATGAAATTGAAAATCTGTCTATCTGTCTATCTGTCTGTCTGTTTGTCCCCTCATCACGAGAGAACAGCTGAACCGAATTTGATGAAATTTTGTGGGTAGCCTTAAAATAGTCCCACTTAAAATTTAGTCTATGTTTGAAGTTTCTACGATCAGTGATTCTCGAGATATTAGTAAAAACTATATTTTCGTTTGTCTCATCATCACGGAAGAACGACTGAACCGAAATTGATGAAATTTTGTGGATAGCCTTGAAATAGCCCCTCATAAATTTAGCCTAAGTTTCGAATATCTAAGACCAGGGGTTGTCGAGATATTAGTGAAAAACGAAACTTTTCCCTAGGAGTTCTACTCTCTAACTCCGTGGTTTATCCAAACGAAAAGCTTGAAAATCGTTTGAAAGTGAAGTAAAACGTTATCTCTGCGTTTGATGGGAGATTTTTTGCACTAATTAGTCCCTTTCTGAAAACATGAATTGTTTAAAACATGATTTAAATGGGAAATCTATCTCCATGGTTTATTTTCACAAGCTTTTACTAAGCAATGAAAAGTATAAAGAAATCAAAATGGCTATTTAATTTCGCAGTTTATGAAGAAGATTCTATCTTATATCATGTTGCTCAGAATTTAATTAATGTTGCAATTTAATTATATCTGTCTGTTAATTTTAATTATTATTTTTCCGATTTGAATAATAAATAAATAGATATAAAAATATATTTTAGAAAAGAACGATTTGATTTTTCTTATAGCATTTTTGACTAGATAATATCAACTACGGTCTTCGGGTTTAAACATTATTATTATTGATATTTTCGGGGATAATTAATTCACGGATTATTGATATCTTCATGTTATTAAGCAATTGTTTTATTATGACAAAAATTGTTTAAACTCATATATTGTATGTTGTACGAGTAATTTTCTATAAATACACGGTTATATCGTCTAATCTACGAGAATATAAGTAGTACAGGTATATTGGCATATATTTTGATATATATTGGCATATATTGGGATCAATTACGACTTTTTGGTGTAAAGAGTACGGGGATTATTGATATTTTCAATTTATTACGTCATCTCTTATTTTGGCAAAGATTTTTGAGACTCACATTGTAATACGGGTAATCTTCTATTAACACACTGGCATTTTTTCTAATCTGCGACAATATAAGTAGTACGGGGTTGCATATATTGATTCAATTCCTTTTTTTTGTAAATTTGCTTACAAAAGGGTCCAGGATGTTTTATTCTTCAGATCTGCCCGTGAAGATAATTTTGCATAGTGAGAACAGATATTCTTAAAATTCTCTTTAGGAGCAATAAATTTAATAGTTTAACAGAATTTGCACATGATTGCGAATTATAAGTTTCTTTATATTATATACTCCTTACGAAGAACGGGTATGCTGCTAGTCATTAATAAAAATATGTTCGATAGTTCAACCAGAAGAATAGCCAACATACCATTTAGTTATCTGAAGTGTAACTCTTTCACTATGATTACAAATAGAACAAAAACTGCATAAAACATTGGATCCTAAAAAGTAAAATTATCGTCTGCTATAAATGGAAATTAAAATATCGTAAAAGCAGTATGTTGTACGACAACAGAGTTAATTTAGCATATTTAGGATATATTTTTACTGCGACTGATGATATGAAAACGAACTTAGTGTTATAGCTGGAAGAACTTTGTGACAGAATCTTCCGAGATTTATAAATTTGTCAAAGAAATTTCAAGCCGTTAATTTTTTTCATCGCTTATAGGTCATGTCCAACGTGTATGCAAAGGTTCAAATTTCTGCTTTCTGCAATTTAGGCTTTTTCGTTCATACATCATCTGTACAATGTAGACATTTATTATTGAGTAAAAAAATATTCTTATATAAATAACCATATTAAATATACGGTATAAGAATAAATTGTATAAATATAACGTATAATGGGTGATATTAAGTAGAAGATAAATATATTTTACCCATAAATTTGTTGCTATCAAAAATGTAGCTTTCATTTTTTTTAAATATATAAGTTTACCCCAATTTTATGAAAATATAATACTGAGTTCGAAGTACATTATTCTACGTCCTTTGCATGGCACATTTCTATTACACCACATTTCTATTTTAAATTAATAACTAACTTTATACCTTCAAGCCATGTGTGTTTTGAAATGAAAAGTGTTTTGAATAAGATAATAAATTCGCTACTTAGAAAGACCCTCCATCGCAGATGAAATAAATGTCCATCATACAAACCGAATTTCATATTCATACATTCTACATGAATATTTCAGAGTTTGCATCCATTTTCTAAAGTACTGGAAATATACGATTTTCATGCACATTGTGACATTTTATTTTGAATGTCATTCTTTCATTCTACATTGAAGTAGAAGTAATGATATATGTAGCACATTACGTTTTTAGACTATATACAGTATTCTAAAAATATATTTAGTCCCAATAACTTTGTAAAGAAAAGTCCATGAATGCACACGTTAGATCTATCTATAGTAAAGTGAACATGCTCGACCAATCAAATGTTATTGCTTCTAGTGGGATTTTAAAAAGTTGTGATAACGAACAAGGCAGCAAACCAAGATAGAAGAAAAATAAAAATTACAAAGTTATAGGGCATTGTCGAAGAAATAATAATTGACAATAAAACTGTCATTAAAAGCCATTTATTTTACACAATATTTTCGTGAATTGCTATCCTAATCAAAAATGCTGTAAAATACTTATTTTGCAGAGAAGTCTAATATACAACTTATTCAAAATATCCTCTATCAGTAAAAATGAGCACTTAAATTCGAGAAATAATATAACCGCGTACTTTGGCAAGCATTGCAAGTCATTCAGTTTTATAGTCCCTGTTGATACGACTGTTTTACAGGTATTCATTGTTCTCCATATAAGCGTTTCGAGCGTTCCTGGTATTTTAGTGAAATACCCCGGAGTGGGGGATTTAGGCCACTACTTTGGTATATTTGTAATAGGTTGCGTTAATTGTGTACTACAGCTATTCGTATAAGAACACTGGACACATTAGAAACTTAACATTTAATAATCCAAACTTAAACACAACGATACAGGTACTTTACATACTGTACTTAAAAATGTTACAGCGTAAGTTGTCCTAATTAATGCATGTTTATGTTGAGTAAGGAAGCGGAACCGACAAGGCGCTGGGCACCGTAACTTCGAAGCTGAAGTCGTGGCGGTTGCAGAGTGTTATAGAACCAATTGTGAACATGCGCATTGGCGCATTCACAGGTCAGCAGAGTCTGTGCAGTTCCGCAGGAATGGTGGCACCACAGTAATCCCCCCTAGGAAAAAACTGCCCGAGCCTGAAATGGAATTGTGGGCTTAAACGACCGGCCAGACATAGAGACTCTATGGCCGCCAGAACTGGGAGTTTCCAAAACACCTCCTGTGCCGGGATCCACCACATACTTCATGTAGCTGATATAAAGAATCTAAGCACACGAGTAGATGCATCACAGACATGGAATTATTACAGGCAGTGAAAGACATGAGAGGCAAATCAAGACCTGTAATCGTTTCTAAAAAATACCTGATCCCGTTACTATGACAAGTGTTTTATCATATTATGCTTGCTCCTGACAAGGGTACCCAACAGCAAATATTTCTCTGTCGCGACTCTTATAGCATCCATGACATAAAACTTAATACTGCCAGATAAAATACTAGCTCACAATAACATCCTTCAATTCATTTGCTAATACCATTAATTTCACTGGATCAAACCTCCTAAGTCTAAAAAAAAACCAACGGGCCAGTAGTATAATTCAAAACGCGTAACAAAATTACTCTCGGCGTTTCTACGCCTTTGAAGATTGGAACCAAACACCTATAGAAAAATCGGAAATTTTGGAATCCTACCGATATATTCCACTAGTCAACGATAAGCCTTCAACCGATCCAAAAAAACGAAACACGCGTAAACGCGTTATTTGAGTATGCAAGATACACCGCTTCTTGAAATCGACCAAAAAACACCTAGGGAATCCGCATCAATAAAAGTATCACAATATCAGCAATTAAATTCCAATTAACTGCCTTCCGAAATCCCAAATGTAAATTCAACCAAATACTGCCGAATGTTTAAATCCAGATCCATTTGCTGTACACAAAGTTAAATTACACGGGTCAGTTCGTAAGATAAGTCTTTCAAAAAACAGCAGTACTCGAACCTGACGAAGACCTAATCCTTCTGCGTCTGAAACTGCCCCATCGGAGCGAACAGTTTTCGACTTAGAAACGGAACTCAGCTCACGGATTGCATTTTTAACTCAGCCCTTACTGCCCTGATTACTTTCAACTCCGAACTATATCTCGAAATAGTTCGAAATTACAGCAATATATATGGACAAACACTAAGTATACGCTGAACCCGAACCTGTAGGCTTTACATCATAAGGTAAGCCATGCGCTTTCACTAAACTCAGCGTCATTTAAACCATGGGAACTTTCAAATGAAATCATTAAAGCATTTCCAGATGCATGTATCTACAACCGAACAAAATCCAGTACCGGGCTTTAAAAGGTACTATACAAAGATTCTCCTGTTCCAGTTGAGTTTCCCGCTGAAACTGAAACCTTACACGGCGGCTACGCTTTTACCTAGCATATCTACCGATCTGGCATAAACCCTCAATTCAGAAGTACTTATCAAAAATAAAATTCAACACGATTCCAAGGCCAATGCAAAAAACGCTAATCCCGCTTTCAACCGGTTAACTAGCCTACACATTACAACTTCAGAGCCCACGCGAACACGAAAAAATGACAAATAATTGTAAACCATCAAGAAATTACATATTTGTATATAAAATGTAAAAATACTCGATCATGTACATACACAATCTGGGATAAAACGAGACCTATTAGAAAGATTTAAAAATATGGTAATACATTAACTATGCCAATTGTAAAAATATTAAAAAAACCCTAAAGTTCAATATCTACAACTTCTAACCTGGCAATATCCACATTCAATTAAAAAAAAACTCTGATTGAACCTATGTATAGCATACTTAAAACACCAGCCTACATATCCCAACAGCATGTAAAACAACATCTCATAGCAAAACACACTCGTGTACAACACAGGTCATGAAATGCACTCAAGCTTTCACCTACCTGAACTCCTTCTCCTTTAAGCAGCTCCGCATAAAATTTGGTCTACTGCAGTTGAACCGACATCAGAACGAGCCATTTCTGGTCATAGACAGAGCGTAATCCAAGCGAGTCATATCTCCACGTCCAGTCAATTTTTGGTGTGGGGCGAGTTACATCAAAACGAGTTGTATCCACTCACGTCCGGGTCAACCACTTTGGTGAAGTACCCCAGAATGGGGTGTGCGGATACAGCTATACGTACAAAAGCACCGACATATTAGAAACTTAACATTTAATAATCCAAACTTAAACACAACGATACAGGTACTTTACATGCTGTACTTAAAAATGTTACAGCGTAAGTTGTCCTAATCAATGCATGCTTATGTTGAGTAAGGGAGCGGAGTCGAGTCGGCAAGGCGCCGGTCACCGTAACTACGAAGCTGAAGTCGTGGCGGTTGCAGAGTCTTATAAAACCAATTGTGAAAACGCGCATTGGCGCATTCACAGGTCAGCAGAGTCTGGGCAGTCCCGCAGGAACGGTAGCACCACAGTATCACATCGTACAAACTAGACAAAACTCTACAACTTTTAATTGTCTTTTTTGTGTTTATCTTGTTTTATTGCCGATTTCGTTATCCTATATATTTTTTACTTATCCGTTAGGGGCACTGCAATCGCTTTTTCCAAATGTCAAATACGTCTTTGGCAGGAATTCCATAAAAATGGCTTATAAATGTAACATCTTACAAAATTAAAATCCAGCATAATCTGTGGTAACATATAAATCATCAATCGGTTGTTACATATGAAAATCTTATATTGTATAAATACGTTGGATATTTATAAGTAACTCCACATACGCACATATACAGGAATATCATACTAAATACAGTAAACTCACGTTCCGTTATATTGAAAAGCAGAAATTTATAGAATGTATGTCCATTTCAATACCAATTTATCTATGGAATATTCATTTCAATGCCAATTTATCGATTGCATGTTAATTTCAATACCGATTTATCGATTTCATGTGCATTTCAATACCAATTTATCGATAGCATGTTCATTTCAATACCAATTTACCGATTACATATTCATTCCAATACCAATGTATCGATTGCATGTTCCTTTCAATACCAATTTATCGATTGCATGTTCATTCCAATACCAATTTATCGATTGCATGTTCATTCCAATACCAATTTATCGATTGCATGTTCATTTCAATACCAATTTATCGATTGCATATGCATTTCAATACCAATTTATCGATTGCATGTTTCTTCAATACCAATTTATCGATTGCATGTTCATTTCAATACCAATTTATCGCTTACATGTTCATTCCAATACCAATTTATCGATTGCATGTTCGTTTCAATACCAATTTATCGACTGCATGTTCATTTCAATACCAATTTATCGATTACATATGCATTTTAATACCAATTTATCGATTGCATGTTCATTTTAATACCAGTCTATCGATTGCATATTCGTTTCAATACCAATTTACCGATTCCATGTTCATTTCAATACCAATTTATCGATTGCATGAGTATTTCAATACCAATTTATCAATGGCATGCTCATTTCAATACCAATGTATCAATTAAAAGCTTACACGTGACATATCACTAACTTTAGACCTAATACTACATAAATGAATAAACCAAACGTTAATTCTGACAAGACTACAGAGTTGTAACTTTGCTAGATAATACGGATTAATCATTAATGTATTAACATGTAACCATGTAACCATACTGCAATAAATCAGATACAACATTTGAGCTTGATATTTTTGGCGTTTTCTATAATTTCAGACGAGACGGATCTTAAAATTAAGAGCAATAAGATCTTTTGAGAAAAATCGTTTATCTTAGATCATTATGAACGCATTAATCAATGCCAGTTAAGTGGCATGCAGTGATAAATAACATCTATGTATCTGTTACTCGTTCCCATAAACAAGCTTCTTCCAGTTAAGTTCGGGTTTAAGTACGCTGAAAACACATGTTCGTATAGGTTTATGAGAAGGAATAAAAGATAAAAGCCTTCCAAGCGCAAAATTGCGTAGTAAAATGCAACTATTACATTCAGTTATACATATTTTATGTTTATGCTTACCGTACAATACATATGTCAGGAAAGTATTGAAAGAGAGTATAAGAATTTATCTTTTCAATGGATTTACACAATTTAGGCAATTTTGAATACAAAACAAATTAACGTGGGAAGCACATATATTTCCCTATAGACTTAAACTCGTTTTCTTTTTCAGAATACATTCAATTGAGTTTATTTGCCAAAAATGATACAAACGTTTATTTGAAACTATATGGAATCTGAAGTTTTAAGTCAATTTTTATTCATATTCAACTTTATGCATTTTAAAACGTCACCAAAACCTCAAATTCCCTCCAACTTAAATATCTCGAGAACGGTGCATACAGAACAAATATGGTCACTAAAGAGAAAAAAAGAGATCTACCGTTGGCAATTGTGAGTAACAAATAACAGTATTGCGTAAAGGCAGTAAAATGTGATATTCTACAGTAAAAACTGAAAAATTAAAGGGCAAGTTCAATAATAGAAAACATAGAGGCAAATGTATAAGTGAATGTAAAATCAGAGCAATGTAAATTCAAGAGAATATATATATTCGGCTGAAATAAGGTACTATACAGAGATAATTTTAAGCTAATCGAAATTTATTAACTATACTATTTACTAAATATGTTGAATATTCATATAATTTACTGATAATATATATATATATATATATATATATATATATATATATATATATATATATATATATATATATATATAGTGTTGTTTTATCAAGTTTGAAACTTACAATTTAGATATTATATACTGTTCGATGATGTGGGGCAGCGTGGCGCCTACTTTCATGTGAACAATTTGAGTTATTTTAGAATTTTATGTAAAAGTTTGCTTTTAGATTTGTTATTGTAACAGAGTGACTAAAATTTTTGTATTATTAGCTATCAAATGATCACATTTGAATTATATATATATATATATATATATATATATATATATATATATATGTGTGTGTGTGTGTGTGTGTGTGTATTTACAGGGCGGTCATAAAATAAATTCCCCTGTTTGAAGGCGTCTGCAGCTAAAACTAACGAACGAAATGAAACCAAATTTCAAATACAGACTGTTGAGACCCAGACCGTCCGACCTACCAGAAAGGTGTAAGGTAACTGTATGGACGGCCGGGAAGTGCCACCCAATTTAGACCGGAACCCAGTGGGGGTGGCATCCACAGGGACCGTACCCTCCTTCCCCTACCACCAACCTCTCGGAAGGACTTACGGACCCACATGTTTAACGTGATCGTACTCCGCATGAACACGGCGGCATTTGTGGCAGCGTGCAAATATAGCGCGCAAACCACGGGGATACCGCACCCGAGATGGCCAACAGCACGCGGCATTCCGAGGTGGTCACCCACCAAGTACTAACCGCGCCCGATGCTGCTTCACTTCGGTGATCTAACGAGAACCGGTGTTTTCAGCACGGTACGGCCGTTGGCCCTCAAATACAGACTGTGGAATGCATGGAGAGATGAATTTCGCAAAATAAAAATTGTACCAAAAGTCGCCGATAGGGGAGATGTTGGCGCTGTCGGAACCGAAAACGAGTAAATAATTAGAATTAACATACGCAAAATGGAGTATGCAGAATTTCAATAATGTTTCAGTAATAAAAAATGAACATTCCATACAGTTATGAATGAATTTATGAAAATATTCATAAATTCATAATATTAATAAATATTAATAAAAATTAACAAATATTAATTAAAATTAATAAATATTAATAAAAATTCATAAATATTCATAAATTCATAAATATTCATAAATATTCATAAATTCATTCATAACTGTATGGTATGTTCATTTTTTATAACTGAAACTTTATTGAAATTCTGCATACTCCATTTTGCGTGTGTTTATTGTAATTATTCACTCGTTTTCGGGTCCGACAGCGCCAAAATCTCTCCAATCGCCGACTTTTGGTACTATTTTTATTTTTTTCGGTTCCGACAGCACCAAAATCTCTCCTATCTCCAACTTTTGGTACTATTTTTTTTTTGCGGAATTCATCTCTTCAGGCATTCCACAGTCTGTATTTGAAATTTGGTTTCATTTCGTTCATTAGTTTTAGCTGCAGGTGCCTCCAAACAGGGAAAATTATTTTATGGCCACCCTGTATATATATATACATATATACATATATATATATATATATATACTCTAAAGACAGTAACCCTGAAAACTTTACGATCATGATGAAAACAAGAACGAAAGGAAAACATACGGACTAGGTGCAATAAAATGGCCAATGAGGCTTCACAATTGTATATATAGTACTTGATGAATTTTAATAGATTTTTTCAAGCTGTATGTAATTTTAAAATTGATTTTAAATTATATATATATATATGCATATGTATTATTTATTTATTATTATTTATTTTTTACTACTCAGGATCCTAATCTGTTAATGATTTTTATGTCTTCGATAAATGGGGGGGGGGTAGGTCTTACGGACATTCGATTCCATTTAAAATCATTATTGTGCCAGTATTCACTGATTGTAACAGTCGTCCCAAATTATTTGCAACACGTTTCCTTTATTCGTGATATATTGCATCCACAGACTTGTAGGCACACACCAACATGCATACACTCTACACACAGTAACATGCATGCACGCAAACATACACAGATACCATCTCAAAAACTTTCTATTTAAGCTTGGTCAAGCTTAAAAAGGGCTTTTTCATTACAAACTCAAATTGGGATCTTCGACTGGGTCACTTCCGCATATATGATACTATGAATATAGGGAAAGTAAAAAGCATATATAAAAAAATATATTCAAATATTGCAAAACTAGAATAAAGTGTTATTTGTTTTTTACAATAAAATGTTATCTGTTGTATTAGCTTAAAACTTGTAATTTTTTACTGCTGCAGAATTTAAAATAGATTGATTTGTTAACTCTTCCTAATTTAACTTAAATAACCAGAAGTGTATGTTTGGCTGTACAGCCTGTTAAATACGGTCATGGAAAACAAGCAAAAGCATATATTTTTTATCCCGTTGTGTCAGAAAGGAAAACTTAAATTAGAAATATCCAGGAGTTCATTACATAAAAGTTTTCATTGAAATTGATAGAGTATCTCAAGAGAAATTTTAACATTTATATTTGATCGCGGTACAATGCCTGAAATAATTTTAGCCATAACTCTGCTCCCGTTCAAGCTTAATAAACCAGTGAGAAAGTATTTAAATCAGTTGAGACGCACAGATATTTCTGTTGTATCGCTGGTAAGTGTATGAGGATAAAATCAATAAGCATTGCCTGTGTTAGATATAATTCCATGGACATAAGTTTTGTCAAAAAGATCACGTATTTCAGGCGATATTTAGCTTGCAAACGCATTTACAAATTTTTAATTTTATATTTTAACGCGGTACAAAATTAGAAATAATTTATCTGCAAATCTGCCACTATTTAAGCTTAATAAAGAAAAAAAAAGTTGAAGGGTTTTTAGGCTCTAAGTTGTCATCTCTCTATATGCGTAATATTAGTAGTTAAGTAACTGACGTCTACGTCGCTGTATGTCCATTTTCTTGTTCCTCCAGTTTCTCCGCTACGTACCGCAAAAACTGTAGCATACAAAAGTAGAAAAATTGGTACACTTGTAGAGAAATCTTCAAGAAATACGCAGAAATAAACCGTTTTTCGATTTAAACTTTAGGTTACTTAATGTCAAAGACTTCATGTCAAAATCAAAAACAAAATATTTGAGTTGCGAGTTCACGTTCTGGGACAAACAAACAATAGCAACACCACAAATATTTGTAGACATGTGCCTACGTAGTGCAATTTCTGCAGGCTGGAACCCATTTTGTTATTTTGAGTTTATGAGTTATTTTACTTTTTATTTTCTTCCAAAGTGAAAAATAGTCTTCCGCATCGGTGCGTCAACCGAGTTTCTCTGTCTTGTACGGCAAACACTATAAAATACAAAAATGCGAACATTTATAGAGAAAAATGCGGTACATTTATAGTACATTTATAGTACATTTATAGTACATTTATAGTACAATACAAAAATGCGGTACATTTATAGAGAAGTGATTGAGGAAAATGCTGAAAAAAAAACGGGTTTTCCGATTTAAAATTTATTTTGGATTGAAACAGTTGGTTAAACGTGCTCAGAGAGCGTCAGCAAGTAAGAGACGAAGAACGGCGCGTCCATCAATTTGGAGAAAAATAAAAAAGAAGCACTGTGAAATAAATTGCTTTTCGATTTCAACCTTAGTTTAGCCTGTTTGAAATAGCTATCGAAGCGAGGTCTGCGAGCGCCAGTGAGTAGGAGACGCAGACTCTCGACCTGCAAAGCCAGTTACGGGGGTTGGCGAAGCTTAGCAAGTAGGGAATGAGCCCCCAAGTTAAAAAAAAACTGGTTTTTCAATCTCTGTTGTTTTGGGGTAGAGCAAAACTTGAATGAAGTGCTCTCTAGGGTAAGTTTTATTACCTGGAAAAAGTTTAATAGAAAATTATTGCATATTTAAGTTATTCATATTAAAAGCGATTTTTTTTATTTTCACTTTAATACATTAACGTGGTACAAAATTGGAAAGCTTTTCAGCCGAATCGTCCTCCTAATTAACCTTAAGTAATCAGTGCAAAAACCATGAAAATCCCTTGGGTGATTCATGATTTATAAGTGACCACATTAGAGAGACAGATAAACAGAAACAAGTTTCATTTTCCGTAATTCTGTACTCTTCCACACTTGAGAAATATAAAATTTATATCAGAATATTCCAGAGACTGAACCTCATTACCTGAAACACAATGGCCTTCTAGTAGATCAAGGGCTGCAAACTTCATAAGATAAAACCTCTATTTTGATTTTAAAAACTTAAAAATCTCTATCTGAATTTTGCATTTTATACGTTACATTAAAAAGTATTTATAGGATAGCGCTCATTTGCTCTATATTGATATTTGGTGGTATGTTAAGTAACTGCTCATAATGGTTTTTTATGCCAAACAGCTTGACGATGTTCATCACATCCAACCAACTTTCTCTGAAGATGATGGGGGTGAAGTCGCTTGAATAGCGTCTCCAAACAGCTTTGGCTGGCTATGGGAAAATGTGCTGTGCGCCTTGGCATGGAAATGACCCAGGTAAATTTGCTTAAAATCTCGCCAAGATTTATTTCTCTATGGCTGTCAATAATAGACAGCCATGGCTACGATAGTTATGATTTTGAACTGCAAGGCTTTCTAGCTACGGCCTGGGAAAGGAATTGTATAACCCACGAAAGCAGCACGTTTTTAAATTAAATAATTTAAAGAAAGTTCATTAATTTAAGTATTCTACAGTTATTAAATGAATTTCTAGCTCAGAATAAAACAAGAAAGACCAATCATGCATAAAGCATTGATTATGAAACTTTCCAACTGCAGTGCAATTTTATCTAAACATCTCTAAAATGCGATACATTCAGCGGTGATATTTTTTAAATTATCTCAGTACTACAATAATTTATTTTACTTAAAATTTAAAACCACGGAGGTAAAAGTACTTTCTAACTCCATGCTTACATCTTTATCGAAAAAGGTAATGTTGTAAAATCGTCTGCTTCTCTATCTAAAATCAATGAATATTTCATTCATATCACATATATTCCAGACTCCAGAGCTTAATAATTTTGCTTTAAAAAATTCAGCAATCATTCATCAACAACTTATCATTCAGCTTGATTTGTTTACATTCTGCATACGTTAAAATTATGCTCCGTTGTAAAATAATCAAAGTTTGATTATCATTTAAACTCAAAAATATTGTAATTGCGTTGGCGCAGAATATAGCTGCACATAAAATACTCAAAAATAAAGCGGTTTTAGGACGGATGCAACACTAAATATAAATTTAAAAGAGCTTTAAAAATCACGATTTTGACACTGGGAAAAAAAGTGGATGGCATATTTTATTTTGAAGTGGGTCCCATGATCTCTTCATATAATATGGGTGTAATTACTATTTTTATTTTTATTTAAAAAACTACCGAACATATTTTACTAAATTTTTTTTTATATATTTTATGTGATAATTTTAATATTTCCTAAAATATTCAAAGCAGTTTGAGAATTTAACTTCGCTTACAAAATTTTTGAAAACTTAGATCCCATAGGGTTCAATGTATTTCACTTTTTCAACCCGGGTTCAATCCAAACTAATTGGGTAATATTATTCATTTACATTCCCATATGTTTCATTGGCAGCCTAAACAACATACTAAATGTTCACTCTGATAAAGTCATTTTTACGTCAATTATCGTACGAACGTACAGACAGAGAGATAGAATGAACAAAGTCATAAACACTTTTTCAACTATGTTAGAAAGTGTTAAAAACAACAGGTTTCTGAAACAACATAAGCCAAATCATTAACTCATTTATTAATTATTAAGAGAAGCATAACATTATTCTAAAAAATAATTTGAATAAGATTATGAAATCATGCAGTATACAACAAAAAATGAAGGGGAAAAAAAGCTTTTTTTAGAGTTTAATGGAATAACTTCAAAAAACAAATAAGACATTTTTTTTTTAAATTTCTGTGAAAAATACCAGAACAACAAGGAAATTTAGAAAATAATTAAAATAAAGAATCTGCAAACAACCGTTTCGGAAAACTATATGAACACATTTATCAATTAAAGGTACAAAATTAAATAGAATATAACAATAAAAAAAGGCTGTATGAGCTATCTTCATAAATTAAATTTAAATAAAATTCAATCAAACTACTTTAAAAGTATCAGTGAAGAAAATGCTGCATAGTTAAGAGAAATCAAACAAATATTGAAGGAAAACGACCAGTTTCTATCTCATATAGGAACTGCTCGTTTTCCTTCAATCACTAACTTCATCCACTAAATTCACACAATGTTCAATCCAACAGCTGAAAAATATTAATTTTTTTCAATTTTTTTCTTTTTTTTCTGAGGCCAACAGGTCAGTCACTCTCATGTACTTTTTGAATTCGACTAACTTGAGTTAATGCATAGCAATTTAATACCATTCAATTTCACAACATAATACACACAATTCACAAAATAATACACAAAATAATATACTCAAAAATTGAGTATAGTATTTTGAAAATCATCATTACTGCTTTCTAGAAAATGATGCTATGAAAATCTTTAATTTCGAATACCTCATTTTCTAATCACACGAAATACAAAAAATAAACATTCTTAATTTTAGCGTTTGCATAATGTTTCTACATAATAAATGTCATAGCAATACGCACATGTATTTTTGAGGTATCGTATAGCAATTACATTTTCTTCGAGATCGTATAGTAATTACATTTTGGTAAAAGGGGTCGTACAGTGATCACATTTTGTTAAAATCGGTTGTGTAGGGATTACATTTTGTTAAAAGATGGTATAGTAATCACATTTTGTTCAAGGGTCGTATTGAAAGTACGCATAATTTAAGCGATCGTATAACAATTACGTTTAATTAAAAATGATTTTTTATAGTACTTACGTTCAATTAAACGGTATCGTATAATAATTACGTTTAAATAAACGGCATCGTATAGTAAATACGTTTTGCTAGAGGGACATATAAAAATTACATTTAAGTGGAATCATGTAGTAATTATGTTTTATTAAACGATATCATATAATAATTGCGTCTTATTAAGGGGCATCATATAGTAATTTCATTTTGTTAAGGGGATCGTATAGTAATTTCAGTTTGTTCGAGGGTCATAAAAAAATGAATGCTGTTTGAGATATGTGTGTGGTTTGAGTGCGTTCGGGATTTTATGAGCACAATTGCTGCGAGCGGATGGGAGAATATACTTTACATAACTTTAAATACCTTGTCATAGGATAGTGTTAACGTCTAGTTAAATTTAAATCCCCGATAAACGTTTAACTATTCTCCACCCTGATGCAATAATAAAAATAATCTTGGAACCAATAAATTAGTAATATTTGATATTTTGGGGGAAAATAGTGCAAATTAGGGATTATATTTTATTTACTAGATCTTGCTGAAAATCTTGTTACTGATTAGAATAAGCATACCAGAGTTAATAAAAATCGGTTAATCATATCGAGAGATACGGTGTTCCCTGTGGACAAGTAAAATTTGAGATTAAAAATAGGGGCTTTTCGCAAATCAGTTGGTCCCTTACGGTTAGTAGGACCCTTACAGATTGAAATAATTCTACAAATTTTCATTCGAATAGCCTAATTTGTTCGAAAAATTTTCCATATGCACACAAATGGAACACATCGTTGATTCGTAATCGGGGATGATCAAAATGGATAGTTCCATTAAAATTCAACAGCCAAATGTTAACTGATTTCATTTCATATCCGCTGTTATCAAAAAGATAAATCTACATATCACAAAATTATACTTTAACCATTGAAACAAAATAAAAATAATTAGGATATAAGATAAAAATTAGCATAATGAGAATTTTAAAGAGTAATTCAATTATTGGAAATCTTTAATAAAATATATAAACTGAAATAACATATCCTAAAGCTACTTTTTGTAGAACAAGACTAAAAATGCCTCCTTCGGACGGCATGTTAATTTTCCAATCTCAAGAAAATAAATTTTAACCCACGATCAAACCAATGGAAAGGCGATTAAATGTCGTATCTGGTAATCGCTCCTGTTTTAGTGAAAAGTCAGACTTCCAGTGCTACCACAGAGCGTCCTCCCATAGCCAGCCAGAGCTGTGCGTAATCGCTCGTTCTACCAAATGTAATTTGCTGTTGCCTCATGGGGCTTAGCTTTCTAGATTTCCAGAGTGGATTTTCTGATAAATATTAAACGAAATCATTTTTAATAGATGATATCCTATGAAAATATTAACGGAATATATGATTAACGAATAAATAATACTCGACTTTTAATTTTTCATAATATGCTATTATGTGGTGTAATATAATAATGTTATTCATTTTAGGCTAGAGTTATCCAAATATCTGCATTAAAAAATTTACCTACGATCAATCAGGACATCAACGAAATATAATAAAAATCCAGACATGAAACTACTAGCATTTGTTCAGACGAGACTCGGGACTTGCACTCATAAAAACTTAATCTGATTTTTTTAATGCGTTTTATTTTGTTTAACAGTGTATAGTGATAAAAGTCGAAAATAGTTGACATAGATGATAATTTCCCCAGCTATGCTCTGCTCCATGGTCGAGTTCCATCCTTTAACCCTTTGCTTACGGATGGAACAGCGTCAAACCCAAACGAAGAACCTCTGAAAAATACAGGTATTTGACATACCCTATCCCAAACAGTTCAATCCCCCTTTGCAGGCGTCCTTGGATTCACGTCATCTCCACGTCATGCTGACGTCATGGACTGTGTTTTCTTCGTCTGGCCTTCGAAACAAACGAAAGATGAGGAGCCAATGAGGGAATATTGCGAGTTCGCAACACTGTCCTCTCCTTAAAACTGCACGTCTCGGGCAGTATCAATCTATTGTAGTCCAAAATAAGCGACCAATCTATCGACATGGACAATTGGCTTGGCTGAAGACGATTTCTGGATTCGATAAACGACACTGCTTATTCTATTCTTAATAGCGTAGGGTCCATCCCCATTGTGTCATTGTTTTGACGAAAATCCTGGTTATCGCCAAGGGTTGAACAGCCACAATTTATCGCCTTCCTGAAATCGTTCTTCATTAGCTTTGGTATAGTTAGTATGCTTAATAGGCCCCTTACGATATGGTCAAAACGCAATTAATTTCACTGATTTGGCGTCATTTTTGTCAATTTGACATCATTTTTATCAATTTGGCGTCATTTTTATCAATTTGGCGTCATTTTCATCGATTTGGCGACATTTTCGTCAATTTCGCAGCATTAAAAAAGTCGCCAAGTTGACGATAACTCGCCAAATTTGTCACCAAAATTTTCGCCAAGCGTTACCCAAAGATAGATAGACAGATAAATCAAAGTGTTTATTAATTAATATTTTGCAGTAGTGAAAAAATTGTATAAAAGAATATACAATAATACTTAAATTTTAAACTCAATTATGCTTGCACCATTTAACATAAATGTTGCTTTAAAATTATTCGCTTAAACGAAGTTCAATGAAAATGAAACCTCTACATGAATACTAATTTCAGTTTTCTAAACAAAAAAATTTATTTTTCTAGTCATTGATATTATGAAAAGAAACTTGACAGCTACAGTTCATGAAATGAATATTTTTCCCTTTTCAATGAGCTCTCGCCATAACTGTAACTGACGTGAAAATCAATATGTCTGCCTTTATAACAGCGTTTTATGCCATTTGAATTCCTTCATTTTTCACTTTCCAAAAAAATTCTGACATCATAAATTCATTTTGCTTTTACAGGTTTTTTTTACTCAAATGCTTCTGTTAAATTTTAAAATATGAAATTTTCATATGATAGAGTGAAACTCATTATACCATCCGTTAAATAATTCAAAAATCAAGTTTCTCTTTTCTTTTACGATACATAATATTCTAATATTCATCTTAGGTAATATAAAAAATATGTATAAGTTTTAGTACAAATATGCAAATAGAAGAATTCAGACTACTTTTGATTTTCAATCATTATTACTTTTACTTTGTTAAAAAATCGCATTTTAGAGTGAATAAAAGTCTCGGTTAATTACTATGTACTTGTAGGAAAGAAATGGATAAAGTGGTCGCGTTGATTAAACGATCATTTGCAATTTTTCATCATCAGTGTGCTGCCCCCTATCAGAAAGACAGTAAACCTGTATGTTTCTTAAGTGTCCCCAAACCACATAGATACGTACGTTTGAAAATAATCTTTATAATGTTTTATTTAGGTTGCTTAGGCTGTTAGTATGGTTAAATTTTAAAATCAATTTTTGGTGCAATTTTACCAAACCCATTTTCTTGAAATTTTATACACATACGTATTTAAGATGGTAATACAACATTTTATCAAACAAATTAGATGTCGATTTCCTCCCCAGATTCTAATCCAGCGCCCTGGAATCATGCCAGAATGTAAAAGTCCCATTGCTTTAAGATAGAATTATATATATATATATATACCCTAACATCATTTTTTTCATAGTGACGTAAGATTTACATCATCTATGACTTTGGGACGTCGCAGTACGTCTCGGCAATGTCATATTGAGGTCACAGCGAAGTCATTTTAGTCATTTTCATGGTCGTTTGTGACGTCGCATATTAACTTGTTTGTGACGTCACATTGTAATTGCCATTGTAATATCGTCACATTGTTACGTATTAATTAAATTGTGGAAACATCACAGAATGTAGTCACAATGAAGTTACATAGTTACTAATACGCAACGTCGCATAGAAGTCACAAATATGATGTCGCATTGTGTCCCAGGTGTCACGTGACTACAACGTCACTACTGTCACACATGTTACGATCTTTGCTGTGACGGTATTATATATATATATATATATATATATATAAATCCCTTTAACTATCTTACAACTACGGTATTATGTAAAACGAAGGAGATTTTTTCACGGACCATTTCGCAAAAAGTAATGCCGGTTCTATTTTTTGGGAATCTGCCAAATGTTATTGGATTAAAATGTCCCATTGAGCTAAGCTGTGTACCAAATTTTAAATCTTTAAAACGTAAAGAAATATTCTAGAAATGTCATCAAAGAAGTTGAAACAGACCTCCAAATAGACAACCATCGGTCATGATGAATTCAATAAAATATTTTATTGGATTAAAATTTGATTGAAATTTGATTACAAGATCGCAAAAAACTAAAACTTATAAAATTAAAAAAAATATGAAAAACTTTTAAAGTTAGACTATTTTAGTAAGATGCACTAAAAAGTACAAAATCATTTTAAGCTTTCGCAACTTTCTTGGTCATATGCGACTTAACATAAAATCGTGCGGCACCCATGAAAGAATTGCATTTGGACATTAGCAGAATTTTGAGTAACAATAGAAATGATAACATAGAAATGACATATATAAGAAAGACGCATAGCTCAATTAAAAGTATCAAAGAAAATTTTTAATGAATTAAATGTAATCCTTTATATATATATATATCGCTTCTATGTTGTCACTTCTACTGTTCCTTAAAATTATGCTAATGTCCAAATACAATTATTTTATAGAAGGCACACGGTTTTATCTTGAGTCGCATACGACTAAGAATGTTGTGACATCTAAAAATTTGTACTTTTTAGTGTATTTTACTAAAACGGTGTAACTTAAAAAGTTTTTTATAATATTTTATACAGGTCTTCAGTCATTAACTTCTTATAGGACACTTATAATTAATAAACAACTATATTCATGCAAAACCTAATCCATAATACTGGTTAATATTTTTTATATTTTTAAATTGGTAAATATTTAAAAAAGTATTTTTTTTCTAGGATTTGTCATTTTATTAACACTTCTTTTATACTCAGTGTTACATTACCTTACTCAGTAATACATAACCTTACTTAAAGTTTACTAAGTTCCCTCCTAAGAGTCAGCCTTGCGTACTCAATGTACTGCGGGTTTCGGATTCCAAATAATGTGAATTCCTGTGTATAAATGTAATCTATTGCCCACATAACACTATGGTCTCTGTTATGCAAAATAAATATAAAAAATCTGATGTGGGCAACACATGACTTTCCTTTTATAATGTAATGAATTTACTACATTTACAGTAAAAAAAAATAGGTTTTTCTTATAGTAGATACTTATATTCTTTCCAAGATATTGAATTTTCGACAATTAGTCGTCACTTTCATCGATTTAGCGCCAATTGTATCCATTTGGCGAGATTTTCGTTAATTTGGCAACATTTAAAAAAGTCGCCAACTTGGCGACATTCCGCCGAAATCGTCGCCAAAATCTCGCCAAGCGTTATGGACGAAGAAATAAGTTATTCTTACAGCAGATAAATGACTATTGGCGATCAAATACAGAAGTATTACTCAAAGTATCTTTTTTCATAAATGGAACGAGCTATATCCACGAGAATGATGTCACCCAATTTATCGCATAGTATTAGATATGAAAAGTGAACATGTTTCTCAATAGAAAATATTTTTTTTATGACTTTTTGATAATTTTTTCAAAAATGCGCAATATTTTGAGAACGGTTATTGTTAGCGTTCTAAAATTTACGTCCAATCGTTTTCTAATGAAACATTACATAAGAAATGTCTATTTGCGTAACTTTATTAGCGGTTTTGATTTTTTGACGATTTTTTTAAAATTTCACTCAAAAATTTAGGAGGGTTCTGAACCTTCGATTGCATATAAAAACGATAGGCTTCCAGTGTTTACGGATTGTGATTTTTGTACCAAATTTCGTTCGAATGGGTCCATTCGTTCGTCAGTTATCGTCTCCACAGACTCACTGACACACACACACACACACACACACACACACTTTCACACACACACACAGACAGACATCACTTCAGAAATGTTTGATTCGTGATCAGGAATGCTTGAAACGTGCTCTCCCGTCGAAAACTCGAATTCGAATTTTCGACCCCGTCACTATACTTTCCTTATACATTATGTATATAAGGAAAGTAATAAAATGCTAATCAAGAAATCACAAATACTAAATAAAAAATCTGATGTGGGCAACACATGACTTTCCTTATATAATGCAATGAATTTACTACTTTTACAGTTTAAAAAAATGTTATTCTTATAGTAGGTACTTATATTCGTTCCAAGTTCTTGAATTATCTTCAATTAGTCGTCATTTTTATCAATTTGGCATGATTTTTGTTAATTTGGCAACAATTAAAAATGTCACCAAGTTGGCGACATTCCACCAAAATCGTCGCCATAATCTCGCCAAGCGTTATGGACGGAGAAATAAGTTATTCTTACAGCAGATAATTGACTATTGGCGTTCAAATACAAAAGTATTACTCAAAGTATCATATTTTATGAATGGAACGAGCTAGATCCACGAGAATGATGTCACCAAATTTATCGCATGGTATTATATATGAAAAGTGAACATGTTTCTCAATAGGAAACTTTTTTTTTTTTATATAACTTTCTGATAATTTTTTTGAAAAATGTACAATATCTCGAGAACGGTTCATGTTAGCGTTCTAAAATTTATGTCAATCGTTTTCTAATGAAAAATTACACAAGGAATGTCTATTTGCGTACTTTTATTAGCGGTTTTGATTTTTTGACGATTTTTTCAAAATTTCACGCGAAAATTTAGGGGGTTCTGAACATTCGATTGTGTATAAAAATAATAGGCTTCCAGTGTTTACAGATTGTGATTTTTGTACAAAATTTATTTCGAATTGGTCCATTCGTTAGTCAGTTATTGTCTCCACAGTCTCACTGACACACACACACACACACACACACACACACACACACATACTTTCACACACACACATATACTTTCACACACACACACATGCACACACACATACACACAGACAGACATCACTTCAAAAATGTTTGATTCGGGATCAGGGATGCTTGAAACGTGCTTTCCCGTCGAAAACTCGAATTCGAATTTTCGACCCCGTCACAATACTTTCCTTATACATTATGTACATAAGGAAAGTAAAAATAAAAAGATTTATTGAATGATGTCAATAACTCGCTATCTCAAATTCGTACAGAATAAGTGATTTAATATTAATGTCCAATTTTTGGAGATGGCTTCATATTTGTTTCGAGTTATTTTTTTATATAGTATGAAAAAATATTATGCTTATAATAAATCAAATAAGAATTTCAAAAACTTTTTTTAATTAAATACAACCAATAACGATCCCTATATACTTTACGCCTATATTATAGTCACTTGTAAGTTTAAACAAGCAGAAAGCCTTGCTTATGAAACCCTTTCCAATTGAAATGCAATTTTACTTATACATCTCTAAAATGCGATACATTCATCGGTGATATTTTTTAAATTATCACAGTACTAAAATAATTTACTAAATTTGAAAGCTTAAAACCATGGAGGTAAAAGTACTTTCTAACCCCATGTTTAAAAAACAATGCTATAAAATCGTCTGCTTCTCTATCTAAAATCAATGAATATTTCATTCATATCGCCTATATTCCAGACTCCTGAGCTAAGCAATTCAGCAAATCTTATACAACTCATCTTACAGCTGCATTTGCTTACATTCTGCATACGTTAAAATTAGCCTTCGTTGCAGAAATAATCAAAGTCTGATGTCATTTAAACTCAAAATTACTGTTTATGCGTTGGCGCAGAATATAGAGATGCACAGAAAATACGCAAAGATAAAGTGCTTTTAGGACGGATGAAACAGTAAATATAATTATATAAATAATTAAAGGAACTATTTTTGAATTTTAATTTCGCTTAAAAAATGTTTGAAAAATTAGATCCCATAGGGTTAAATGTATTTCATTTTTTCAACTCGTGTTCAATCCAAAACTAATTGGGTGATATTATTCATTTACATTCTAATATATTTCATTGGCAGTCTGAACAACGTACTAAAATTTCATTTTTGGCGTACTAAAATTTCATTTGTAAAGTCATTTTTACGCAAGTTATTTTGCAAACGGTCAGACAAACAGGCAGAATGAACAAAGTCATAAACACCTTTCAACTATGTTGGAAAGTGTTAAAAATGCATTTAAAAAGCACTAAATTAACTTGAATGAAAATATGTTATCCTACAACTCCACTTATCAGTAGGCCACATTTCCAAGAATAATCATCCTGCATTAAATTATTCTATCGCTCCGCACAACTGAACCCATAAACGGACGGATATACACTGTTTAAAATTGAAATTTCAACAAATAGAGCTGCTTATCTAATAATTTGTATACATAAGCGTTACCAGCGGTTTATTTAAAAGATTAATGTTTCTTAGAAAATTGTGGTAGCTGTTATATGGCAAACATTACGAATTGTGACATAAACGCATTCCTATCGATCATTTGCTTTTTAAACCAAAGTTTAATAAAACAAAACATGTTCCTAAAGGCTTTGAATACCTAGAGCCCACGTCCGCATGGAATACAAACATCTAATGGACTTTGAGAGAAAATGGGTAAATGGTACAAGGTTAGGCGCTCTATTCCACGTATAGGCGCAAAAATAGGAAGAGATAACACTGCGATACAACATTACGTCTAGAAATGGTAGGGTGAATTCACAAACACCCGTATATTCGGAACTACAACACGCAGTGTTACTATTGAACGTGATGACACAATACGTCAGTGACACGTCCAAGATACCCAAGATGTCCAAGATATTGTATGACGGACGATAGAGTGGATATCACTGACACGTCCAAGATACCCAAAATGTCCAAGATATTGTATAACGGACGATAGAGTGGATGTCACTGACACGTCCAAGATACCCAAGATGTCCAAGATATTGTATGACGGACGATAGAGTGGATATCACTGACACGTCCAATATACCCAAGATGTCCAAGATATTGTATGACGGACGATAGAGTGGATGTCACTGACACGTTCAAGATACCCAAGATGTCCAAGATATTGTATGACGTACGATAGAGTGGATGTCATTAACACGTCCAAGATATCCAAGATGTCCAAGATATTGTATGACGGACGATAGAGTGGATATAGAACCACTCTATCGTCCGTCATACAAACGATGATACTTACCATCAATTAAACAATTACCCATTGTTACAAATAATCCTTAAGATTTCAATTCGACTTGATCAAGTAAGGTAGGATTGAGTTGTCATTTGCGCTGTTTACTACTATCCTCGAATCATCCAAAACGGTTTCATTCCGGGCAACACTGACATATTTATTACTCTCCCTGCAATACATGGTAATATATAGGGAAAGTACTGGAATCATGCCGAAAACCGCAACTTGAGTTTTCGAAGGATCTACATGTGTTGGGACCTTTAGAATACGAAAAAACTAATTGTAGCATGACGCCTGCGTGTGTATGTCTGTGTGTCTGTCTGTCTGTCTGTGCAATACATGTATCCACTCCAACTCAAAAATTAATTGACAGAAATTCATAAAATTGTATAAGTCACTGGTGTGTAACCCTAGATTTTGGTACGATTCGGGATAAAAAAACCAGCATTTTTTTGCGAAATGGCCTGCAAAAATCTCATGTATCCACTCTAGTTTAAAAACTAATTGACAAAATTTCACAAAAAATTTTTAAATGCATCAGCTGTAAGACACCCTAGTGCTGTTTAGATTTTGGTACGATTTGGGAAGGAAAAACATGCCGTTTTTTACAAAATGGCCCTCAAAAATCTACAATAAAAGACAACGTATGCTCAAATCTATCAATTAAATTCATGTTTTATACGTGATTTTTTACAAGAAAAAGAATAAGATCAACCCTATTACTGTAGGACTAACCGTTTTCGATATATGAGTTTTTCCGCATATTTGTCAGAGAAAATTTCCAACTACAAAATAAAAACAGCAATTGAATTAAAAGTGCAAAATCAGTGTTATGTTATGCAATTAAACTTAATTTAATAAATTATTAAAGAAATAAAAGTGGAAATGAATTTGATTTTGCAGGAAAGTCATATGCTGTCCATATCAGATTTTTTTACTTGGCTCTGCGAATATGATGTCAGTGGAGTAGGAAATGCAAGCATTTTATTTTGGGACTCTCAAGAGGGACCTAATTTGTTAGCGGCGACTGTTAAGGTTCACCATCTTGGCACCCAATTGAAACCATGCTTGTACATAGTGAAAAGACGGTAACTTTCTCTTCCTTTTCCCGGGATTTCAAGAAAATCAAAGCATTCTAAACTACATTCTTGTACGATAGGTACAATGTTTTGAAAATATCAGCCATATAAAACGTGCGAACGCCATTGAAATAGCACAGTCAAGCGATGACTGAATGGGCATGTTGGATTCAAAAGGGCGCTTGCGTCAGTCTGTATATGCAGAAGCCTTAGCGACTGTCATCCTTCTCCAGCCGATGTAACTGAATCCTGCAGGGCGTCACTAGGTCTTGTGTGCTCATTTCACTTCAAAATCTCTGCTCAAATTGATAACGTCTGGATACTGCCACTTTAAGATTGTTTTCGTAGTAAAAAAATAAGTAAAGTGTAAAAAATATGCAATAATTCGTAAATATCTACTCTGTTACTTATAATATGCATTTCAATGATCTATACTTCAAACAATTTAAACCAGCAAATTTAAAATGAAATTATTCAATATCAACGCAAGTTTGGGTAATAAAACAATAGTTTTCTTTTATTGTTTGAAAATTGAAGATTTTAAGTCATTATAGATAATTGAAGCAGTTTCATTTTACAAATTAATAAATGCAGTTTTAACTATAATAAATCAGAATTTCGGCATCCGCAGGACCGTATTTTTCTTCCCTTACCACCAACCTCTCGAAGGGACTTTCGACACTTAAATTTGACCGAGATTCTCACCCGTCGATATTCTATCTACGGTCTCATCAGAAAGGAGAACGGAGTGTATATCGGGACTGCATTGCGTCACTCACTGCTACGAAAGACTTCCCCGACTATACCTTCGGGCCCGAAGAATTCTTTTGGGCCTAACGGTATAACGCGGGATCAGCAATCGCTGGGTTTCGAGTCCGAACCTATCCCCCATTATCGATAAAAAACGAGCACACAACCTTAGCTTTCTCCAATGATCTCACCTCTTTCACGAGATGACAGCACTGCAGATTTCACACACTTCCATTTTCTCCTCTCCTGGTTGACTACGACTGACATCACGCAGCCGCACGATGAGGTACGATACGCCTCTCGGCTATTCAGTTCCCGACTGAGCTTCAGCTTGGGTACGCTGTGAGGATTTTCCGGCTGGTCCCCTTCGTCACTTAAATTTGACCGAGCCCCTCACCCGTCGATATCCTATCTATGTTCTCATCGGGAAGGAGAACGGAGTGTATGTCGGGGCTGCTTTGCATCACTCACTGCTAGGAAAGACTTCCCCGATTATCCTTTCAGGCCCGAAGAATTCTTTTGGATCTAACGGTATAACGGGATCAGCAATCGATTGGCTTCGAGTTCAAACCTATCCCCCATTATCGGAGATATGCGATTCCCCGAACTAATATCTGTAAGAAAATGAACAAAACATAAGTCAATATAAAAAAATTTTATCTTCTTTTTATCTCGCTTAACTGACAGAACTGCCCAGGCGGGCTCCCATAATCCCGGACCATCAAGCGAGAACCCTGCCAGCCCCCCCCCCCGTCTTATGAGAGCCATTGAGTATAAAGGCTTTGGGGTACTTTATACCCCAACACAGCAGGAAATAAACATTTTGCCTCAGGGTGAAAATACCAATGTGTAAAGTAATAAACTTTTTTTTACTTGTCAACTATGCTAACAAATTAACTGAACATATCGAAATAAAACATAAAAAACAGAAGAGAAATTGAATTTACTATTTTGTGCGTTTTTCTTTAGACTCAATTTCTAAATTACATTTGCATTCTTGTTCAATAAAAAGCACGAATAAGTACGTATTACAAACAAAAGAGTGTGAAATCAAATGATAGTGTTATATTTAAAATTCAAAATATTTCTCAACATATTTAACGCGACGAGTAATAAATATACTGTAAATTTAATTATCAGAATTTAAAGCTTATAAACAGAGTTCAATAAAGTCCGTGTAACAGAAAATGCACTGTAAGAAATGTCATTCAGATTCACACACACCCTCTAAAAACTAAAATGTTACAAGCAATCAATTATTATGATACAATAAACCTTTCCTCAAAAAGTCCCAAAATCAGGCTTCTTACTTATTAAAAGTGTATGTATGTTTGTCTGTCTGTTCATCTGTTGGACGTGTAGGGCAAAATCGAAGCGACAAGATACAATATTCGGTATAATTGTACTTCGAGTTAGAACCCCAGACATTAAGCGTTTGTAATATCGTTAAGCTAACGTCCTAGAAAATACAAGCATTTCCGATGCGATCAACTGAAAAATTCTATATTTCACGTTCTTAGTTATTTACAAGCATTATACTTATAGTATACTTTCCGCTCCTATACGACTAACACATTCATAGAAGGCAGGGTTGGAATTGGTCATTATTTGTTGGTTGGTTATTATTTGTCGGTTGGTCATTACTGGAAAGGGGTTTAGTCCTATGTGTAGGATCTAACCGTTTTAAAACCTCTTGAACACGAAAATACAATTTTTAGCATGTCGTCTCTGTGTGTGTGCGTGTGTGCCTGTGTAATGTATGTATCTACTTTAACTAAAGAACTAATTAACCCAATTTCACAAAATTTGGTAGATAAGTCACTTGTGTATATTCCTGGTGTTGATTAAATTTTGGTACAATTCGTGAAAAAATAACCTGCCCTTTTTTTTCTAAAATAACCAGAAAAGTCGTTAAAATCTAAAATAAAAGACTACGTATGCCAAATGTATCAATTAAAATCTTATTTTATAAGTAACTTTTGACAATGGAAAGAATAAGACCAACCCCTCCCTGTGGTAAGGTGAATTTCACACATAAATACAAAAATAGAACACTAAATATTACTCACCACTAGTGCCTCTAGCTCAGCCGCGTTTCGTATAGTGGGGTCCAATTGGACCTAAGTACATTGCATTCCCTAATTAAAGATTCAATTCCTTTTGTGGCCACTTAGCAATTTATTAAAAGAACACATGAAATCTCAAATTACACTAATAACAACATACACAATTACAATTCTTCCCAATTACCCAGCTTGACCTCGGGGTGTACTGTTAAAGTTACAACTAATTTATTTTCTAAAAATTTCACAAACTTGCATTTAATTACTTTTAAAAGTTCATAGGGTAAATTCCCCATGAAGCTTAAAGTTAACCTTAGACACTGGAGATCACATCAAAATACTGTTAACACATTACTAAAAAAAACATTTAAAATCAAATATAATTCGCCATACCTTCCTTATAGAAGAAATGACACTCAAATGGGTACTGGTAGCAATCCCTCTGCACATTGAAAAATGGGTGGCAATATTATTTGGATGGCTAGTTCAGTATTGGACATTTCATAAATATCACTGTCAGTCGGATCAGCTCGGTTGAGGTTAAACAGGTGTCGATAGTTCAGACAAGGATTATTCCTGAGATGGGCACACTGCCCACTTCAATTCTCCTCCTCTTAACGTTGGCTTATGCCCAGCGGTTCATAAGAACTTGCGTACAGGCGATACCGCAAGGTCAAGAGCAATCTCGTAAACTATCATCGTCAGCAGGATCAAACCGGCTAAAGCTGAGACAGGGAATTCTCCACCTCCTGACGTTGGCTTAGGCCTAGCGGTTCCTCAGAACTTGCGTACAGACGCTACCAGAAGGTCAAGAGCAATCTCAGTAGAAATCATCTGCTACGGACCTCATTGATTCCAGTCGATTGTCACCCAGTTGACGCGCGTCTGCTACATAGGGGCCCAGGATTGACACCCGCAAACACTCCGTCCATGCAGTCCCACAGTTGCCACGGCTTTAATGCAGCTAAGGAAGCAAGGGGTGCCACACCACGCCGTTTAGAGGCAGAGTTGTGTTGCACTGCGAAACCAAAAAAAGTGACGACTTTCTTTACTTCACTTGTCGCCACCGCCCGAAGAATTGCGCCCTCGCGCAGGCTCTGGCTCGTTTTGGCTCCAAGTCGCCATCATCACCGAACACACGACGTCGGATCCTAGCAGAAAGCATTGGCCGCCCTAGATAGGGGCCACGGATACCGTGCCTGAGATGCAACAAAGTGCATGCCGGATCGGCTTCACAAAAAAACACAAGTACCACGCACTTGGAGGGCTATTCTCTCGAGATCAGAAAGGCATCTGAATTTTTACATTTTACTAAAAACGTCCAGAAATTTTAAAACGAAGGGAACGACAAAATAGGAAGGAAGTCCCCCAATTCCCATTCGCTGTTTCCCAAGCGCAATAAAAAAAAGGCGGTCCAATTTTGCCTCACACCATCGGTCTGCGAAGAGACGCTAATTTTTTATGCGCTCCACTAAAATTCGAGAACCGGAGGGCTTCTACAAACCGGGTGGTCCAAGAACCGGAGCCCGACACGAGCCACACCTGACAGGGCGATAAATTTTCAGAGATTTGTAGCTCAACTTTGACATTTTGCTGCAATTAATTCTCCGAATGTTTACAATCCATGTCAAATGCGCATACAAACCAAAGGCCCCAAAATTTCCAATTTCGTCTGTGCAGAGGCATAGCTATATACATAATACAAAACCATTATATACATTTCAAGTACATTACAGTTGTCCTTTTTCCTCCCAGAGTTACGTATTAAAAGATATAGAAATGCTTCATGACATATTCTTCCCCGCCAACAGAGAAAGAAGTCAAGCTAGGTGTACAAAATACTATACATAACACGTTGCATTATCATTATTTGTTTGCAGATTAATTCCATCACTTCTACAGTTAACATGTTCGAAATCTGTCATCTATCAACAGTTCAAATTTTTAAATTTTACAGTTCGAATTATATACATTTACACACATAAAGTACCATTTGATTTAACATTTGTATAAATTTACAATTTTAATCACTCTGCACCACTGTAAATCAATACACATTACAACCGAAACAACACAACAGCAAGTCCAGGAAGCCTCTATTTCTTGCCCTCTCCCAATGTTTACCTCCCCACCCCCTATTACTTTATCACTAGCCGCGTTGTTGTTGTTACTGATGACCACCTGTTTCGGCGGTGCCGATTCAAGACCAGTGACGCAGGAAAGGACGAAGAAAGACACAAGACGAGAGAAATTACAAGAGACGAGAGAAATTACAAAGTTTATTACAAGAACTCATCACTGACGAAGGTCGGAGGGGGTGGAGCTCTTCACATTTAGACGAGGGCCCAGAAGACGGAAGACTGACTTTATCCTCCAGAAACAACCATGCCTTATTTGGGATTCGAACCTGAGCCCACAAGACAGCAGCCGAAGACGCTATCCACTTCACCGCCTGGGCGACTCGCTAGCCGTTCTTGACATAATTTAATTTTTTTTTCGCATTTTTGCTGCATCACCTTAGATAATACGTCCAGTTTTCAAAATAAAAATGCAAATTGTATTAAAAGGGCAAATTCAGTGTCATTTCAAAGAATCATGCGTGTTATTTTGTGCAATTAAATTCAATTTAATGAATTATAAAAGAAATAAAGCGAAAATGCATTTACGTCTGAAGGGGAAATCTTGTGCCGCCCACATCAGATTTATTTCCCTAATCAATATTGCATAAAATAAATTAATAATTATTTTAATATTGCACATTATGTTGATCGCGTAATAGAAAACAGAAGCAATATTAATCGCCTAACTTTTTTGTGACAGCATCAAAGCAAACATCCAAGAATCGTTTTAGATGAACGAATAAATTATGTCTGGTAACAGAAAAGCAGCAAATTTAATAATAATTTTATTCCTGATGAGTATTTCTCTTTGAAAAAATCTGACACATTTCCATAAGACAAATTAGTCTAATTACTTATTTCATCAAGGTATTTATTAAACAAATTAGGTACTTTCTCTTCAAAATATTGCTTAAGTGACTTTTTTTTACGTTTTTTTTTCTTGCTCTATTGCCAGATATTATTAAATTAATATAGCAATAAATGGAACAACATATGTAAATCTAATTATGAAACATGTTTATATATTCGTTTGTGCGTGAAAAAAAATGAACTCGGAAAGTTTTGGAATTATTTATTTTTTGCTGTTTATTGTTCAATAATGCAAGCGGACAGTGAATAAATTAATTTTAGGATATTGTTTCTCATCTCTTGTTTGTATCGTCGTAGTTCAGCAAAATAAATTTGATTCTCAAAATGTTTCACATCAAAATATTATGTTCTGACAAGTGTTGCTTCTGATTATACCTGTTTGTGGGAAAATAAATTTCAAGATTCCAAAGCATAGCATCGTTAAGATATTTTAGAATTATTTATTTTGTACCATCATGCTTTTCCTAGAGTTAAATCAAAACAAAACAAAAGAAAGATCGGATTGATGTACAACATTTTATATTTAAAGACATAATTTATCAGTCTCTTTATATAATGTTCTGCAGATGTAATTCTTGGAATTTGTATTAATTTAAACCTTGTAGGTCTTCAATTTATTTTCTCCAAACTGAATAACCAAATCCTTTTTCATTTTAATCAAAAGCAGGCAAAAACACATATTAACAGAAATATCATAATTAATTTGTTTTTATTAATATTTTTGCTTCTTTTTATCATATTCCAACTCATCAATTCCACTATTGCTCATCCGGCTATAACTTTCAGAATCAACTAAAACATCGCGAATTTCATTAAGTCTCAATTTCTATCCCTCGTTGTTGACGCGACTTAAAAGGCCAAGATCTGTTAAGTACAATATTTTGTCCATAGATGGCGCTTGCAGTGCAATAATGAAATACCGAGAAAAGGGTGAAATATAATGTCGGGGTTCACCCAAGATCTGACTGGAACTAATGATTTTCAGTGTCGAGGTTCTCTGAAACAAGACCGCAAAGGATTAAAAATACAAGATATATCAGAAACGAGATACATTTTTAAAAACAGTCTTTTAAGATAATACTTCATGTGGTGGTAGGATGAAAGAAATGCAAAGCGCATATGAAAGAATGAAAGAAATACAAAGAAATGAAAGAAAAAAATGCAAAAAATGTAAAAAAGAAAGAAATACAAAGAAATGAAAGAAAAAATTGCAGAAAAGAAAGAAAAGCAAAAAAAAAAGATTATATTTAAATTAAGCATAATTAAACATGGTCGTAAAGCGTTAAGCCGTACATTGCATCGTGCCGCATTAGCCTACCATAAATTCCTTGTGCAAGTTCCCGGAATAAAAATATTAATTATACTACACAATTAACTTCACCCACCACACCACACATTTCAACTTTGAAATAAACATTACTTATTAAACACATTACAATAATGATTAAATTACAATAATTATACATATATATTCAAGGAGGAGATTGGATGTGTGAGACCGGATATATTAATTTCTTAAATTATTACCTTTCCTCCGTGAATACAAACTCTCGTATTTCCAACTTTCTCTATCTGAATACTGTCTCTTTCTTTTTTAACCTTCTGCCAGTTGCCACATCGTTTTTGCCCCAAGTCCTTATACGCCCTCCGTATCTCATTGGTTGTCCTCAGGGCGATGCGACAATACTTATTCATTGGTTAATTCTTTAACCAATCTGTATGGTTTCAGCTTTGCCCCCCCCAGTAACTTCTCTGACTTGACCACACCTGTAATTGAAGCTCATTATTCATTACTGACCTCTCAGGTCAGGACTGTTGCCTACGAGTGCCTATGAATCTGAGCTCTTTATATGACTTGTTAGATATCATAAATCTACTTACATTAGCACTGCCTAAATGCATCCTGTTCTCCACACTTTCATTTACGCATATTTGTGTACAGAATATACATGTTCTGCGGAACAGAAGAGAAGAGGGAGCAATGGCTCGGAAAAAACGTTAGGAGTCACTCCTGTTTGTCCAGAGGCTGTTTACTCATTTTTGAACAAATTTAAAAACCATATAATTAAGGTTTGCAGTAACAATATTTATTTCTTATATATTCTATCTGATGACCTTTCTCTGTCCTGTCATTCTACATTTTGATTTCCAAGATAGAGCTTCTCTTAAAATTATAAGCATTTTATTCCGGCTCTCTTTCACAGTTTTCCATAGTCCATCTATGGTTTTCGGTCTGCATTTAGAAAGTTCTATTTCAAAAAATCCAATAGCACAATAATCCATTGGTCACAATAATCAACAATATCCTTTAATACTTGTATCTTTTGTCTTTTTTTCAAGAAATTTAACGGTAAATTTTGATCTGTGACTGGTAGCTTTGCCCTGTTATCTACTTTATTAAGACTGTTAATAAAGGGGTGATATTACTTTTTTAAATAAAGGAGTTATCTTGGTAATAAGTTGAATTGTTTTTTACATTTTTTCCACTTTTCTTAATTTGAATTTACCTTTGTACGATAAGTCAGCAATAATCAAGAATCATTTACTGATACTTTCTATTTGATTCTTGGAACCAAGATTTTTGGTCTTTTTCTCTTCTTTTGCAATACTATATCGATCATTTTTTGTTACAGTCATTGAAATGGATCTATGCTTCATCAATTGTCCCAATATATTGCCATCTGTCACCGGCTTAATTATTTTCATACAGAATTCTACAGCGTATTCTGTGCTCAGCCACATGGCTAAACAACAGGCTGTGGACATTATGTTTTTCAGCTTTTTTAGGATTTAAACCTTTATTTTTTTTAATTTACAACCGCTATAAAGGTATATAAAGACAATGGAATTTTTCTCGTTTTTATCTGTCACCGGCTAAAGTATTTTCATAGAAAATTCTACAGCATATTCTACGTTCAGCCACGTATATCGGCAAAAGGTGATGAACATTATGATTTTTGGCTTTTTTAAGCTTTAAATCTTGAATTTTTATTTTGTTTACAACTGCTACAGAGGTATACATTTTCAAAAACAGTCTGATAATATAATAATTCCACAGCAAATTTTCTTGTTTTCATTTGTCATCGGTTAAAATAGTTTCATAGAGAATTAATTCTACAGCGTGTTCTACACTCAGCCACATATCTAGATAACAGGAGGTGAACATTATGCGTTTTATCTCTTTTAGGATTTAAATCTTTATTTATTCATTTTTTGTGTTTACAATCGCTACAGAGGTATATAAAGGCACTGAAATTTTTCTTGCTTCCATCTGTAACCGGCTAAAATATTTTGCTAGAGAATTCTACAGCGTATTCAGCGCTTATCCACATATGTTACCAAAAGACGATGAACATTATGTTTTTTAGCTTTTTTTAAGATTTAAATATTTATTTTTTATTTTGTTTACTGCCGTTATACAGAGGTATATAAAGACAATGTAATTGTTCTTAAAATCGGCGTATTTTATTTCTGGACAAGATACTTGAAATATTCGTAAATGTACGAACCTTCTTTGGGTTGTTCTTTTTCTGGTTAAAAGCAATGCTTCACGATTCATTATAGCTTTGTTCATAATAGATCCTGAGTAATAGATGCTTCAGACAAATTTTGGTTAATGCATGGATAGCAAATTTGATTGTTACCAATTTTTAATAACATATTTTATATTTACTGGATTAAAATAATGCAGCGCATTCAAAATACAATATTTTTAGATAATTAATTTTCTCTTTTTTAGAATAAGTGCTTTCTCTTTATTCAAATATAGTTAAATTAATATTTTTTCAGAAATAATTTTAAAGTATAAGAATATCCATAAAGTTAAATTGAGACATGCAAGTTTTTCAGCGAATGTAATCATAAATTTAAATATTAGGATAGATTACTTTTTTTAATCAGGAAACGTTAAATCCCTAAAAATTAGTAATTTAAAAGACTAATTATTTATCTTTTTTAAGATAGGATAAATCAGATTTTCTAATTTTTATTATGCTGTATTCCAACTACTTATTTTCCCTCACTATATTGAAAGTAAATGTTTTAATCTTTAGTTTTTTAAAAGATAATCCATTGTTTGCGAAAAATATCAATTCGCCCTTAGGTTTCTTGCAAATATACGAAAAAGTTAAATCAAAAATACTATGAAAAGCAAAAAAGAAAAAGTAATTACCATAAAAATAAATTTAAAGTAAATATAATCAGACTTTTCGTAGCAAATGATATATTTCTAAAAATTATATTTACAAATTTTAATAATTTTAGGAAATACTAAAATGTTTAAATGAATAATATGGTAATTTATAAAACAATTTTCAAATAAAAAATAGTCCAACAAACAAGTATGTGATAGAAACAAATAACTATAAAAAAGAAAAAATAATTTTATATAAACATAAATTTAAAGTAAATATAATCAGACTTTCGTAGCAAATGAAATACAGGGGTTGGACAAAATAATATGAACACCTGTGTAATAACAATACTCTAGGGAAACTTGTTGTATACTCCCGCTCTCTAGTGTTGAAGCGTGCTACGGTTAGAAATTCTTTGGTGCTACCTAGCGGGCGAGAATGTACACACATCAGTCTGTAAGTAGTAGTGATAGCGGTTGAATGCAAAATATATTGCGGCTTTAAAACTTCGTTATGACTGACCTCTGAGATTTCAAGAGGGATGGTTGTTGGGGCCCGTCTTGCCGGAGCCTCTGTAACGAAAACGGCCACCTCTGTTGGTGTCGGGAGAAGTACCGTATCAACTGTAATGACAGCCTATATCAAACAGGGAAAGACATCATCTGCCAAGCACAACAGTAGCCGACGGTCGAAGCTGACTGATAGAGACGGAAGGGCTTTGGAAGCGGATTGTGGCTAGAAAGCGCAGCAGCATCTCAGATAACATCTAAAATGAACACATATCTACAGAAAGCTATATCATCAAAAACTAACCAGCGTGAACTGCAAGCGGCAAACATTCACGCTAGAGCGGCGATTCCAAAACCATTGGTTACAACATGCAATACCTTGAAACGACAAAGATGGTGTCTCGAGCATAAAAATTGGACACAACAACAATTGGAGAATGTCATCTGGTCAGACGAATCGTCGTTTACATTATTCCAGACCAACGGACGTGCTTCTTTTGAAGAGCGCCAGCAGAAGCCTATCATGTTAACTATCTTCTTCCAGCATGGAGGGTGGATCAGTGATGCTGTAGGGCGCGATGTCGCACTGTGGTCTCGGCCCACTTGTTGCCCTGCATGAGCTAGTTACAGCACGGGATTATGTTAGTATTCTGACCGCCCGTCTTCATCCAATGATGCAAACTTTGTTCCCTGATGAACGATCTGTGTACCAAGACAATAATGCTCTCATTCACACTGCTGGAATTGCCGAGACTGGTTTAATGAACACGATAACGAAGTACAACAACTCATGTGGCCCCCTCATCCCCCTGGTCGTAATATACTTGAACCTTTGTGGGGTATTTTAGAGGGCAAGCTGTGCATTCGGTTTTCACCTCCAAGAACACTTTATGAATTACCGACCTTTTTGCAGGAGGAGTGACTACGTATCCCTGTGACTCTTGTGCATGACTTGTAATTGTCCATCCTATGTCAGATACAAACTGTAATTTATGCAAAAGGAGGGCCATCATAATAAAGATTTTGTTTCTTTTCACAGATGTTCATATTATTTTGTCCGACCCCTGCATTTCTAAGAACTATATTTACAAATTTTAATAATTTTATATTAAATACTGAAAAGTTTAAATGAATAATAAGAGTATTCATAAAGGAATGTGCAAATAAAAACCTGTTCAACAAACAAGTATATGATAATATATGATAAAAGCAGATAACCATAAAAAGAAAATCTGTCCACTGAAAGATTGGTAATTAAAAGAGGGATTTATTTAATGGAGTGATAGTGTAAATAACATATTTAAATATACGGATTAATCAAAGCTGTGACGTTGCTATGTTAACAAGAAATCGCGCCGCCAGTGCCGTTGCCAGTCCAGACTCGCTAAGCGAGTTACAGAGGTTGGCGAGGTGTAGAGAGCAGGGGGTTGAAAACCCAGGCCGACCGACTCACCTTAGAGTACGAGCTACTGATTGAGCGGCCGAGACTGAAAACCAGCGAAAACTGGCTTTCATGGTCAGCATAATCTATTGTACTGCATATATTGAAATATTTTTTTAATTACACTTGGAGATTTATATTTTCATATACAAATAGTTTTACAAATAAAGATGAGATAGTCATTATGATAACTAAAACGTAAGTATATATTTAAAGAATAGAAACTTATCTATTTTTTTAATTTTTTCAAAAGAGTTTTACATTCATAAATATCCAATATTCAATTAATTGAAATGATAAAGAGATAAATTAATAGTATTTATAAAAATTTAAACTGGTGTAAATACCAAAAATAACGAGCAGCTGGTGAAGCTACCTAGTACATTATAAAATAGTACATCGCATAAAATAACAAAATGTATAAAACAGCAAACAATTATTTATAACTATCAAAAACATACAAACGCTTAAATTCACAATTTCCGTAAAAAAACTTCAATGAAAGTTTAACCTGCCTGATTGCACAAAAAATCTCTTTAAAACATATATTTTGCCATTTTATAAATCTGCCCGTTTCTGTTAAGAAACACAAATACTTTCAAGCCACAGAATCCATCGAACAATATATGTCCTACCTAGTCACAAACATGGAATGTTTTTGAATTTTCACATTCGAATTTTTGAAATTTTAGATATTTCCCTTTGTCTCGAAGGTAAGACGGATTGAAGGACACCCAAACCAAAATTCTAGCTATAGCAGAAGTGCTCACCCCCCCCCTTCATTCACCGAATACCAGTTCGGTGAGTGAGTGAGGGGGGGAGAAGAGGATACAATATAGATAAGGGAATTTGAATAAGAAATAATCGAGACATTTTCAAAAAAGTCCAATTCAAAAATGGAATTAATAGCGAAAATGATCTTAGCTTCCAAAAATTTAAATACACGAGTTTTAAATGATTGGTTTTATTACGTTAAAACAGCAGTTTAACCTTAAGCAGTATGCAACTAATGCTTGCAATGCATAGTATGAATGCTATTTTTGTAATAAGATAAACTTTATTGGTTGCTACAGACTTTAAATATTGAGATATGTAAATATTATAAGCGCAATGAGCACTTCCAGGATATTTTTTCCTTGCCAAAAGATGTGTGGATTATACATGTAAGAAAATAAGAACCAAATCTGAGGAGGAAAATAAAACAGGTGAAAAATCTTATCCCTTATCCAAGTATCATCTGGCAACTAGTTTAGTGTTTTTAAATTAATATTTTCTGTTCTTAATCGAAACGGAATGTCAAATGACGTATCAAAAATGACAAACTCTCATTTATAAATTATTTTATATAAATTAATTTCATGCAATTTGAGTTTATATAAGTTAATCTCATGCAATTTGCGAACAATCCAACGTAAATTAAAATCTCAACAAAGTATAATCTCTTAGTTTTATACGCTTTTAGATTATATTTTCACGTAATTCAAATTTTAGATTAGTTTTAAAATAAATCTTGTACGAGAAGTACTTATAAAACTACCAAAGGGAAATATTTTTAAATAAATATTTAATTTTAGGATAAATGCTACAGCTTGTCTGCTTCAGACAACACGTCTCAAAATTGTTACATGGGAGAAAACTGTATATAATTCAGATTAAAAACATTTTTTGCATAAAACTCATTAATAAAATATATTTACTTTGCACTTGAGTTTTAAAATTTCGTCCATGTTTAGCTACTTTAGATAGAATAAGGTAACAATTTAAAAATAATCTCATTTTTTGAAAAACCTTTAAAGGTAGTGTTATTCGTGTTTTAAAATAAGATGTACGGGTATTCTACGACTTACGAGGCACTGCGTGTCAAAAAATACTCATGTGGGCAGTCTATGACTTTCACTACATAATGGAATAAATTTACTTTTTTTACAGAGAAATAATGGTGTATAGAAAAAATCTGATGTGGGCAACACATGGCTTTCCCAGCAGACTTAAATTCATATTTCCTTTATTTCTTTAATAATTCATTAGATTGAGTTTAATTGCACCAAATAACACTAAATTTGCATTTTTAATTCAATTTTTGTGTTTATTTAGTAATTGGGCATGTTTCCGATAGCAGCGTAACAAAAATGCAAGAAATCTCAAATATTTTAAGAACGGTTAATCCTAAAGTATAATGGAGTGTGTTATATTCTTTTCCTCGTCAAAAATTGCGTATAAAACAAGAATTTAATTGATACATTTCAGCATACGTAGTATTTTTTTTTTTAGATTTTGGCGATTTTTGATGGCCATTTCAAACAAAAAGGCAGGTTGTTATTTTCCGAATCGTACCAAAATTGAATCAGCACCAGATTGTCCCACAAGTAACTAATCTACCAAATATTGTGATATTTGGTCAATTAGTATTTTAGCTAGGGAGAATACATGAAATTTTGCAGGCCATTTCGTAGGAAATGGCGGGTTCTTCTTTCCCGAATCGTACCAAATTCTAATCAGCACCAGAGTATTCAATAAGTAACTTATCTAATAAAGTTTGTGAAATTTGGTGAATTAGTATTTTTGCTAGAGCGAATAAATGAAATTTTTACGGGTCATTTCGCAAAAAAAAGCGGGTTCTACTTTCACGAATCGTAGCCAAAACTAATCAGCACCAAGGTCATATCCAAGTGACTAACCTACCAAATTTTATGAAATTCGGTCCATTAGTTTTTGCGTTAGAGTGGATACATAAATTACACAGATAGACAGACACACACACAGACGTCACGCTAAAAATAGTTTTATCGTATTCTAGAGGTCTCGAAACGTGTAGATACGTCGAAAACTCGAGTTGTGATTTTCGACATGATTCCAATACTTTCCCTATACATTACCATGTGTTACAAGGAAAGTAGAAACAGCACAATTTTTGTATTGAATTTTTGTACCAGTCAAATTGAAACTGAACACTTTTATTTATTTAGTAAAGTAAAAGTCTTCATAAAGAAGAAGCTACATTCTATTAATGACATGTGAAATAATGGGTATTAACACGGTATTCTACGACTTTCGACGCACTACGTGTCAAAAAATGCTCATATGGGCAGACCATCACTTTCACTACATAATGAGATGACTTTATTTTTTACATAGCTGAATAATGGTGTCCAAGATGAACAGCACAATGTTTTTTGTATTGAATTAATACCATACAAATTTAAATTTGCCACTTTTTCTTATTCTTAGTAAAGTGAAAATTTCCATAAATATGCAAGTGACATTTATTTAATGACTTGTGAAATAAATACCTATTGACGAATGCCTTGGGGCTGAAATACAAAATCTATAACAAAAAGTAACTTATCTCGTGAATGCAACGAACTAGATCCATGAGAATAATATTAACAGATTTGTTACATAATCGTGCTGGACAATACTGACAATAGTTCAAGATATTGGACAATACTGACTACTGTTTGTATTTCATAAAAATGTTTATGTAATTCAGCAATATTTAATGTAATTAAGCAATGGAGCTCTGTGAGATGATCTTGATTTACGGCAAATATAACCGATATCCTAGAATTGCAGTCAGGAAATAGTATCGTCGTTTCAGTAAAGTCGGCATCCTTCTAGTGTTTTTACTCTGCGATTGGTATGCCGACTGCAATTAACAAGTTTATTTCTCTGTCAATATGGATAAGGGAGACAACGAATACAAACGGAAAATGATATGATAGATAATATAGCCTATTTCACGTCCTATCCATATGCGACTATCCGACCCATAAGCAATGAATATCTTCCTTAGTTTACTCGAGCCTGCCACCAGTTTACTCGAACCTGCCACCAGTTTACTCGAACCTGCCACCAGTTTACTCGAACCTGCCACACGTTTACTCGAACCTGCCATCAGTTTTACTCTAACCTGCCACCAATTTACTGAAAACTGCCACCAGTTTACTCGAACATGCCACCAGTTTATTCGAACCTGCCACCAGTATATTCGAACCTGCTACCAGTTTAATCGAACCTGCCACCAGTTTACTCGAACCTGCCACCAATTTACTGGAACATGCCATCAGTTTTACTCGAACCTGCCACCAGTTTACTCTAACTTGCCACCAGTTTACTCGAACCTGCCACCAGTTTACTCGAACCTGCTACCAGTTTACTCGAACCTGCCACCTGTTTATTCGAACCTGCCACCAGTTTATTCGAACCCGCTACCAGTTAACTCGAACCTGCCACCAGTGTAATCGAACCTGCCACCATTTTACTGGAAACTGCCACCAGTTTAATCGAACCTGCCACCATTTTACTGGAACCTGCCACCAGTTTATTCGAATCTGCCACCAGTTTATTCGAACCTGCCACATGTTTAATCGAACCTGCCATCAGTTTACACGAACCTGCCACCAATTTACTGGAACATGCCATCAGTTTTACTCGAACCTGCCACCAGTTTACTCGAACCTGCCACCAGTTTACTCGAACCTGTCACCACTTTACTCGAACCTGTCACCACTTTACTCAAACCTGCCACCAGTTTAATCGAACCTGCCACCAGTTTACTCAAACCTGCCACCAGTTTACTCGAACCTGCCACCAGTTTACTCGAACTTGCCACCAGTTTACTCGAACTTGCCACCAGTTAATTCGAACCTGCCACCAGTTTACTCGAACCTGCCACCAGTTTACTCGAACCTGCCACCAGTTTACTCGAACATGCCACCAGTTTATTTGAACCTGCCACCAGTTTACTCGAACCTGCCACCATTTTACTGGAACCTGCCACCAGTTTACTCGAACCTGCTACCAGTTTACTCGAACCTGCCACCAGTTTACTCGAACCTGCCACCTGTTTATTCGAACCTGCCACCAGTTTATTCGAACCTTCCACCTGCTGTACAGCATGCAAAAGTTCTTACTGATTCTTCTATAAGGGCTCTCATTATGGTAGCGAAAATGCAGTGAGTACGAATGTGTTAGAAACTTATTGAATGTACTGAAAACTGTGGTTTTAAATGATCCTAGTTGATTTCGAAACTTAAAAAACATGCTTATTTTCCCATGGAATTTGTCAGTAAAATATCTTATAGGCCAACAAGGTCGTTGTAATCTATTTTATTTACCTTATTTAAGTGTTATAATAACTTTCAAGCAGTGTCGTCTGTCTGTCTTTAATAGTTTCAGAAATAAACCATTGAAAAAATTGTTTTAAAATCCAGCTTAAGGAGTTCCTGAACAGCAATTCAATTTGTGAACTTCCCCTGGATTCATGAATTTTGTTGATTACAAGAGTACCGAAAAGTCAATAGAAAGTGGAGTGATTCAAGAAGTTTGACAATTTATTTCGTCCTAAATTTGGAATTTTGAGAACCAAATTTTTCTTTAGTTTGACTAAATGAAGGATTGACAACATTTTTGTAATTTTACATTTTTGATAGAGAGGCTGTATAAAATGCTAATTTTAACTTTTTACAAAAAAGGTACGGCATTTAAATTACTATTTCATAACTTGCTACTTTATTTAAAGTAATTTTGCAATTGAAACTATGGGTCTACAACCAACGGTTCAAAAAGTCTTCTGTTCGCTTTCTATGAGACACCATGTATGTTAGTATGAGTTTGATCGCTGCAGCTTCGTACAAAATGTGGGCACAAAACGAGTTAACTTAAAGTTACATTTAAGAAACATATTTAATTAATTTTAGAACATGGTCGTACATTGTATAGTCGTGAAACACTTGCGTTTTGCCGCTAATAAAACCCACCATAAAATTTTTAGTGCGAGTTCCTGTAAAAAACTAGTTATTAACATAATGCTACTCAATTAATTGTATCATTTTTAACTTTAAAATAAAATTATTTATTAAGAACATTTGGTTAATTATTAAATTGATTACGACAATTATCATATTATTTGCGTAGGTGATTGGACATGTGAGACCAGGTAAATTCTATTTAACAAAATGGTCTATAACCTGCTACAATAATTGATACGCACATATGCATATCATACTGGTACTAACTCAAAGTGTTGTACTCCTACTCATACTGAAGTCGATCATATCGTACTGGTACTCGTACTCAAGTCGATCTCTGTAGTACTACATCTGGTACTCAAATTTATCGTACTAACTGGTACTATGGCTACCTCTGGTTAGATCTGGGACTTCGGTTATCGCACTTTCTGCAATTATTGTACTTTAATTGATCTCTCCAACTTTCTATATGTTGCCTCCACTTTCTGCCTGAGGTCTGATAAGCCTCTTCGACTACCATTGACCGACCTCAGGACAATGCGACCAGACACCTTTCATATTGGTTAACATTTTTAACCAATTTCGTGGCTTCACTTTAGCCTCCTCTTTATGGCCTATTTGACCTCTCGGGTCAGAGCTGCTGTAAAACTGGGGTCCTTAAGTCTGATGTCATTGTCTAACTTTACAGACCTGATAAATAATGAACATAAAACTGTCGCACATAACCCTGATCTCACACAAACAATTCAAGCAATTCAAAGGTGGTTGCATGGTTGGACAGAATTTGGCGGTCTAAATGGAGGCTCGGAAAATTGCAGCACGTAATAAGATTTCTTGCAGCAATGTAGAAAACTTGTTATGCGCCAAAATATATAGAAAGATGTTTAAAAAATTTAAATCATACATTATATCAATATATTCGTCTATAGTTATCTGTTTACAATAACAAAGTCAGATTAAAAATATCGATATCTAAAAAGTATTAAAGCCAAATATCAATAGTATTGGAATAAAATCATTGATATTTTTCCGTATCCATTTCACATAATATGCATGTTACATGGTAATGTGAGTTTTAAACTAAGTTCATTGAACAAATAGGCTCACTCATAACTTCCTATGCTCAAAATAAGAAATGTAATATTTATGAATGTGATATTTATTTATCTTTTCTGGAAGATATTTCTTTAAGGATTAGAAAATTCAATGTACATTGTTATCTCCATTTATTTACTAAACAACACCATACATATTATTTTAGTTCACTGTTAGTCCAGTTAGTTAGCCTGAATTATTCGAGTTTCAAGTATATCATCACGTCTAAGTATTTTCGAAAAAAATCGGCTGGTTTTATTATTTTATTGTCTGCTGTGCACATTGCTTGTAATCGATTTTGATCTGAATAATATCTATGTGTGTGGGTTTTGTGGTGATAAATGTAAACACCTGAGACACTTATACCTCCAAACTTAATAGCTAAAAATGTATTTTGTTTTGTTTTGTCGAAAATCGGGTGCAGATTATGAATATATATATAAAGTATATTCAAGTATTGAATTTTAATGTATTGAATTTTTTCCCCGAAAAATTGGGTAAAGGATCTGCACGAGCGAGTGTTTTTTTCCCTTGCTTTCACTCGAAATATCTTCAAACTTACAAAATATAGTTATAAAGAGTAAGCGTCAAAAATACGCATTATAAAATTTAGTTTCTAAATCTATATTTAAAAAAAAAGCTGTAGTAGCTTTTGAGTAATCTTCCTGTCAATTTGAAGAAGATTGAAAAATTTTCGTAAATTTGCAATACTTATATTTGCAATACTTATTATATAATACTACCTATGAACCAAAAAGCAATAATTTGCAGCTCCTTGAAAACCTCATACGTGTATATAATGTCTTGAAACATCTATTTTTGAAGATTAGGTATAGATAGAGATTAGATGATGACTGATATAAATTCAGCCTATAATTCCTGGGGACGTTAGGAATTCACTAAATATTTCCACTTCTTTTTTTTTCTTTTCACATCCGATTTAAAAATTTTACTTAAAACATCTGTTTCTAAAAATTGACTATAGATAGAGTCTAGATGATGACTGATATGGATTCAACATCATATTCCAAGTAGGATGTTCACTGGAGATTTCAATTTGTGGATCTGGAGAGGACGTAACTTCCGTTTATCAGAAAAATCGTATGACTATACGAAATAAGTATGAAAAAGACAGTATAAAATACTTATTTGTTCCTGGAAAAGAGAGTAAAAAAAACTTAATTGTTCCTAAAAAGGAGAGTAAACATACTTAACTGTTCCTGAAGAAGACACTAAAAATACTTACTTCTTCCTGAAAATGAGAGTAAAAATACTTAATTGTTCCTGAAAAAGAGAGTAAAAGTACGTAATTGTTCCTGAAAAAGAAAGCAAAAATACTTAATTGTTCCGTCAAAAACGAAGTACACAGCATTTGTCACCATATAAAGGCTTCATAATAAATTTCTTGTTTTTATTATTTTTTAATTTTTTCTTGACATTATGAAATAGCGAAACCTACAACTGTAACAAAAATATTTTTAAGTACGGTAGTTTTTCGAATCTCCATGAAGGCCAATATTTTGATCCAACCAATATGGTGTCAAGATGCAAGACTGTGATAATATTTGGACCACTGTGATAATAAAGGACCGCTTTGTTTAAAATACGCGTAAAAATCTTAAAAATTCTCTTGAATTAAAATAAATCGCTGCGTGGTGCTTGGAACCTTATCTGAAGTACCACTATAACGCCTTTCTTAAATGTATGTTGGTCCTTTAGATATTCCACTACAAAACTAACAGACGAACAGTCAAACAGACAGACTAACAGACTTTCTTCTTTTATTATGCTTGATGAGTATAAGCACATCAAGCTGTAAGATGAGTTTTAAAGAATTGCTGGATTTCTTTAACTCAAAACTATTTAGCTCTGGAGTTTGCAATATAGCTGATACTAATGAAACATTCATTGAGTTTACATAGAGAAGCAGACGGTTCTATAGCAGACTTTTTTGAGGAAGTTTGAAGCATAGAGTTAAATTACTTTTACCTCAATCATTTTAAGTTTTTTAATAAAATAAATTATTGTAGTGTTGTGATTAATAAAAGAAATGTAATAAAAGTGTATGAGTGAAATATTTACTGCTTTTACATAGAGAACCAGGCCATTTATATTTCAATGACGACATTTGAATAAAATTAATTTTTTTCGATGAAGTTTTAAGTTTTCAAATATAATAGATTATTATAGTATTGTGATAATTTTAAAAAATATTACCGCTGAATATATCGCATTTTAGAGATGTTTAAATAAAATTGCTTTGCATGTGAAAAGTAGTTCATAAACAATGCTTTATGCATGAATGAATATTCTTGTTACTTACAGTCCAGGTCTAACATTTTCTATTTCATATCTATTTCAATTAATTGGTATTGAAGTCTACTTCATCAATATATCATTATATAATATATAAAATTATTACATCTTTAGTATTCAGGTAAAATAATTAAAAATCAGAATTTGCCTTTACTTTATGGTTCTTATTTTTTCAACTTCGAAAAAATAAGAAGTGTGTATCAAGTTGAACGTAATTCACTTTAATTAAACTCTATCTTCTTTATAGAAAAATATAAATGCTCTTCTTTTGCCCTTTTCCAAAAGTTTAAATATTTTACTTAGTAATTACTTTGTTAATTTTTGAACAATAAAAAGCATTTTATTAAAAAAGAAGTAATTAAAGCAAAATAATCATCGAATTTCTTTATAGACCTAATTACTTTTTGGAACCCGTTGAAAGTTTGGAATGAAACGGCATTAATGCGCTATTTAAATATTTTATTTCAATTAAAATTTGAAATGGAAATATATAACAATATGTTATTTCTAATAATTTCATTTGAGGCAGATATATTCTATGTAATATTTTTAGTAATATTAAAAAAATCATTAAACAAAATATTATACATTTCAGGATTTTTTGGATTGCCTTAAGTAATACACATATTTTATTCAATGATTTTTCTTTCGTGTTTTTTATTTAGTTTTGTTTTGTTTGTGACACGGAACCTAAAGAAAAGTTTCGACATTTTCTGGTTTCTTGAAATAAAAAAATATTTTTACTTATTTTTCTTTTAATTATTAATTTATACACTCTTTATTAAAAAAATCAAAACACCATGAAGAAAGTGACTGTTTTTATTGAAATTAAATATACGTACAGTTCATACACAGTTAATGAAATTATTACAAAATCAAGGCCACAGGACCCATCAATGCTTAGCAATTGGACATTAAATTTTCGAATCAGTAATTGGTGAAACGCTCCTTGGCGGAAATGTATGCTTGTGTACGTCTAGGTAATGAGTGATAAAATTTACTAATGTCTTCCTGCGATACATTCTGCCAGGCATTCCTCAATTGTTGCTCCAGATCTGCTACATTTCGGGGTGCCCGAATCAAGCGGCCTAACATATCCCATATATGTTCGATTGGCGAAAGGTCTTCTGGACTTACTGGCCAATGAACAGTATCAATAGCACGGAGATAATCCACAGATATACGAGCCGTATGTGGCGTGGCATTATCTGGTTGGAAAAGGGCCCCAGAATGGCGTGCCATGAAGAGTAACGTATACGTCCGCAGGATTTCAACAACATACCGTTGAACTGTTAAAGTTGTACGCAGACTAGAGACGACCTGTTATCGTAAGAGATAGCACCCCATACCATCACACCAGGGGTAATGGCTGTGTGCCTGTGTAAAACAAATGCTGATTGTGACCGCTGGTCCAGGCGCCTCCATACACGTACCTGTTAGTCATCTGCTAAAAGACTGAAGCGTGATTCATTGATGAACAGTATGCGATGGCAGTCTGCTGTCAGCCATGATGTTCAGTTAAGACACGAATCCAAACGACTCTGTCGATGTTGCGGGGTTATGGACAGACGTCTTAAAAGCCGCAGTGAGCGTAACCCCACCACAGCCAAGCGCCGTGAGATGGTGGAAGGTACCGCGGGTGGTATGGAAGAGGCTGTAGAACGTTGGATGGCGGACAATGATGCCTTTGGGCCAGTTCGGAGCTGTCGCACAATCATCCGATCTTGCCTCACGTTCGTGCACCTTAGCCCTCTAGAGCCTTCATTCCGACGATGAGTTCCTTGCAGCAGCCATTGCTGCCAGCATCTTTGCACAGCAGTGTCCGGTCGGTGCCGGTGGTGGCCTATTGCTCGGTATGACCAGCCAGCTTCACGCTTCCCGATTATACGACCACGTTCGAACTCGTCTAATTGCTTATAAGGTCTTCGGCAACGTCGTGACGGCATTATTGGTTGTGTCTTCACGGAACTGCAACGCCGATAACGAGCAAAGGTAAACCGTCCACATTTTTAACCTGTTTTATAGGATGCTACTTGCGCAGTAGAAACGCGCGCTATGACCGAAGTTAACATTCATTGGTCTTGCAAATTTAATAATTTGCATATTTAGTATAGAATTTGCATGCTATATTTCGAGATGAACGGATTATTTTTTAGGGGTGCTTCGTGTTTTGTTTTTTTCAAAAGAGTGTATTTGTAATGTTGTCAAAGTCTAATAGAAAATGGTTTATTTTGTCCACAAACGTTGAAATTATAGACGATGAAACGTTTAACTGTAACGATTGCAATCCCTCCAGGAGGCGAGCGTGCAATCTGCGCGAGCAAGAAGCTCCTACGCTCTATTACTGGCTCCTACGAGCTACTACTGCTGCCTCCGCGCTACTACTGGCTCCTACACACTCCTACTGACTACTCTTCTGGCATCAAAAGATAATAAAAGGAATCATCAAAATTGGTTAACTGGTTTGACCTGTATGCCAATCAGCAGTAAACGTGACAACAACAAGAACAAGGAGAACAAACAAAAAAAAAACGTTCAAAGAGGCAGTTTTCGGCAACATTTCTCTCTACTTGTTTTTTACTGATTTGAATATTTTTTTCGTCTTTAGGAATGTCCTATGACAGCTATGAAAAACACTATTCCTGTCAATTTAATTATAGTCGAGATTCACGTTGCTAAAACACCCTTATAGTGGCGTGAATTAAATGCACACTTGGAACCGTTTGCGAATTGCTTGTGAATTAGTTGTATAAAAGTTCCATTTGGAACTTTTATACAACTAATATACTTATTTGGAACTTTTATATAACTTTTATAACAACTTAACTTTAATGAATAAAAACAATTTTAAATATTTCTTTTAAAATTCGAAAAATATACTCAAAATATCGTAAAATATACAATAAATCGGAATTAATCAATATTAATCAATTAATAAATCTGTTAATAAATCAATTAATAAATCTGTTAGTAAATCAATTAATAAATCTATCGAATATTAATCAATTGACCGGTTTTCCTCTTAAAAATACGAAATAAATTATTGTATGCAACAAACTTAACTGCTGGAGAAATTTACTGGTAGGATTAGTTATCAGTACCATTAACTGGTGGATAAACGTATTTCTAACGATAACAAATTTATATGTTCCCGAAAATATTAAATGAATTCCTGAAAGTACAACTGAAGTACGATTGAAATTTTTAGGACAATATACATAACAGTTTTTATATATATATATAGTCAATCTTGCTTTGCTACATTGCGTTTTACTACATTTCATTTTAAACTCCTTATTTACTTTAAAATATATTATTAATTTATTTAAAGGAACGAACTTAATAGCCGTCTGAAAATTCTAAAATAGCTTACATCTCTTTTAAAATAAATTAAAATTTACGTTTCTGAATTCCTCCTAAGTTAATACAATACTTTTTTAATTTGATGCCTAAAACAGCTAAATTTTATGCATAATTTATTCCTTCTTCCATTTCTAAGCTTACAATTAAATGAATATGATCTTATATATTTCCATAAAATTCGAAAAATCTACTTTTATGAACGTGACTATAAATAAAATGACGATAAGTAAAATGCAAAAATTTTACATATATAAATACATAAAGATAAAAATTAGGCGCATATATCAAATACAAAAGTATTTAACCTAAGTATATTTTCTTTTCAAAACGCCTAAAGTTTTACTATAAATTTCATTTTACTGATTGTATATTACTGGTTTAAATTTTCCACTTTGAATTCAATACAATTAACACTCAATATATATAATGAAAAATAATAGTCTTACTTAATAAAAGAAGATAGGTGCATTTATTCTTTTTATCTATATATTGGTCGCGTAGCGGAAAATCTAAGCAATCCACAGTTAAGAAGTTATATATAGTAATGGTTTAAGTCATTTCCCAAGACACCTAGAATCGTTTGTTAATTCGAATTAGCTTTTTAGTTATTTTATAGTAAAGCTCAACTTTTAGCACTTTCAAATAAATCAGTTGTGTAATGATCAAACTTTGTACAAGGAATAGCTGAATTATCGTGAACTATAAATTTTTATAAATATATATAAAAGCAATAAATTTTTCGTGCCTTGAAGACATACTTAATTTTAAAATTCAGACATAGGAAAAGGCATCAACAATCTGACCTCCGTAATTTTGCAAGGGCCAAACTACAAATTACACACTGTTCCAAAATAAAAATTATGTTTCTATGGTCATCCGTATATTAATTATGATTTTATACGGTTTTCGTTTATCGGTAACACAGTTTTTCGTAAAATACCGAAACCGTTGAGAGGGAGGGGGGTCATTGTTATAATATGAAGGTCAGAATCCAGTGATCTTAGCGACAAATTTGGCAATCTTAATGACGAGGGAACTCGAGAACAGCATATCACGTTAAGTTCTGTAATCAAGAAAAAATTATTTTTTGTACGATATAGTTCAGTTTTAAATTGGAATTTTGTACAAAATCAGTGGTCCTTCTTAATTTTGAAAACCGATGTGGTAAGTTCACCCAAAGTTGGAGGATATACTGCACTGATTATTTAAATCAGGCCTGGGTAAGACATCGATCGTGATTCAACGGTGGACCACCAAGGACATTTTGGTTGATCTACTAAATTAAGAGAAACGCATTGTAACTGAAAAATATATATACTTTATGTAGTATATTAAAAAGTATTTTTTTTATCAAAATCACGTTACAAAATTGACAATGTACGCCGTTCTGGAGGAAAAATAATTAACTACTTTCCTTGATTCACAGACGACCACATAGAGTATGAGCCTAAAATTTTAAAGTTTTTCTTATCTACCGTAAATATTTAAAAAGAAATAATATATAAATTAAAAATCAAAATGCTTTTGATAAAGTATGGCACTGTTGAGACTCAGACCGTCCGACCTACCAGAAAGGTGTAAGGTGACAGTTTGGACAGCCGGGAAGTGCCACCCAATTTAGACCGGAACCCAGTGGGGGAGGCATTCACAGGGACCGTACCCTCCTTCCCCTACCACCAACCTCTCGGAAGGACTTACGGACACATGTTTAACGTGATCGTACTCCGCGTGAACACGGCGGCAGTTTTAGCAGTGGCTGGAATCGAACAAGGGCCTACCGAGTGCAACTCCAGCGCGCTAACCAATGGGCTACCGCGCCCCAAGTATGGCACTGTGGATTAGCGTACAAATTGATCGCTTTAAAAGTACCTGACGCTCTTGTCAAACTTTTAATCTCATACTTAAATAACAGACACTTTCAAGTCAGAGTAGGAGGTAACTAATTTACACCCAAGCTCATTAAAAGTAGTGTACCGCAAGGTTCTATCCTGGGCCCGATACTCTTTAACATATACCTGAACGACATCCCCAGGACTTCGAACACAGAGTTGGCACTCTATGCAGACGACAGTGCGATACTTGCAAAACACCCCTATGTCTCAGTAATGCACATACAGCTACAACAACACTTAGACATACTCCGAACTTGGCTGGAAAAATGGCGAATAAAATTAAACCCCAATAAATGTCATTGGATTTATTTCTCTAGAAAACGTAAACCTCCGCCGCCTCTGTACATAAACAACCATGCCCTACGCGCGGAAAAATCTACTAAATACCTAGGTGTAACGATAGATTCCCACCTAACCTGGAAACAGCACGTAACGAACTTAATCAAAAAAGCGTATATGGCCACAGGAGTCTTATACCCAATGATAGGAAACGGAAATCTAAGTTATCAAAATAAACTCCTAATTTATAAATCGGTCATCCGCCCGGGAATGCTGTATGCAGCACCCGTATGGGGATATGCCTGTAAAACTACAATAGACCTCCTAGACACAAAACAAAACAAAATGCTACGGATTATCAGGAAAGCTCCCAGGTATTTAAGAAACTCGGTAATTAGGAATGACTTCAAAATAAAAACTGTTAGAGCCCAAATTAAAAAGCTAGCGCTTAAATTTTACAAAAATTTGCCATCCGTTCCAAACGAACTATTATTCAATCTGCATAATTATGATCATCGCAAGGCCAAATCTCGTAAGAGACCCCGCGCTGTTCTAAACATCGATAATCGGAATTAAAAGATCCCACCTCAAACATCTGATTTTTAAATAAAACTCGCGACTTTTATTTTATAAAAAAAAATATTCTAAACTCTAAACTACCAAAATGCTAGGTAACCCTTAGATCTGCATCAACCCCCCAAACTGCTTAAACTCTAAATGTGCAACAAACTGCCACACTAGGAGCTAGGACAAATAATAAAAAGTAGTAAATAAAAACCTCGAACCTCCAATTAGAGTCACTGAATTAATGTCACAGTTTGACGATAAGAACCACATATTGAAACTGGAGATTAAAGGCGCTTCGCGCCTGGTGCTCTGTCCTGTACGACACGACTTTGTTTTTATTTGACCGTAATGTAATCAAAAACACTGATTCGAATACAGGTGAAGCAAGTTAAAATAATTACAATTGGGTTTATAATAAGCAAACCATATTACTGCAGAAATACTGGTTCCGTGGTACATGATTATTGCTTGAACAGTAGTATAGCTATAAAAAATTGTCAAAATCATTTTCACTCCGTAATCTTAATAACGGCTGAAGTGATTTGGCTCAAATTTTGGTGGTATATAGTGTAGATGTGAAGGTAGAAAAGAATTCAAAAATCACGAGTTAAATAGTTTGGCTCAGAAGTTAAATGAACACATACTACACATAAAAAATACACTAGTTTCCAATGCACTTTGAGTACATCTGAAAGATTGAATATTTATAATCACGAATACTTTGCAGAGTCCGCATTGAGGGTAAGAGCTTGCAATTTCGTCACAGTATCTCAATTGGGAGAGCAATGGCTCACTACGAAGACTCATGGTTCGAATCAGCAGTGGGGCAACAAAGTTTTTTACAATGCTGCCCGAATAGATTACTACTGTAAGTTGTTGAAATAATGTAAGGGTCTGAAAATGTCCCTAATACTAGCAGAAAATTTCGTTAGACTCTGGAATATTAGGTTCGAAATTTCAAATCGGGGAACTAACAACCGTCATTATTACAATACTCTGTACAATAAATTTGACAATGCTTTTAAAAGGGATTTTGGCAACACCTTCGATTCAAGTTATAAATGACAACGTTACTGATAACTGAACTTTCATTTCATGCGAATCATTTATTGAGCGGTGTTGTAAGAGGTGTGACGAAAGAGGAATCGGTGTGTTTTTTCAAAAAGGTCATCTTTTCGATTTCGAACATTTTATATTATTGGATTTATCTCTATCGGTTCCATGTTCTTGTTGTGTGTTCGTCTTCTGTTTTGACGTTGTTCTGGAATATGACCACAGGTAATATATGGCTCCCGGAGTGTTACCATTGGTGTAAAAGTCGACTCTTAACCGGGAACTAGTGGTCACAATCCCCTAGGCCTTTTATGTATTCCCAGTTGGTCCTTTTTCCTCACCTTTCTGATACTTGTCTCGTAGCTTTTGCTTAACTGTACTTCTCGACATTTACAAGCTGCTTCGCGCTTTTATATCTAGTTACTTTTTTGGTACACTTAGTACACTTGTATATTCTCGTTTTATGACATACACACACACACATATATATATATAGCATAAACGAACAAAGTGGACATAAAGTTTTTTAAAAGGCCAACAGGAAATACATAAAAGACTTAGGCGGATTGTGATCCCTAGTTCCCGTTTACGAGTCTACTTTTACACCAATGGCAACACTCACGGAGCCATGTATCACCTGTGGTCAATTTCAGAATAATGCCGAAACAGAACACGTCCATTCGAAGTAAAAGTCATCCATAAAAGGAAAATCCCCCAACAAAAGAGACAATATATAAGCAATACCACAATAGAAAACGACACTTACGACCAACTCAATGCCATATCCGAACTACAATTACCATTCATCCGTCTAAATTACACTCGTCAACTTCACACGCTTAAATAGTCCCTCTCTGCATCGATGCCATTTTATTTCTGGAAATAAAGGTGTTGCCAAAATCCCTACTGAATGCATCGAAAACTTTACTGTGCACCACATTGTAACATTGACAAATAAATATTAAAGGATAATTTTCTGTTATAGCTTCCCAAATATAAATAGTAGCATTTTTTAACAGATCCTTTCTATATCCATGCATTCTTTTACTACGTTTAAAGTGATTAAAGACTATATTTCGAAGGATCCTGATACTTAAATTAGAATACCAGTTAATTATATAATGTATTCTAAATCTATATTGCCTTCATTTATCATAAATTGTATAATACGTTGTCTTGCTAGGTGTTAAATGTATACTTATATCCTGAAAGTTGATTACCATTGATTTATCCGAGATATTCTCAATAAGATTCAAACACTTTGCATAAAAGGAAAAATCAAAATCATATTTGGCTCCTGTGTTTTCGTGTGCAATTAGGATGTCATCAATAAAACGAAAGTATACCATTTCGTTTATTAAGTGATTACCTTGTTCATAATGATGTAAATATAGATTTGCAATAATATTGAGCATCCTTCATCCATTGGCACACCTTTAATTTGTTTGTAAAATTCGATACCATTATACAATATATTTTCGTATAATACTATGTTCACAACGTGTTTAAATTTTTGAATTGTGACACTTTGCTGTAATTCAAATGTCTCATGTAATTGCATCAAAATATTATATAGATCCTCCAAATTTATATTGCTGAATAGATCTTGGAAATCATAGCTTCTATATAATTGGTTTGCAGGTAGTTTGTCTAAAATTCCCAAAACTTGATCACTGTTTTTTATCATAACGGAACCATTACTTAAAAAGTGATTCAAAACTGGTTGTAGATATGACATTAGTATCTTATTTGCTTTTGTGTTATATGTTTGAAATGCTACTGTCACAGGTCGAAACTTCACTGGTTTTTTGTGAAGTTTGGGAATCATTGCCAAATACGGGTAACGCATATGTTGCAAATCAATCCCAATACGCTTATGCAGTGTTCAAATTCTATTATCAATTTCTTTTAGTTGCACATTGAGCTTTTTATAGATTTCCTCATTCTGATAACATTCTTTTAGAATCGCCAAGTAGTATGATATGCATGTGAAAGTGAAATTAGATGCCGCCTTGTCGGTGTAGGTAATCGCATATCTATTCCATAAATCATTTAGGTCATCACGATTTACATTACTCACTTCCCGTATGTTGTACGAAATATGATAAAAACGACGAAATTGACAACACGATCACGCCATTCATCAAATGCATTCTCAGGCAAATTGTATTTTATTGCCATGCGATATATAAATTCCTTCAATTCCCTATAGTAATTCCCATATATATCATGAAATTGCTCTGTCCGGAATTTGGTACCTTTATTAAATGCTGCTCGCAGTTGACTCGCATTGATCACTTTCAAATCGCCTGTCACAATATGTCGATATTCTTCATCAATAAATGGGCTTGATACACATTGACATAACAAATTATCATATTGCTTCATATTCTTACCTATTTTATTGTAATTATATACCTTACGTCCCGTTTTCACCACATAACGGTATGGCATACAAATATTAAAACTTCTAATAAGAAAGTGCCTTTGATGATAGTTTAAAATCCTTTTAAAAGGAACTTTATTAAATTCTCTATTTCTAAAAGTCGTCATTAAAAATTCTTTATGTATATATATATATATATATATATATATATATATATATATTTGAAATATGTAATAATAAGAATTATGTAAAAATAAAATAAAATATATATATATATATATATAAAAACAATTCAAGTAATATTAACATCACCATAGAAGCAAATTCACAGCCACAATGCCGATAAGAGGAAAGAACAGCACCGTCCCAAATTCGATGATTAATCAGAACTAAATTCATCCTAAGGTCTGAGTATTTAATTCTAATTAACCCAAACAAATGCCTGTTTCAGATTAAGCAATAGCACATCACTATAAATGCTTAAACTCAGACTACAGGCAACAAAAATTGAAAAAATGAAAATAGGATACATTAAGAAATTTTGTATTATGCGGCATGAACCCTTCTTCTTCCACCACGTGTATCGTGATCAACCTCAACAGCTTAATCTAGTAGCACCGGAATGAACAAGTCGAAATTCTACCAGGGAGGCAGTACGAACGTTCACGGAAGTACTCCCAAACCCGTCCAGTGAGTCTAAGCTGGAGACTGGACAAGCAATTCAGAATACAACTTCCCAAACATGCAGAACTGAATATGAATATGAATCAAAGATGAAAATTCCTACTAAACAAGTAATTCATAGGAAAACTGGATAATCGAGAATGCCACTATACACCATTATAAGGGCGCTCAAAACGTAGTTTCAATACTGACAAAAGTTACATTTTTTTGCGAAAATAAAATTCAAAACATTAATGTTAATGCATCTTATTTTCCGATTTTTTGATTTTTCTAATGTTTTTGACTTAGTTTATTATTTTTCATTTTTATTTATTTATATAATTAATAAATAATTATATATAACATGCACATATATATACATATATATATATATATATATATATATACACATATACATATATATATATATATATATTTTTTCTCTCTCTCTCTCTCTCCTGTATGTTAGTCACTATAATTGGGAATGTTTTCTAGGATGTTATCGAGTGAAATTTGATACACTGAGTTGATAATTTTAATAACAAAATTGGGGGGATATGCATTATTAGTCGCTGTACTCAATAATTCCATAAAGTGCGCTAATTTATAATATTCATCACAAATTTTATTGATTCTAAGAGCCTGGTTTATTATAATATTTCTAAATACAGATATATGCAAACAAGAGTCAAAATGTTGAATTTTTGATGTATTAAATCTAAAATCCTATCTTTTATCATACAAGTTTATTACCATATTACAATTTTGTAAATTTAAATTTAAATTTAAAAAGTTTGCAACATTAGAGTCATTATTACTTGCATTTAATTGTAAATTTTTTGGATAAAAGTTTAATACTATAGGGATATTATTTGGGGATACACATAAAATGTCATCTAAACATCTAAACATGTGCATATTATGCAAGCTTGGATTAATGTTTTTTTCATAGAAGAATAAATACAGATTAGCTAACAATTATGAGGCACACACCCCTTGTGGGATACCAACCTGTTGTTTAAAAAAAGTACCATCATGTTGAATATAATTCTCATAAAGAGTGAAGTTAAGTAATTTTTTAAAAAGAAAATTTGAATATTTTTGGTTGATATTATATTTTTCAAAAATTCCTAAAATAATTCTATACAGATCATCCATATTTATATTATTAAACAAATCTTTGAAGTCAAAGGTATAAATACTATGAATATTAGTTAGAGTTTTCAATTTCTTAACTAATTCAAAACTGTTTTTTACAATATGGCAATTATTTGAGATTTCATCTGACAAGGATACTTCATGTAATATCTTTAATAATAATTTTCCAGCATTAGTAATGTAAGAATTATGCCCACTGGTAATGGTTCGAAAAGCAACAGGTGATTTATATATATATATATATATATATATATATATATATACACATATATATATACATATATTATATATATATATATATATACATATATTACATACATAAATATATATATATATATATATATATATATATATATATATAAACTATATATATATTTCATTATAATATGCTTCGCAGACACCCAAGTCACCACTGTAGAAAAGATTTATTCATATTCCGACATACTCATACCTTGTAGTAAAAAAAAGAAGCTATCTATATCTCTTTTTATGTGATCTTTGAAAAAAATGTATCACATTTTACCCTACTTGCTCAATTTGTCTTATAGATATCGTGCTGACAAATATCATGGAAAAGTGATTGATTCATATTCAGAGATGTTTAAAATATGTAGATCCATCAAATTCAAAATGTCAGATTTTTTACCACATGTTAGGTGTATTGAAGAGAAGTAAAACTGCTTACAGTTTTTTTTTTATGAAATATAATTTTATGCATTATTGTCCTGAATTAATATGCGACTTTCATTTTAGGCACTTAATTTTTACAAAATCATCTATTTTTCATTACAATTCAAATACACGTCTAAATAGTTGAATATTTATAATCACGAAAACTTTCCATGATTTACTTAGCATTTTCGTTAACGCAGGCATAAATGACAATTTTATACTTTCTCTGAATTCTTCACTTCTAACTACAAGAAAAAGTTTAGTTATTTAAAATAAATCAGATTTATTTCGAAATTTTTTGCAATGTGCGAGATAAAATAATCAAAATTCTAGAAGTGAAAATCGCATTGCACTCTGTAACCTAAAAAATATTTCTATTTTCTGACGATAATATTTTTTTCTTACGTCTAGTCAGTTTGATTAAACATTTTAAGTAAATACACTTTAAATTTATAAATAAATTAGTGAGCAGGAAAAAAATATTGCTTATATTGGAAATGTTAATTTTTCAGAGGCTAGTAACTCTTAAGTTCCATCAGTGAAAAATTTATAAAAGATTCAAAGGAAAATAAATCTAATTGTGCATTGAGTTATTATTCCTTTATTTAAATGCATTGAATTAAAGAAATAAAAAAATACAGTTCCAAAATTTGATCTGTTGAGTAAATGAAAAGTTGAAACTAATGATCAAATTACTCGCTTTCTCAGCATATTCAGACAAAAACGCAAAGTTTCAGTGAAAAACTTTTCTGATGAAAAAAAAAAAATTCAGTAATCAGAAAGTGACTTTAAATATTTTGCATAAATTTTAAATAAACATCTATGTTACAACTGGGTGTATAAAGAGCATAAAATGTGTGTACTAATAATTATACACTGTCTCCAGTATTTTTGATTTGAACAACATTTGGCTGAAATCGAAGCATTACGAAAAAGTTTAACATTTTGACGCTTATATTTCTGAACCTAATAGATAAAAATTTAAACAATTTTTTACTTATTTCTTGGAAAATGTGAGTTTATTTATGAATATTTAAAAGTAATTTCGATAGTTTGATATTTTGAATATTTGTTTAAACGAAACTAAAAAGTTTTTTCCGAACGAGTGCTTACCTCTGCTTACATTCTCTCGAAACATCTAAACTAAAAAGATAAATAAAAACACTATGCGACAAAAATGTTCCGTAAATAAATAACGTTTCTTTACTAATAATTTGTTTTATAATATAATTGTGCTTTTCAGAGAAACATGTTATGTATATATATCTAATTCAAGAAGGTTGACAATGCTTCGTTTTTCAAAATTGTCGTATCCTAGAGATCCCAAAATGTATACAGGGTGAGTCAGAATTGTTTTTACAAAAGCAGAGGGGTGATAGTACCCCACCAGACAAGCAATAATTACCATGGAACATAGGGTCGCATTGTATTCAGAGAGGCAGAAAAAAGTAAAATTAGAATACGAACCTGCACGTACACCAGTGTTGGGAAAGCGAATGAACGATACCAAATGTTGCACAAACAGATTTATTGTGCAGCGACAAACTCACAGCAAGTGCTCAAAGTGGCGACCACGCGTGTCGTTGCACCGTTCACGCTTGCGAAGGAATGACTGACGCACCCTCTCGAAGATCCCGGGTGATGTGTTAATGTGGTCTGTGGCAACAACGATGGGCGCGACGAGATCTTCCGCCGAGTCCACAGGCGCAAGGTTACTATATCTATAAGGTTGCGCCACTTCAGCTCTAGCCAATGAGAGCACGTAAAGACGCAACGTCACTTGGAGTTAAATGTCAGGAACGGCCCGGAGACTCCAATGCTAAAAGATGCTAACAAAATTAATTTAATCATTTTTTTTAATTTAAAATTTTAAATAATGAAATAAATACTCAAATAACATTAATATTACTTGAACACAACTTAAATATGCAGTACAGGGGTTTTTTGGAAGGGTACATCTATATAAATAAAAATGAAAATCTGTCTGTCTGTCTGTCTGTTTGTCCCATCATCACGCGAGAACGGCTGAACCGAATTTGATGAAATTTTGTGGGTAGCCTAGAAATAGCCCCACTTAAAATTTAGTCCATGTCTTGAGATTCTACGACCAGTGGTTCTCGAGATATTAGTAAAAAACGAAATTTTCGTTTGTCTCATCATCACGGGAAAACGGCTAAACCGAATTTAATGAAATTTTGTGGATAGCCTTGAAATAGCCCCCCATAAATTTTGTCCAAGTTTCGAGTTTCTACGACCAGGGGTTGTCGAGATATTAATGAAAAACGGAACTTTTTCTTAGGAGATCTACTCTCCAACTCCGTGGTTTATCCAAACGGAAAGGATGAAAATCGTTTGTTTAAAACGTCAACGTGAATTAAAACTTCATTTCTGAGCTTAGTGCAGGATTTTTGCATTAATTAGTCACTATCTGAAAGCATGAATTGTTTAAAACATGAATTTTAATGGAAAACCTAACTCCATGGCCAAGCATTTACTAAACAATGGAAAGTATAAAGAAATCAAAATGGTTATTATTTTTGCATTTTATGGGGAAGAGATCAAAATGGTTATTTAATTTCGCAGTTTATGAGGAAGATTCTTTATTATATTATGTTGCATAGCAACGCAATTAAATTAAATGTGTTTCTTAATATTTGTTATTATTTTTTCTATTTGAATAATAAATAAATAGATGTATAAATATATTTTGTAAATGAACGGTTTGATTTTTCTTTTAATTATATTAATTACGGACTGCGTACATCACTTTCATTTGACAAAGAGTTTTTAAGCTTTTATATTGTGTTTAGCTAATAAACTCATATTGTGTTTACCAATAAACTCATTTATCCGATTGTTGAAACAGAAAAAGAGTATAAAGGGTATATCTTCTAATACAATTTTAGTGTTTGCATTTAGTATATACAAACGGGATCAGGATGTTTTATTCTTCAGATCTGCAATTTCAGAGCTACGAATTTGGCGGAATATTGCTAACTTGGCAACTTTTCTTAAACTTTGCCAAATTGGCCGAAATATCGCCAAATTGCTAAAAACGGCGCAAATCAATGAAATTAAATTCGTTTTTTTAGAAGACAGTACTGAAATGATGTTTCGGTAGCATTTGTGGGTCAGTCTATCCATCCTACTTAGTAACACATTTATCGAATTTTTAAAATATCACCAAGTTGATAAAAATGTTTGTGAATCTACAAAAATGTCATGAAATTGATAAAATTGCGCTTAATAAATGAAATTAATTGTGTTTTGTTAGGGAATAATATTATGATGATGTTTCGTCAATTTATCGCAAAATGGGACTATCAGTTTTACAGTCCCACTTGGCGATAAATTTGGCGATTTTTTAAGTTATCGCTAAATTGAAGAAAATATCGCCAAACCTTTCATGGAGATAGCATTATTCAGACGATATGATTTCCATCAATTTATTTAAAGCAACTGATATCATGTCGTTTAGCAATGGATATAAATTCAATGTGTTATGTGGCATACGATTTTAATTAAATCTTTTCCGATTTGAATAATAAAGATATGTATATAAAATAAATTTCATTAGCATTGCATTTTTGACTGGAAAATATCGATTACGGTCTTCAGGTTACACATTATTATTATTGATACTTTCGGGGATTATTGATTCAGGGATTATTGATATTTTCAAATTATTATACCATTGTTATATTATATCAAAAATTGTTGAAACTCACATATTGTACGTTGTGCGAGTAATCTTCTATAAATGCACGTGTTATCTTCTAATCTACGAGAATATAAGTAGTACAGGTATATAGGCATATATTTTGATATATATTGGCATATATTGGAATCAATTACGACCTTCTGGTATAAAGATTACGGGGATAATTGAAATATTCAATTTATAATGTCATCTGTTTTATTTCGGCAAAGATTTTTTAGACTCATATTGTAATAAGGGTAATCTTCTACTAACATACAGGCATATTTTCTAATCTGCGACAATATAAGTAGTATGGGTATATATATATATATATATATATATATATATATATATATATATATATATATATATATATATATATTCCCATATAATTTTAGTGCTTTCATTCTGGCATATATTGGAATCAATTACGGGTTTATTGATATTTTTCATTTATACATGTAATCTACTAATACAGGATATATCTTCTAATATTCGCGTATATAAGTAGTACGGGTCCTATACAATTTCAATGCTTTCATTTTGCATATATTGATTCAATTCCTTTTTTTTTGTAAATTTGCTTTCAAAAGGGGCCAGGATGTTTTATTCGGCATATCTGCCCGTGACGATAATTTTGCATGATGAGAACAGACTTCTCTTTAGGAGCAATAAATTTAATATTTTAACATAATTTGCATATGAATCTGAATTATAAGTTTATATTTTATACTCCGTACGAAGAACGGGTATGCTGCTAGTATATAATAAAACTGTATTTCCCTTTCTGAAAAATATAAATCATCTGAAAGTTTCGTTTCGCTTTTTGAAACCAGTCAATGTTATTACAGGAGACGATGTTATTTTAAATGAATTTTGTTTTAAATACACGAATTTACAGAAATATATTCGGAAAGATTTTTGTAAACAAGCAATCATTTTAAAATTTTCATTATATACAAATAAACATCGCATAATTTCTTTCTAAATGCATATAAAGTTATTTTCGATTATGTTATCTCTAATAATTGAAAATCAAAACAATAATTAAAACGCTAACACTAAGAATTTTATGTCTTTTTTTTTTTTGGGGGGGGGGGGGGAGGGATGTACTTATGCGTAACTAGTAAACGATTTAAGTGATGCTTCTATAATTTATATGAATTTTGTTCACAATTTGCATGCACAAACATGCACACAACTTGAAATCTGATTTAAAACAGCGGTTCCCAACCTTTATCCCCTTGAAAACCCGCGCCTGTTTATTTTCTTAAATCGCACTCCCCCCCCCCCCCATTTTTTAAATGTAATAAAATTTAATTAATAAAATGTAATGTAATAAAATTTAACTAATAAAATGTAATGTAATAAAATTTAATTAATATAAAATGTGCGAGATTAAATCCTCTTAGATTTTTCAAAAATTACAAGAACATCATTAGAAAATATATAAAGATACAAATAACTTGTTGTAAAATGAAATGAATAAAAAGTATACTGTACTTTCGTCTTTTAAGATTTAAAAATCCTACATAATGGAACTTCATGAACTAAACTAATGTTTCGAGAAAGAAGTGCATTTTCCCAAATTAATATAAATTTTACAATGTTGACTACTTTAAAAGAAAATTTTTGATTAAAATTTGCATTATTCAACCTTAAAAAGAGGAATATAAATAAATTTTGAAAATATAAATGTACTTATAGTCATTAATTTCTTAATAAAAAATATCTTTGGTTTAATAAACGAATTTAAATGAGTCCTATTCTTCAATACTGAAATTTTTGCATGTATCTGAGGTTGGGAAACACGACTCTAAAATATACATTATATTACGAAAAGAACACTTACGCATTCACATAAAAAAAGCTAGCATTGCCTGGAATTTAAGATGCAAATATTTGACTAAAATTCTAGTTGAACTTGTAAAAAGTCTTCGAAACCAATAAACACTTTAAAAATACACGTGTTTCAAATAAAAAAAAAACCGCGCGCCTGCCGCGCCATCTTGTGCCGCGCGCTGTAAGTAAACTCCAACTCCAACTAACGTCACAGAAAGTGTTCGTGGCAGAGGAGTGGCACCCCTTGCACAGGCGTCTTGTACACTAAAGACTTCATGTGGCCCCAGAAGAAAAAGTCCAGTGGGAATAACTTGCAGCGTTGAAGTTGTGCCGGTTTCTAAAGGGCAACGTGTGCTCTGATTGGCTATCGCCGGAACCTAATAGGAGCCAGTTGTGCTGAATCTGCTCCCTGGACATTTGCATACGGTAACTGCGTTCGTGTCTGGCATAGGAGATACTACGTAGGCAGGTACACAATGACGTCCGAGGCGGTTCGACGTGCCTCTTTTCTGCCTCTCAGAGTGCAATGCGACCCTATATTCCATGGTAATTATTGCTCGTCTGGTGGGGTACTATCACCCCTCTGCTTTTGTAAAAACAATTCCGACTCACCCTGTATATCAGTCCGAAACTCGAGCTGCAATTTTTGACACAATTCCCATACTTACCCTATACAGGATGTCCCAAAAACATTGACCTCGGCTTTTATTCCTTAAATATTGATCTTGGACATATATAATGAATTACAAAGTTGCGTAAAAAAAAGTACAGAATTTTATGAAATCGATTAAAATTATCAAGGGAATTAAATTTTAAGAAATACAAATTTTGAATTTTTATACCTTCCCCGTACAAAAACATTTCCAAGGAGTAAAATGTGACCCATGCACTAATAAGGTGATGTACAGAATTTCAGCATTTTATCATAAAGAGTCCCAGAGCTTTGAAAAACAAAAATGGAGACTTAAATCATTTTTCGATGTATCGACATGGGTTCTCAGAGGGGAAAAGTCATGTCGGCAGATCGCGTTTCAGGGGTCATACACAAATTACGAAAGAAAACAATGATTGTATAAATAAATAATAATTTCGCTATTTATTCGTACAAAAATATCTACACTGCGTAGAAAAATGAAAATGATGTAGATGCCCTGCTAATCCAGGAAACTAAAGTTAGAGAAAACAAAAAACTAAATATAGCAAACTATAATAGCTATCATACCCTTAGCTCAAATATAACTGCTAGAAATCCCCATGGAGGAACAGCAATATATATTAAAAGTAATATTCCCCACGAGGAAATAAACAACATAAATCTTCAAGGTATAGAAAATACTAGTATAAAAATTAAAATAAATAATGTAAACCCATTTATCCTAACTTCAATATATGTCAAAAACATGAGAGGTATAAATGTAGCTGCGCAGCTGGAACTGCTCTTCTCGCGATATCCAAACACAATACTCGCGGGCGACTTCAATGCACACCACCGAGCGTGGGGCAGCAGGAGAGCCAACACACGCGGTACACAGATACATAGATTGCTAAACACAACAAACACTGACATCATTGCACCGTCGAGACCAACCTGCTTCTCAGGTGCCAATGGCTCATTCATAGACTTTGTCCTAACGAGAAACATAGAATACGCTCACACAATTGATACCCTGGATGAATTCGACTCGGATCATCTACCGGTACTGGTGACATTCAATTTGAACACTCCCCTTCCAGCCTCTCTGGGACAAGAGAGGGTGAACTGGAACGTTTTCAAAAGAGCACTTTTCGAGCCGCATTTAGCAGTACCCAACGTTATGAGCACGGCGGATATTGACTCTGCCACGCACACACTCACAACAGAAATCAGGAGAGCTATTGCATCTGCCACAACACATCGTGAGTCATCAAAAATGCCAACACTTTCCCACCATGTCAAACAGTTAGTTAAACAGAGAAATAGAATGCGTAAGACATGGCAGGCTAACAGAGACCCTACCCTTAAAAGGGAGCTTAATAGACTCACGTGTAAAGTCAGTGAAAAAATTGTCGCAGAAAAGCAGCAACAGTATAAAGAATTAATCGAATCCCTTAGCCAGGAAGACGTATCGCTCTGGCAATTCGCTAAAAGACTCAGAAAACCTCAAATTAAACTCCCGCCACTAATAGATGGCGCTAATATTGCGTACTCAGACGAAGAAAAGGCAGAGGCGCTTGCTAGGCATTACGAAAAGCAATTTGAACCAAACCACGATCTAATGTGTCAGGACACCCTAAGAATGGTTAGACAAACTCTAAACAATTTCAGGAACTCCCCGGTCACGGCTGAGATTAACCCAGCCACCCCGCAAGAAATAGTAGAGATTATCAAAAACCTTAAAAACCGTAAAAGCCCAGGGCACGACAAAACCAGGAATATCGCGGTAAAAAACCTACCCTTAAATATAATATTTTACTTGACCATCTTAATAAATAAAATACTAGAACTAAATTATTTCCCCAAAGAATGGAAGGAAGCGATAATTATAGCGATCCATAAACCTGGTGAGGATGCCTCAATTCCAGCCAACTACAGACCAATCAGTTTGTTGCCGACACTTAGTAAAATTACTGAGAAAATAATTCTTAAGAGACTGAACACGCACCTTAGTGAGAATGACATTATCATTCCGGAGCAGTTTGGATTTAGGCCAAAACACTCCACCACTCATCAATTGCTGAGAGTGGTAGAGTACATTTCTTCTGGTTTTAATAATAAGACACCCACAGCTGCGATTTTTCTTGACATCCAAAAAGCCTTTGATAAAGTGTGGCACTGTGGATTAGCTTACAAATTGATCCCTCTAAAAGTCCCTGACGCACTGGTCAAACTTTTAATTTCATACCTAAATAACAGACACTTTCAAGTCAGAGTAAAAAATAACTTATCTACACCCAAGCTCATTAAAAGTAGTGTACCGCAAGGATCCATCCTGGGCCCGACACTCTTTAACATATATCGAAATGACATTCCCAGGACCCCAGACACGGAGCTGGCACTCTATGCAGACGACAGCGCGATACTTGCAAAACACCCTTACGTCTCAGTAATGCACAGACAGCTACAACAACACTTAGACATACTCCAAACATGGCTGGAAAAATGGCGAATAAAATTAAATCCCAATAAATGTCATTGGATTTATTTCTCAAGAAAACGTAAACCTCCGCCGCCTCTGTACATAAACAACCATGCCCTAAAAGCGGAAAAATCTACTAAATACCTAGGTGTAACGATAGATTCCCACCTAACCTGGAAACAGCACGTAACGAACTTAATCAAAACAGCGTATATGGCCACAGGAGCCTTATACCCAATGATAGGAAACGGAAATCTAAGTTATCAAAATAAACTCCTAATTTATAAATCGGTCATCCGCCCGGGAATGCTGTATGCAGCACCCGTATGGGGATATGCCTGTAAAACTACCATAGACTTATTAGAGACAAGACAAAACAAAACCCTAAAGATTATAAGGAAAGCCCCTAGATACTTAAGAAACTCGGTAATTAGGAAAGACTTCAAAATAAAAACTGTTAGAGCCCAAATCAAAAAGCTAGCGCTTAAATTCTACAAAAATCTGCCATCTGTCCCAAATGAACTATTATTTAATCTGCATGACTATGATCATCGCAAGGCTAAATCTCGTAAGAGACCCCGCTCGGTACTTAACTTTGATATTCGGTACTAGGAACGTCCCACCTTAATCAGTTGATATTAAAGAAAACTCGCGATCTTTGGTTTTCTACAAAATGTTTAAAATCCTAAACTGCTAAAATGCTAGGTTACCCTCAGATCTGCATCAACCCCCCCAAACTGCTTAAACTCTTAATGTGCAACAAACTGCCACACTAGGAGCTAGGACAAATAATAAAAACAGTAAATCAAAAACCTCGAACCTCCAACTATGGACCAATGAAATAATGTCACAGTATGAAGATAAGAACCACACTTAGAGATTGGAGATTAAAGGCGCTTCGCGCCTGGTGCTCTGTTCTGGACGAAACTCTATGAAGGTTTCTAAAGGGCAACGTGTGCTCTGATTGGCTATCGCCGGAACCTAATAGGAGCCAGTTGTGCTGATTCTGCTCCCTGGACATTTGCATACGGTAACTGCGTTCGTGTCTGGCATAGGAGATACTACGTAGGCAGGTACACAATGACGTCCGAGGCGCTCGACGCGGTTCGACGTGCCTCTTTTCTGCCTCTCAGAGTGCAATGCGACCCTGTATTCCATGGTAATTATTGCTCGTCTGGTGGAGTACTATCACCCCTCTGCTTTTGTAAAAACAATTCCGACTCACCCTGTATATCAGTCCGAAACTCGAGCTGCAATTTTTGGCACAATTCCCATACTTACCCTATACAGGATGTCCCAAAAACATTGACCTCGGCTTTTATTCCTTAAATATTGATCTTAGACATATATAATAAATTACAAAGTTGCGTAAAAAAAGGTACAGAATTTTATGAAATCGATTAAAATTATCAAGGGAATTAAATTTTAAGAAATACAAATTTTGAATTTTTATACCTTCCCCGTACAAAAACATTTCCAAGGAGTAAAATGTGACCCATGCACTAATAAGGTGATGTACAGAATTTCAGCATTTTATCATAAAGAGTCCCAGAGCTTTGAAAAACAAAAATGGAGACTTAAATCATTTTTCGATGTATCGACATGGGTTCTCAGAGGGGAAAAATCATGTCGGCAGATCGCGTTTCAGGGGTCATACACAAATTACGAAAGAAAACAATGATTGTATAAATAAATAATAATTTCGCTATTTATTCGTACAAAAATATCTACACTGCATAGAAAAAATAACTTTACACAAAGACTACAAAGCTTGTTCAAAATATTTTCCAGCCATACCAAATATCCATTAAAGATAAGAGGCAGATATTATTTGCCTAAGATGCATTTCTGCGTTGCGTCATTTGCACTCTTGCTGTAAACATTTACATTTTGTGATTAACCTCACCAACTTTGTTTAAACATATCTTTGGAACTTTTTATGATAAAATGCTGAAATTTTGTATATTACTTTACTAGTGTATGAAACACATTTTACTCATTGGAAATGTTTTTGTACGGGGGCCGTATAAAAATTTAAATTTTTATATTTTAAATATAAATATTTAAATTAATTTAATATTTAAATATTTTAAATCCCCTGAAAATTTTTATCGATTTCATAAAATTCTGTACATTTTTTTACGAAACTTTGTAATTTATTATATATGTCTAAGATCAATATTTAAGGAATAAAGGCCGAGGTCAATGTTTTCGGGACACCCTATATATTACCATGTACTGCAGGGAAAGCAAATAAGTGTGAACCCCATTCTGCCCATATGCGCGGCAGAATGGATATAAAACAATTTTTTGCATTTTTCGTTTTAAAATACTAACTTTTGAGTTTTTATTGTTTTATGTCCTATATAAGTTCAGAAATATTTGAATTAATTATAATATTTGGATTTTTGTTTTCTGATCTTTTTACATATCTTTTACACTTTCAAATTTTCTGCAAACGATTTATATCCCAATCCTCCCAGGTCTTCATTACCGGTGTTTCTGTATTTACAAATATAAGCAGTATGCTTGCATGAAAATCGATAAGTATTTAAGATGAAACGGCAGGGCTTATATTGAAACTTAGCTTAAAAAAATCTGATGTGGGCAATACATAACTTTCCTTATATAATGCAATGAATTTACTACTTTTACAGTTTCAAAAAATGTTATTCTTATAGTAGATACTTATATTCTTTCCAAGATATTAAATTTTCTTCAATTAGTCGTCATTTTTATCCATTTGGCGAGATTGTTGTTAATTTGGCAACAATTAAAAATGTCGCCAAGTAGGCAACATTCCGCCAAATTCGTTGCCAAAATCTCGCCAAGCGTAATGGACGGAGAAATAAGTTATTCTTACATCAGATAAATGACTATTGGCGTTCAAATACAAAAGTATTACTCAAAGTATCTTTTTCCATGAATGGAACGAGATAGTTCCACGAGAATGATGTCATTAAATTTATTGCATGGTATTGCATATAAAAAGTGAACATGTTTCTCAATAGGAAATATTTTTTTTTAATTTTATATGACTTTTTGATAAATTTTTTGAAAAATGTGCAATATCTCGAGAACGGTTCATGTTAGCGTTCTAAAATTTATGTCAATCGTTTTCTAATAAAACAATACATAAGAAATGTCTATTTGCGTAACTTTATTAGCGGTTTTGATTTTTTGACGATTTTTTCAAAATTTCACTCGAAAATTTAGGGGGGGGGGGGGGGTCTGAACATTCGATTGCGTATAAAAACAAAAGGCTTCCAGTGTTCACGGATTGTGATTTTTGTACCAAATTTCGTTCGAATCGGCCCATTCGTTCGTCAGTTATCGTCTCCACAGACTCACTGACACACACACAGACATCACCTCAAAAATGTTTGATTCCTGATCAGGGATGCTTGAAACGTACTCTCCCGTCGAAAACTCGAATTCTAATTTTAGACCCCGTCACAATACTTATCTTATACATTATGTATATAAGGAAAGTAATAGAGCTATATGAACAAAGAACATCAGTAAAATGAAAATATTTTAAAAATAATGATAACGATAGTACACCTCTAGACATAAAACAGCAAATTTCGATTAAGAACTATTACATTATACTACCCCAAAGAAAGATGATTGTTTAAGATTAGTTCACTAAATAAAATGAATGAAAAAAGACTGAAGCATATAGAATAATAAAAGCTGATAAAATAAAATAGAAATACGAATTTTTAATTTTCGAACTAATCAAATCATATTTTATAATTTTAGTTATATTTTAGGTGTAAGTAAATTACATGTCAAAGACCAAATTATTTGTACATATTAATATGCTAAATGATGTGGTAATTGTATTAAATATTGGAAATTCCTCATTGTTCTCAATCATTGAACAACAAAATGAATTGAAAATATAGTCCCAAATTGACATAAGTTGATTGAAGGTTAAAAGAATGAATCGATTTGATGACTCATAAAAGTCATTTCATAATTAGTGTCTCTCATCAAAGTAGTTTGGCATGTAATGCCACTCATGAAAGTAATTTGATAAATAATGTCATTCATCAAAGTGATTTGATAATTAATGTCCACAAAGTAATTTATTGAGTGACATTAATTCGTAGACTGTTATTAAGAAATATAAAAGCACTGAAAATTAAAGGTAAACTAAAGAATAATAGTTTGGGTGCCAAGCTAAAAGTTTGATAATAATGAAATACTAAATTCGTACAAAAGAGGGTTTTACTCTTTTGAGTTATTTTTATAGAACAAAAATCGGCCATATAAATTAAGGACAAAAATTATTTTATACAAATTAGACAACTACAGATAGTCGGAATACTGAAACATGTTTTTCTTTATCAACAACCAAAAAACGCCCAGATTTTCAAATTTGGTATAAGAAAAACGTTTTCTTCACTTTCTTCTAACCAAGAAAGTTAAACAAAAAGTTAGGTTGCCAAGCTGAAAGTTTGATAATAATGAAATACTAAATTCGTGCCAAATAAGGTTTTACTCTTTTGAGTTATTTTTATAAAACAAAAATCATCCATATATATTAAGGACAGACATAATTTTACACAAATTAAGCAACTAGCAGACGGGCCAAATGCTGAAATAAGTGTTTCTAAATCAACAACCTTAAAACGTCCAGATTTTCAAATTTTGGTAAAAGAAAAACGTTTATTTCACTTTCCTCTAACAACGAAAGTTAAACTTTATCCATTGATTTGACATAAAATGTGCATATTTTAATTTAAATGTTTTAATGTTGGCGGCTCGGAACTTCAGGAATAACAGTTTCAGTGGCGTGATTCCCTTTGACAACGAAAATCATCAAAGCACATCACGCTACTGGCACTTGTCTTGTCAAATATTAAATACAGATAGTCAAACGAGTCTGACAAATTCGCCAAATATTTATAATAATATTTATATAAATATTTATAATAATAACCCATTCATATGATGACTTTAAGGGAAGCAGCGCTTATCCTGCGTCACCTCAATAGCCGCCACTGATTTATAAAAAATTTCAATGACTTCTACAGATGTGTCAAATCAAAGCAGCCAAACAATTGGGTTAGTCTCGTATATATTAGCTAATTAGGTAAGTGACTCATCATTGCTCAATGTCAACTGTGCTTTTTACCCTTCAATTTTGCTGGAGACGACGCTAGAAGCTGTTTGAGCGGGAGCTCTGAACTATCAGAGTGGGGTCAGCAGAAAAAAAAACATTTTCACAGTCCCTGGAGGGTAAATTAAATTCCCGGTTGTGTTATGTTCTGTCCCACTGTCTGTAATAAATGTGTTGTTGTTGAGACCCAGACCGTCCGACCTAGCAGAAAGGTGTAAGGTAACTTGTAATAAATGTGTGGAAAAATTCAATCTTTTAGCTCATTAGGGAGTGTCCAGAGGGTCTGATAAGTATTTTCAAAAAGCCCCATTTCCTTCGCCCCCAGGGGGATAAATTGAAAATCCGGCCCAGTTAGGTTCTATACCGTAATCGATAATATATGTTAGATAATATATTTTAATCGATAATATATATTAGGTCTTACCGTATAATATATATTGCCGTAATCGATAATATATATTAGGTCTATCAATACTAAAGTGACCACGCAAAATCAAATAAAAGGGACTGCAGTGGCCCTAGTAGAGAATATTAGAAGATGACGAACTTGAAAACACGGCGAGGTGTGTAAAAAAGCCAATTAAAATGTTGTATATCATTGTCAAATTAAAAATCGACATCGGGAACGAATAAAACTACTAAAATGAAGGAAATCCATACATAAATATAGTAAACACGTCTAAAATATTTCACATATTTTCAATCAAAAATTACAAGATCACTAAACTGTATTTAAAAACACCACCTTGGCGTACAGGAATAATTTTACATTTTGGCAGTGGCGTAGAACCCTTTGAGACTCAGAAGCTGACCCTCCCCTCTTTATTACCTAATTTAAAGATACTTTTATATTTTTTAATATAACTTTTTGAATATATATATATATGTCTTACAATTTACTTACTTAAAATGAGATGTTTCATAGTATTTTCCCCTTTAAAACACACATCTACAAGCTGAAATCATCTAGCCTTTATGGCGAATTGAAAGAAGCATGATACGAGGGTCACACTGAAAATTTTGAGATACGGCTAAGTGGGACAAGTTAAACTTACTCACTCTTAGGAGTGTTCAAAGTACTCCCCTCCAACATCAATGCACTTTTGTAGGCGAATTTTCCAAAGATTAAATGCTTCAAGCCATCCATTTCTTGGAATCGATGAAAAATATGCTTTTATAGTCTCATCAATCTCATCTTCGGAATGAAAACGACGCCCACGTAAATTTTTTTAGATTAAAAAGTAGCCAAAAGTCACACGTAGCAAGATCAGGAGAATAGGGTGTATGTTCTATCACTTTGATGCTTTTTTGTTCAAGAAATTCGACTGTTATTGTTGCTGAATGAGAAGATGCATTGTCATGGTGAAGCATGAGTTCCCTAACATTCACTTCCTAGAGAGTTTCTGGAAAACACTTAGTGGTGTACCAGTTAGATGTAACTGGCTTCTGTCCCTCTAGCTTTATGACTTTGACCAAACATGTACTTCTGAAAAACACCCATCATTGTTGGTTTGGTGTCATCTTCAAAGACCCATACTTTACTTTCTTGACGTGTTGGAACGTCAGAAAACGGTATGTATGTTTCATCACCAGTTATGATTTAGAAATAATGCGGTGTTCATCATCATTAAGTAATTTTAGGTTTTCTTAACTGATTCTGACACGCTCTGCTTTTCGGTGTTCTGTTAAATTATGGGGGGCCCAACGACAAACTAATTTTTTTCATATGCAGTTCTTCATGAATAATTTTATGTATAGCTGTGGATCCAATGTTGAGTTCCTTCTGTTTCATTTAGAAGGTACAGCCATTATCATCGATTACCATTATTCAAATGGCCGACGCATTTTCTGAAACTACAGCTGACAAAAGTCTTTCTGTGTATTCTTCATCCAGGAGAGAATTTCAACCTCTTCTAAACTCTATAAATAATCTAAATACATTGGCACAAGATGAAGCATCATTTCCATATGCTAATTGTAGACGTTGAAGGCGTTCTTCTTGGTTTAGCCCCACTTTGAAATCATAGAAAATCATAGCTCGATAATGCTGTAGCGTCAACTCCATTTTATTTTCTTTCAAAATTTATTCTACGATAGCTAAATTGTAACTCTTGCCACAAATTATCGTTTGCGGACATAAAGAGTTCAAATTTAAATATCCGACCAATATTTTTGTTCTAGCGTATATCGTATGCCCCTGTCTAAAAAAATGCCAGTGTGACCCTCGTATTAGGCCTACTCACCACAACGCCCTGGCTGATCAGCTAGAACTATAAACTAGCTTCCTGAAAGATGCGGCTATTTCTTCCCCATTTTCAATTCTTTATAAACAGCGTAATGACAGACAATGATTGGATACGGGACATGAAGTTTCAGGAATAAATATTTCTTAAGCAAGGCTAATGGATCCATTATTTGGGGGCAAACATGGTTCTATTAATTAACCTTGCAGTAAAAAGTCATATGTAAAACTAAAAACTGTGAGTCATTTTCCACGAATAACATGATATTTACCTGAATTTAAACAATATCAAGGCGAAGAAACACACTAATATTGGCTACCATTAAGTAATGTAGTTTGTGAATCAGACTTACATATCAACAATATGGCGAAGCATCCGTACGTTACGTATTTGTGAGTTTTAAAAAGAATAAATCTGATTTCCCCTTAAAAATCACGTTACAGAAGAATCTCTGTTAAACAAAAGCCATTCATTATTTTCTAACGGATTTTTAGCATATTGCTGTTAAGATAATTTTAAGTTTTCAAAGTATAGTATTTGTAATTAATTTATATACAAAATTGTTCAATGATACTGTTGACTACAGTGTTCTTACCCATTTTCAGTGCACTCCTTTGAATTGCTTTATTTCATTAGTTCTAGCTGTTTATATTTACAAAACTGAAATATTTTTCTATCACTTGCTAATAATATTCTAATATATTTCTTCTTTATATATAGGCGCCTGTAAAACTTTTTCCAGGAGGGGGGAGGGTGCTGAAGCACATGATATACAACATAGACTGGCTTGATGCTCGCCTTAGTTACATTAATGTCCAAGGGGTTGCCCCCCCCTTTACCTCCCCTATGGGCGACCATGACTTCATATTTAATAAAAGGATTGTAAAAGTTCATCTAATTTAGAAATAAGAAAACATTCAAAATATTATATCTTGTATGTATTCATCTTACATAGGTAGCATTTTAAAATCTCGTGCATTTCATACACTCTTTTCATTTTTATGTAAAATTATTTTATTTTATTCACCAATAAATAAAACTTATTGAAATAAAACTTATGAAAATGCAAATTCCAATTATAAATTCCCCATTATAACACCAAATTCTCTGCAAAATTTTCAGTCACCCCAGTCAAACATCTCACGCTACGCTTCTGCAAGTTAGAGTGCCATAGAGCTTTCAGACGTCATAAAGTACATCATCAGTGGCAAGTTTTTAATATCGGTTTATCCAATTTACCATATGCAAATTTTATATTCACGATTTTGGGTTGTATAAAGCTCATGTCTGTCAAATCCTTAACATTGCCACTAATGATGGGCATTGTGATGTCTGAAAGCGTTATAGAATTCTAAAATGTAAAAAATTTCCTGTACGTCAAGATGGTGTTTTACATATATTTTAAACATCTTGTAGTCTTTGATAGGAAATAAGGCAATACATAACCGTAAAAATCTGATGTGCGCAGCACATGACTTTCCCTGCAGACTTATATCCACGTTCTCTTTATTTTAATTAAATTTAATTAACTTTTAATTCAATTTTAGTTCTCTTTGGGTAACTGGACTCATTTTCAAAGGTGGCGTAGAGAAAATACGAAAAAACTAAAATATCTCGAGAACGGCTGATCCTAGTGTAATGGGGTTGGTCTTATTCTTTTGATTGTTAAAATTACGTGCAAAACAAGCATTTAATGGATATATTTGAGCATACGTAGTATTTTATTTTAGATTTCGACGATTTTTGCGAGCCATTTTTCAAAAAAAGGCAGGTTATTCTTTTTGGAATCATATCAAAAGCTAATCAGCACCAAGGTAACCCACAAGGGACTTATCTACCGAATTTTGTGAAGTTCGGTGCATTATAGTTTCTCAACTAGAGTGGGTAAAGGCTTTAAGAGCCATTTTGCAAAAATAGACGGGTTCTTTAATCCCAAATAATACCCAAAATTAATCAGCACCAGATTCGCCCACAAGTGACTTACCTACCAAATTTTATGAAATTCGGTCATTTACTTATTTAGTTTGAGTAGATACAAAATCTGCACAGACACACAGGCAGACACACAGACGTCGCGTTAAAAATATATTTTTCGTATTCCTGAAGTCTTGAAACGCATAGATCCGTCTAAAACTCGAGTTGAGATTTTCGGCATGATTCCAATACTTTCCCTATACATTACCATGTATTGCAGGGAAAGTAAAAAGTCATATTATCGTCCTTGCCAAAGTACACGGCAATATTCTCTTTGGAATCCAAACGTGCATTGTATCTAACAGTGGACATTTAAACTGACTGTACACTGGATTTCAGTTCATGTGTTGTTTATTGTACCATTGAATACAATAATGAATATGATCACAATTCACCAATAACCATATTGTTTAAACTAAATATCTTCTGTAACAATTTTGTTGGATTTCGAATATTAATCAACAAGCTAGCTGATTGTCCTCTTAAAGAAACGAATAAATTATTTTATATAAGAAATTTAACACGAGGAGCAATTTTAGGAAAAATATCTTTCCTTCCAATGATACCAGATTTAAAGGTTTCAGTAAATATTAAATTCCCCTGAAAAACGATTAAAATTTTCAATGCAAAATGTACAATAAATCGGGATTTCAAATATTAATCAACTGCCCGGTTATCGTCTTAAAAATGTGAAATAAATTGAAGTATGTAGCAAATTTAACACATGGAGAAACTTTAAGATAAATATATTTCTAACGATAACGAATTTATAGTTTACAGAAAATATTAAATACCTCTGAAGAACGATTGAAATTTTTAGGCACAATATACATAACAATGTTTAGTCTATCTTGCTTAGCCAAGTTTGTTATATCTTAATTTCTCCACTAGAGGGGGCTGCAGTCACTTTTATTTATTCGAACATAGCCAATGTATTTACAATAGGTAGACTTAAATGGCATTTACGCACATTTCCTTACTAAAATTGCCGCTATGTTCACGCGGAGTATGATCGCGTTAAACATGTGGGTCCGTAAGTGTCTCCGAGAGGTTGGTGGTAGGGGAAAGAGGGAACAGTCCCTGTGGATGCCTCCCCCATTGGGTTTCGGTCTAAATTGGGTGGCACTTCCCGGACGTCCAAACAGTTATCTTACACCTTTCTGGTAGGTCGGAAGATCTGGGTCTGAACAACAACACATTTTCTTGCAAAGTTAAAGAAACTTTCTTTTCGACTTTCCTTACAACTCTGTATTTATTACATTTCTCTGTACTTATTACTATTTACTCTGTATTTGTTACTTTTTACTACATTTTATTTCACACTATTTATTAACTTTCAAATATTTAATTTATTTATGTAAAGGAACGAACTTAATAGCTGCCTCAAAATGAAAATGCTTTACAACACGACTTAAATAATAAATGAATGACAAATCATTGGATTTTGAACGTCATTTTATTAAAAAGTCCATCAGACGTGCATATAATTTAAATAAAATGACTTTTTAATAAAATGACGTTTAAAATCTAATGATTTGTTATTCATTTATTATTTAAATCGATTTGAAGATATGACGTGCCGCCGCCATTAGTATATATACTTTACATCTCTTTTAAAATAAATTAACGTTTACTTATGTGAAATCCTCGACGTTAATGAAATACTCTTTTAATTTGACGCCAAAATTTTAGGTGGATTTTATGCATAATTTATTTCTTCCTCCATTTCTAAGCATGTAATTAAATAAATATATAATCTTAAATATTCCCTTAAAATTCGTAAAGTGTGCTTTTATGAACGTGACTATAAATGAAATGACGGTAAAAAAATATGCAAATGCTTTACGCATAAAAATATAGCTAAAAATTAGATGCGTGCATCAAATACCTAAGTGTTTATTTAATCTAAGTATTTTGTTTTTCAAAACTACTAAATTTTTCATATAACTTTAATTTTGCTGAGTGAATGAGTATTTGACAGGTTAAACAGGATTCATGGAATTCAGTACATTTGGCATTTTGCATTTATTACAAGTACTTGTAAAGAACCTTACTGCCCCAAAAGGGAATCAAACCCTTGACCTTCGAACTGGTCAGCTGTTGCTCTACCTTTGAGCTACTGGGACGAAATTGCTAGCTCTTGTTCCCGAACTCGTCTCTGCATTCTTCACACTCTAATGTCAGATTGGTGTGCAGCTGACAATCTGACTGACCACCTCTTGCTATTTTTAGCTCAGGTTAGTCTCCTGATCATATTTTTATCCTCCAGATTAGCTTCCTCCTTGGTCGTTATCCTCTCAATTTGAAATCCGCGTTCAATATCCCAGAGTCCTCTGATTCCGTGCTAGTTCTACTAGAGTCACTTTCAGACCTCCCACATCTTTTACAACAACCTAGGGGGTTGATTTATTCGTGCGTCATTGTAAATAACCTTGGTATCCCGCCCTACCCCATCCCAAACGGGAATCAAACCCTGGATCTTTGAACTGGCCTGTCGACGCTATACAGTTGAAGTACTGCGACGAATTACGCAAGCTCTTATTGTCAAGGAGAACTAACTCTGCATACACAATAGCACTTTTTATTAATTATAAGTGCTTATTCTTTATATGTCGTGTTTTTTTATGAAAGTATTTTAAGGAAAATATCTGCAATTATCAAGTTAACGAAAATAACGCCAAATTGACGAATAACGAAAATAACGCCAATTTTCAGTTGCTTTAAATAAATGTTTTATTGGGCACTTCGAGATAATTTTATATGTGGTCATCCAGAAAAACGCCAACTGCATAATTCACATTAATATAATTGATCTTATACACCATTTTTCTCACTGTGAAAGAAATAAATTCACTGCATTATATAAAGAAAGTCATGTGCTGCCCACATCAGAATTTTATGTCTCAATTTAAAAATCGCGGTCGTTTTAAACGCACGAAAAGAACATATATTTTTTTGTTGTTCACCAAAATTCGTCTATGAAGTATGGATTCTGGTTTATTTGTTTGAAAGAGAATTTTTTTTAACCTTTACGATGGTGTCAGGATAAACATTCTGCGATAATATTTTTGGTCGCTAAGCAGCCGATATATGTGAATATCGCCCAGAATTATTGTAATTCAGACCAAAACATAAAATAATTAAATAAATTAATTTGAACTTAAAACATTAAGCCGACGTAAACCTACTCAAGCCCTGAATTACCTATGTACCAAATTTCATGTCCATACGAAGTTTAGATTTCCAGCCACAGACATCTTCTTTATTATATACATCTTCTTTATTATGTACTAACCGCCTTCGGCGACCAGCTTGTTCGCCACCCTTGAAAATTCGGACTGTGCCAAACTCGCTGGCGCCATAACCGCGTGAAGTTAACAAATTTGGTTTTAGTTCCTCTATTTTTTGTTTTACATAAATGAAATTGTATCCGTTTGTCTGCATTTTTAGTATTGCATCACAAATGACATGAAAGTATTTTTGAGACTGATTATGTTGAATGTGAATTTAGTATTTAAAAAATAACGATGCTGCTTTAACGACGCTGCTCAGCGAAAAAAAATGTGTTTTAAAGATTGTCCCCACCACCACTAGATGTATAAATGCACCGCGACAATCTCCATAACTTTCTTTATATTTATTTTTTTATTTCTTCAGTGTTTAAATTTTTTCATTGTGGTCCCAACCGACACCCGATGTAAATAATACATCGCCACAATTCAATCTAGCATAATGTACCAAAAACCTTATAAAATCAGTCATTACTTGGCAGGCACAAATATGAAATGTTCTATTCGATTTCGCTATGCGCATTCAGAACCGTGACGTCCCCTCCCTTATTTATTTTTTGTCTCCATAGCAACACCATGAGTCTGCGCACGCATGCGGATGAAAAATCGAACTCCTTTCGCCTTTCGCCGAGAAATTGAAAATCATGTCTTCATTAAAATCTGGATCCTGCGGCTATTTTTTATTACTTCTGAACCAGATTGGGCTAGTGAGAATGCTTGATAATTAAGCTCTCTAAAAAAAGTAAATTATTAGTCGAAATTGACGGTACTTTTCCCGACGTGAGGATTTAAAAACGAAAGATCGTTTTTCTGAGCCGAAAGTGACTTTTGTTTTAAAATCTTTAAAAAATATTAGAATTTGTCCCTAAGATTTAAAATTGATATATTTTACTCGCAATTGTCTGCTCTTTCCGGTCGTGTGAGTTGGTTTTTCTACGATGTTTGGATGGTGGAGAAAAAAAGAGGAAAATGGAAAAAAAATGGTCGAAATCGCATAAAACATTAAACAACAACAAAAAAAAATAACTCAAATTTTAAAAATCGGTTTTCACGTGTCATCTTCCCCCCACCCCCGGATCTCGAATTGCCAAATTTCGTAGCTCTGCGACACGCGATCGCTGAGCCTATAGTGTATAAGACAGACACACAGACAGACATTGCCTTTCATTATTTAAGAAGATGTATTAAATTCATCATCCATTGCAGATAGCGATTTTCATGGACGGGTTTCATTAAGGCTCTAAATAAGGTGTGCTCTAAGGTTCGCCAGGCTGGCGCAACAGCGGCCATCTTGACTCGCAGTTGAAGCGAATGCTTTATATGGCGGAAAGAGAGTTAATTTCCCATCCTTTTCTCGCAATTTCGAGAAAATCAATGCATTCTAGACTACGTTCTTGAATGATTAGTATAATTTTTTGACAGCAAAAGCACCTATTTTGCATCTAAATTGCGTATCAAATATCAGCCATGTAACATGCGAGCGCCATTGAAATAGCACAGGCAGACGATAACTTACAGGACTGGTTGGAGTCAAAATGGCTGTTGCGCCAGCCTGTATATTTAGGAGCCTTAGGTTTCGTGCTTTCGCTCGTCAACATAGAATAGCCAATGACAGCAGAAAAACTTGATATGTACCATAAATATACGAATCTATATGGAATATTACAAATCTGTATGACAAGTTTTTATTACTGCCATCACAGGTTGTATAAGAAAGTCTAGTGATATCTCACCAATCCAGTTTTATTTTTAATTAATTTAATATGCGACTTTCCATTAAGTAGTTTTATTTTTGTTTTCGTTGTTCTTTAAATAAATAGGTAAAGAGTTGAATATTTATAATCACAGTTATTCACTTTTTACTCCTGTTGGTGCAACCATAAATAACAACTTTATACATTGGTAGAATTCTTTACTTTTAAATACCAGAAAAAATTCAGAAATTTAGAGTAAATCCAACTTAACTGGACTTTTTTTGCAATATGCGAGTGAAGTATAAAATGTCGAGAACTAAAAATCGCTTTAAGCTTTGAACTACGACATTTTTACTTATTTTGTTTTGTTTTTTTTGTCCTGCAATTTTTTTTTCATGCATCAAGTCAGTTTAATGGAATATTTTAGGTAAGCAAACCATAAAAATCAAAATAAATCAGTGGACATAAAAAAATGTTGTTTATATTTTAAATGTTAATTTTTCAGAAGACTTTAGTCCAAACTTTTTTTTTGATAAATAGATAATTACAACTTCGAACTAAAATAACTAACTGTTTATCAAGTCATGGTTCATTCAGTCCAGTTCAGTGAGTCATAAAAAAAATTGCACTGTTCAGAAAGCTGATCTGTTGAATAATGAAATAGCTAAAGCTAAAGATGAAAAAAATTCAATTTGTGGATTATTTTTCCATGCTGTGCCATGTAGTTTCATTTTTTTTTCCATGTTGATATGGCCGATATTTGACTTTTTAAACAGATAAAAAAAAGGTTTTGGGAAAAGAAAAACATAAATTGCAGGTCTTTTACAACTGTGGCTTGCTTAATTCAATTTCGTAAATGTCGCTGTCACATAAAACGAGCATACCAAATCTCATAGAAATCTTTCGACCTCTTTGTGGAAAAGTAAAATTTCTAATCTCTCAAGATGGGCTTATAACAACGCTTATCTAAGGGGTTTCATTTATTTCTTATTAAAGATACTTACAAAAATATTTACTCATATCATGGCTGCGAACACACACACACAGATATATATATATATATATATATATATATATATATATATATATATACTCTATGGCAAAAAAATCGACTCACCAAGAAGGATTTGTCCAATTATAGTGAAATTTCGTATGCAAAGACATTTTGAGCGAACATGCAAATAAATAAAATTTGGTATCCAATGAATAAATAGTGGGAGCTCCAGGGCATCGGAACTGCGCACTCAGCAGGTGTATATTTGCAGGTGGGTATGGTCTATGGTGCCATCTCCTTTGATAGCCGGACCCCTTTGGTAGTAATTTCTGGCAACCCGGACCTACCGAGTGCCATTCCCGCGCGCTAACCTCTGGGCTGCCGCACCTATAGCGGGAGAGGTGAAATAACTCACTCCGATTGTTAACGAGTGTCACAGAACAAGGGACAAAATTCCAAAGGGTGTATTACGACTGAGTAGCAGGCTTCACAACGAGCTCCAGCGATAAGTGAGAAGCAGCAAACAGGGGGCGGAGATCCCATGCTCCGCCAATTGATGAGAGTCAGCAAAGTATAAATATTACTAGAGATTGTCCTATTTTACTTGGAGCTCCATATATCTGTTAACAGTACTACAAAAAAAACCTTATTCCACGATAATACTGTTAAACTCTAGTCTAAAAGTTCGGTCGTTACCAAGCAAGGATAAAGAGGGCAGTAGTCTGCACCGTGCAGGATGAAAGATCTCGTCAAACAAGCTCCGGGATGTTGTATTCCGAGCGTCAGCGAACATAGGACGGATTTCCAACTGGTATAATACGCCTGCGTAGTAGGCGGCATAAAATATCTCGCTAAGTGAGTTCCGTTAGTTAGTGAGTTGCAGCGAACAACTGCCGGAGACCTGGAGCTTTCAAAGCAAGTTCGGAGGGTTGACGAGTGTCAATGAGCAGGAGTTGGATCTCCTTTGTCTAACAACCCTTTAATTTAGAATTCTCGACTCTGTTACAAAACTGTTCTGATAAATAACGCATTATGTATTGTAAGAAATGCAAAAATACATTAAATATTTGAAGTAGATTATCTAATGGCACATGCCTAACGTCACAGTGCCAAAAACGCTGTCAGGAAAATATGAAATCTATTCCAAATAATTATACGTAATGTGGATGGAAATACGTCTCTTAGTGATATCGGAACTCCAGCATTTGCTTAATTTGTCTGTTGTAAAAACGATCCTATTGAGAATACGTAAACTTCATTCTTTTTAAGTAGTTGAGTATTTATCGTTCGCAGATTCTTGCTCTCCAGCAGAGGGCGTATCTATCGTTTAAAGAGTCTTCTAAATAAGTGCCTTAATAAGCGTCTAAAAAGGTAAGCAAACACCTCAGCTGGTATATATTAAAGTGTGTTACAAATATAGATTATAAAAAAAATTAAATAAGACATTAAAGTTTGAATAAATGTTACTAATATTTTCGAAATATGAATTTCAATTAAAGACGTACAAATACGCCCCTTTTTAAAAGCACGTTTAAATCTCGTTGAATTTTGTTAGAAGTACATACAGAAATTTCAAATAACTGAATTTGTTTAAAATATTTTATTTAAATATATGTTGGGTTTACGAATTGCAGAACTATTTCGCAGTCCGGATGTTACCTGAAGACCAGGAGTTAGGAACTTAACTGGACAGCCTGCTAGAAGCACAGACATAATATTTTAAGGTCTTTACAAAATATCGAAGTATCGGCCAATTATTCTAATTGACATTAGCAACATTTGCAGCGACTCTATACAGTGGACTTTTATGCGGCGCAGCATTCAGACAGTTTCTTCATAGATAGAATAATTTTGCCTGGAAGGTGTAGCCTTCGGTTACTCACATGTTCTGATCCATTTTTATTTGCTACGCCTTATGAAACGAGATTTTCGGGATGTATATTCTTTGAACGATCGTATTGAAAAATTGCACGAATTCATTTTTTATATAAAACATACATTTAAAATATTATTGGTACTTACGAACAAAAATCAAAACATTTCACTTTGAATTTTCACAATGGCTTCCTCTTTGTGGAGATAAAAATGTTGTTCATTTTGGACTTTACTGAACGCTGTCCAATGTCTGCTGTCGGAAAACTTTACTTATGACCCTACGTGCTAGTAATTAAATTAAATAAAATGTAAACTTAAAATGTCAGAATTAACGCGAATATAAAATATACACCAAAAAGTTGTTTCAATTTCCGTATCGTTCCTTGGTCATTTTCGTAACTGCGGGAACAAAGATTTTGAATGAGACCATCTGTTTAAGCCCCCGTCCTTCCTATGTATTTCAAATAAAAACTATTTCAATGTCACAGGGAAACTTTGGATTCTAAAAACGGGAGTGAACAAATATGGGCTTGTTCATATACACAAGTTATATTTGTCCCGGATATTCGCAATATTTTATTAAATATTTATTAAATCACAATTAAATCTGATATTTCCTAAATATTATTTTCTATAATTAGACATAATTGCCTTTTGAATATGTTTAATTTCTAAAGAAATTAGGGCCACCGTAGCCCTTGTCTAATCTTCTGTACACAATGTAATCTTCTGTACACAAGAAATGCGTAGGGGTTTCATTTGCAATTATTAGGCAAAACTGCCCTCCAAAAGTTTAGCGCAAAATAGTAAATTGGGTAAAATTTATGAAATTCTAAAACAAAATGACTTCAAATTTTCCAGGAAAATACCCTGATGAGTTTAGTTAAAGACTTTAATGAGACAAAACTGTGAATGCAGGTGCTACGATTTAAAAAATGATTTGCTAGATTTTGAGAATAAATTATTAATAAATGATGCAAAAAAGCAAAATTTTCCGTGCTGCACAAAAATAAACATTAAGTTGACGATTATTATCTTTATAAATATAATTATATTTTGTGGGTTTAATTATTATTCTTAATTAATAGTGATCGTGAATCGTGGTATTCGTACATTTCTATCGTGGCTGCAATAACCCACCATTACCTTTTTGCACGAGTTCCTAAACATAATCATTAAATTAAAATACTACACATTAAATTCCCCATTTTTAAATTCTAAAATAAATATTATTTATTCACACATATTATTGTTATGATTAAAATTACATTAATGTTAATCACGTTTAAAGAGGAGGAAATGCACCATGTGAGACATGCGATGTAGCATCATTGCATCATTGGCTACGTTAGTTTATAATGATACTTGATTTAAGTCTTGGCCTTAGGAGATCGTTGTCCCAACCACACATGGAATTTATGCATTTATTTGTGCATTTATTGGGGTCATGACCCTCCGGGCCAAGACTGTCATTAAATAGCGCCTACAAAGTCTGCTTTTTGTTTTATCGTAAATAGTCGTAAATATCAAAACTGCATAATTGTCTCCTGGTCTCACATTTCCATTTCAAAATTGTATTAAAAAAATCTGATGTGAGCAACACATGACTTTCCTTATATAATGCAATGAATTTACTACTTTTACGATAAACAAATAGGTTTTTCTTATAGTAGATATTTATATCCTTTCCAAGATATTGAATTTTCGTCAATGAGTCGTCATTTTCATTGATTTGGTGTTATATTTATCCATTTATCAAGATTTTCGTTAATTTGGCAACATTTAAAAAGTCGCCAAGTTGGCGACATTCCGTCAAATTCAAAGCCAAAATCTCGCCAAGCGTCATGGACGGAGAAATAAGTTATTCTTATAGCAGATAAATAACTATTGGCGTTCAAATACAAAACTATTACTCATATTATCTTTTCTCATGAATGAAACGAGCTAGATCCACGAGAATGATGTCACCAAATTTATCGCATGATACTACATATGAAAAGTGAACATGTTTCTCAACAGTTAATATATATATTTTTTTAATTTATGGGATTTTTTTGATAAACTTATTTAAAAAATAAGTAATATTCGAGAACGGTTCATGCTAGCGTTCTAAAGTTTATGTCAATCGTTTTCATAGGAAAAATTACATAAGAAATGTCTATTTGCGTAACTTTAAAGGTTTTGATTTTTTGATGTTTTTTCAAAATTTCACTCGAAAATTTAGGGGGGGTTCTGAACATTCGATTACGTTTAAAAACAATAAAATGTACAATATCTCGAAAACGGTTCATGTTAGCGTTTAAAAGTTTATGTCAATCGTTTTCTAAGAAAAAATTACATAATAAATGTCTATTTGCGTTACTTTATTAAAGGTTTTGATTTTTGGATGATTTTTTCAAAATTTAGGAGGGTTCTGAATATTCGATTGTGTTTTAAAACAATAGGCTTCCAGTATTTATGGATTGTGATTTTTGTACCAAATTTTATTCAAATCGCTTCATTCGTTCGTGAGATATCGTCTCCACAGATTCACTGACACACACACACAAACACATACTTTCACATACACACACACACAGCCATCACCTCAAAAATGTTTGATTCGTGATCTGGGATACTTGAAACGTGCTCTCCCGTCGAAACTCGAATTCAAATTTTCGACCACGTCACAATACTTTCCTTATACATTATGTATATAAGGAAAGTAAAATTAGGAGTTTTAATCCGATTATAACCAAAATATGTGGTGACCAATGGTGTATTGCTAAAAAATAATATTGGTACACTCTTCCATTAGCTTCAAAGAGTTGCCTACGCTTTTTACTTTTCCTATAACGCATGGCAATGTATAGGGAAAGTATTGGAATTGTGTCGAAAATCGCAACTCTAGTTTTCAACGGATCTAGTTTTAAGCACCCAGAATACAAAAGTATCTGATGTGGGCAGCACATGACTTTCCTTATATAATGCAATGAATTTACTACTTTTACAGTTTAAAAAAATGTTATTTTTATAGTAGATACTTATATTTTTTCCAAGATATTGAATTTTCTTCAGTTAGTCGTCATTTTCATTTATTTAGCGTCATTTTTATGAATTTCGCGAGATTTTTGTTAATTTGGCAACAATTAACAATGTCGCCAAGTTGACGACATTCCACCAAATTCGTTGCCAAAATCTCGCCAAGCGTTATGGACAGAGTAATAAGTTATTCTTACAGCAGATAAATGACTATTGGCGCTCGAATACAAAATTATTACTCAAAGTATCTTTTTTCATGAATGGAACGAGCTAGATCCACGAGAATGATGTCACCAAATTTATCGCATGATATTACATATGAAAAGTGAACATGTTTCTCAATAAGAATTCTTTTTTTTTATTTTATATAACTTTTTGATAATTTTTTTGAAAAATGTGCAATATCTCGAGAACGGTTCATGTTAGCGTTCTAAAATTTATGTCAATCGTTTTCTAATGAAGAATTATATATGAAATGTCTATTTGCGTAACTTTATTCGTGGTTTTGATTTTTTGACGATTTTTTCAAAATTTCATTCAAAAATTTAGAGGAGTAAAAACAATAGGCTTCCAGTGTTTGCGGATTGTGATTTTTGTACCAAATTTGGTTTGAATCGTTTCATTCGTTCGTCAGTTATCGTTTCCACAGACTGACTGACACACACACACACAGACACCACGTCAAAAATGTCTGATTCGCGATCAGGGATGCTTGAAACGTGCTCTCCCGTCGAAAACTCGAATTCGAATTTTCGACCCCGTCACAATACTTTCTTTATACATTATGTATATAAGGAAAATAAAAGTGTTAAACGCGACTTGTGTGTGTTGTTGTTGTTGAGACCCAGACCGTCCGACCTACCAGAAAGGTGTAAGGTAACTGTATGGACGGCCGGGAAGTGCCACCCAATTTAGACCGGAACCCAGTGGGGGAGGCATCCACAGGGACCGTACCCTCCTTCCCCTACCACCAACCTCTCGGAAGGACTTACGGACCCACATGTTTAACATGATCGTACTCCGCATGAACACGGCGGCATTTGTGGTAGCGTGCAAATCTAGCGCGCAAACCACGGGGATACCGCACCCGAGATGGCCAACAGCACGCGGTGTTCCGAGGTGGTCACCCACCAAGTACTAACCGCGCCCGATGCTGCTTGACTTCGGTGATCTAACGAGAACCGGTGTTTTCAGCACGGTACGGCCGTTGGCCCGCGACTTGTGTGTGTGTGTTAGTTGAGAAGTATGCAACTCCACTACTTCTCTCAAACGATTTTGTAATATTTCTTGGATTGTATAATCATTTAATATAAATTTAAAAGAAACTTCGACGATGTACATTCAACACAAAATATTTATAATTTCATATAAGAACTTAAAGAATTCACTTTTATTACATTAGATACATTTCAATGTTCCTTGCGTTTGAAATGCGGAATCTTAATTTCGAAGTGTCCAGACATTCAAAGATTCAATTTTACTCTAACTCTGAAAAATATTTAAAACAATAAAAACAAAAAGTACTTCGTTTGATCATCAATCACAAAGGACTTTAATCTAATATAATAAACTTTTCTGATGAAAAGAAGCCGTGTAATACCATTTCTTTTATACTCCCAAAAACATTTAATCAAATAGAATGATTTTTCTTACATTTCTAAGAAAAGAAATGAATTTCAGCGAACATTCTCCCTCAAACACAATGGAGTTCATCACTGAAAACCACTGTTGCCAATCAGAAGAATCAAATTACGGAACATGTATCAGAGTGGGGTTTTTCTTTCGCCACCACGATGATGCTGAATTAAGGAAAGGGTCAATCAATCGAATCTTATTAGGAAGCCGCAAAGTCTAATGGACAAATAGTGAGAAAATAAAATAATGCTATTTTCTTAATCATAGGACAAATGAGAAGAAACTTAGATACAGAAGCTTACTTACTATAGCAAACTACGAAATATTCTCAGACCTTAGATTTCCCATAAATAAACTTCCCAATTTTTAGTAGTTCTGTTCTGCAACTAGTTGCTTATTATTCAGAAAGAGACAGTTCGATTAGTTGTATACACATTTAACCAGATTAAGACATTACCCGTAGCGACCTTCAGTGGCTTACTCCCCTATACAAGGGGGTGACACAAGGGTGGATATCCCGCAACCCAGCAAGGCCACGGCCAGGAGAGCGAGGGTCAGCGGAACCATCCACCGGACAAGGCCAGAAGGTTATCGTCCACTCTCGACCCCAGTCTCCGACAGATCTGGTAGCAGGTCACAAAGACACTGCGTCTTTCCGCCACCTGGAAGCGCCTGCTTCTAGAGCCACAAGCACCCGGACCTATAAACAGATTGATTTACCCCCAGACCAGAGCTATAAGAAGCTAAGATATAATTTATTTTATTTTATTTATTTTTATGTTATGCTCTGCTCTTTTATGTTTGTGTGGTTACTGTAACTGGATTTCATCTGTAGTTGCCACTTAAATTGAATAAAATAAAATAAAATAAAATAGAGATCCGGACACCACCCTCTAGGAGAAGACCCCTGGGGGGAGGACACATTTAACAAGATACCGATTAAAACAAGATTAAACAAGATTACTTTATTTATTTTAATTTTATGCTGTGTTCTTTTTATGTTTGTGTGGTTACTGTAACTGTATTTCATCTATAGTTGCCACGTAAATTGAATAAAATAAAATAAAATAAAATAGAGATCCGGACACCACCCTCTTGGAGAAGGCCCCCTGGGGAGAGAACACATTTAACAATATTACCGATTAAACAAGATTATTTTATTTATTTTTATTTTATGCTCTGTTCTTTTTATGTTTGTGTGGTTACTGTAACTGTATTTCATCTGTAGTTGCCACGTAAATTGAATAAAATAAAATGTAATAAAATTGAGATTCGGACACCACCCTCTTGGAGAAGGTCCCCTGGGGGGAGAACACATTTAACAAGATACCGATTAAAACAGGATTATTTTATTTATTTTTATTGTATGCTCTGTTCTTTTTATGTTTGTGTGGTTACTGTAACTGGATTTAATCTGTAGTTGCCACGTAAATTGAATGAAATAAAATAAAATAAAATAGAGGTCCGAACACCACCCTCTTGGAGAGGGCCCCGTAAGGGGAGGACACATTTAACAAGATACCGATTAAAACCCTTTAACGCCATGATTCCAAAAGTGTGATACACGCACCACTGAGTGTATGCGAAAGACGTCAAATAAATCGCGGCTAATTTTTCAACTTTAATTAAATGAATTGCTTTCATTGGAGCTCCTAATTGAAGCGTCGACCTCTGGTACATATCAATACAATCATTTCCACCCATGTTTCGTTCGGGCAAAATTGTTTTTGGTGTTACTAAATTGTTTATAGTTCTGTCGGCATGAAAATTGGGGTACGTAAAACAGTATTCCATATCCAATCACTGTATGTTACCTTATTTTCAAAGTTTTTAGATATTTTAGGCTAAAAAATTATTAGCTATAGCACAGTTTTCAATAGTTTAATTTGAATCCAAATAACTTCGATATTCGAAACTTCGGTTACCACAACCATCGCAATGGAATTTATAAATGAAAAATAAGCTGCTATAACTACTAAGAGGGTCTCGTCCCTGATATGGCTGATTTCAATTATTTTGCCTCGCTTTGCGCATATAATGTAAGTGAGAGAGAAAAAACACGCGTTTTGCTCTCGGACTCTCAGATAAGACTCCTGTATTTATTTATTTTTAGTGATACAAAATGTATTCATTCTATAAAAATCCAATTACAACGCTCCCATTAAAAAAATTCAAAATTACGTGAAAACAAAAAAAGAAATATTCATAAATCATATCAAAATTCCCAAACAGTCTAAAATACTCTTCTGATATAGAAAAAGAATCAACATTATCAAAACGAAACTTATATAAATTGTAAAATGTATAAACAGAAAAGTTTCTTAAAAATATTCGATTGACACTGGCAGGAATGCGAAATAAAGAATAGGAAATTAAACACAGTCTGCTAGTATAAAAATCCACTCTATTTAAAATGGAACTACAATCAATCTCATTAAGCAGCTTTCTGAAAAACACCATACCTAACATATTTTTCCTGGATTTCAAGGAATTGATGCCAAACAAGTTCCTGAGATAAAGAGAAGATATACTGCTGTTGCAAAAACTATTGACCTTAAAATAAAGATATCTCATTATCTTGATTTGAACCTTTTCATTTTCATATGACGAATCAATATAATACGGATTCCAACTAATAGAACCGTATTCCAACAAGAGCCAAACAAAGAGATCAAAAAATGCACTAAGACATTAGTATTAGTAAAATTCGTTGTCTTCTAAAAATGAAACCAAGTAACTTATAAGCTCTGGAAAAATATACTGAACATGATTATTAAACTGAGATTAAAAAAATACCCAAGTCATTAAAAATATTCACACGAGTAAGTAAACCAAAATTAATACAATACTGATAAATAATATACTGTATTAGAAAATCTACTCTAAGAATAAACCGAACCTGTTAACTGCGACTGTCATTCTACCACACTAACGTCACTAAATCTCCTTGGATATCACTAGGAATAGTGCGCACAGCACAATCCAATATCTCTATGCAAGTTGTACATCGTCTGGATATTGCCACTTCAAAATTAACCAATATTTTTTACCTATAATATTGAAAAACTTACTGTGGTTTAACAACTCCTCTGAAAGTCCTTGGACCGTGACGTCACGAATGTCAAAATTATCTCCCACTGACATGCAGTTGGCTACTTTTTAATTCGCTACAGAGCTGATGGCTCAACCTTATATTAATAAACGTTGGTAACTATAAATTGAAATACCTCTAAAACGGTTGATTGTACACCAATAGAATTAGATAACAAAATTTAGGATATATTTTGTATATGATGCTACAAAAAATTAATCTTGTATATCTAGTCGTTGGAGAATTATAGCTGACAGAATGTTAGAACGAAAAAGTCCGCGATTTATGAATTTTTAAAACAAAATTCCAATATTTCAGACTTTTCTCATTATTTACAGACAAAGTCCCACGTGTATGCAAAGTTTCAAATTCCTACCGTCGGCCGTTTGAGCTGCGACATTCACCCCTTAGTCAATTAGTCTCACTCAGCTGAATGACATAAATTTTTATACCCTACATTATTGGAGAAAATGAACTGGGATAAAAAGTTAAAATTATAAAATGTTATATATAACATAAACATTAAAATGATGTGAAGAATATAATGGTAAAATAATTCGAACTGCAAATATTATTCCTCAGAGAAAGTGCGAAAATTATCTCAGATAAGGTGAGAAAATTGTTCCTTACAGGAGGTGCAAAAATTATTCCTCACAGAAGATGCGAAAATTATTCCTCACAGAAGGAAGGGCTGTTTACACACATATATGTGCAGCCAACGGACGGAAGACAGAAAAAAAATATTCGTATCGGAAGACAAAAGAGTTTGTCACCATCTCAAAATTTAGACCAAACAAGAGCTGCTTAAAAACGTATAAAACAAAAGCTGCGTTTGCAACACTGGAGAATCGAGTTGTTCGCACCACGAAGTAAGACATTTAAATTGATATGAGTGAGGATTTGAAAAAACACTATAAAAACAGCTTCAATTCAACAGCAGATAGTTATACTAAAATGTGATTTAAACATAATTTAAAAAATAGTTTTAGAGTACTAAAGATTAGAGTGCTAAACACTGGCTATCGAGGGAATGCAAAGCATCTTTACATCTATAAAGAAGATGTAATTAGTATTTTAAATATATGACCAATAGTAACGAGACAACGGATTTTCGAATATTTGCATTTAAAAGTGCATTACAGAATAAATCGAAGTAATGAATCGATAAATATTTACTTGTATACAAGATAAATTATATATTTATGTTTGGAACATAGTTAGAAAATAACTCTAAATAGAATATGAAAACACGCTGAATAAAATGAATTCCTACTTTAATCACAGCCAGTAAAATTTTCCAGTATTTCACATGCTCTCCATCAGAACATGCTGTAATCAAATACAAATAATTTTATTTTATTTATATCTTCCATCCTGAAACAATATTAATTTTTATGAAATCAAACAATTTCTTAACCTTTTGAGGAAGAGAAATGAATTGAAAATGAATTTCAGAAAATTTCCGCCAAATACAACAGTGCTCATCACTGAACAGCGTTGTTTCCAGTCAGAGGAATAAAATTAAAAGATATATTTCAGAATTCAATTCACTTTTGCGCTAGGATAATATTGAATTAAGGGCAGTAGTAATCAATGGAACCTGATTACCATCGCCCAAATGCTAATGGACAAACAGTAAGAAGGTAAATTATGTTTTATCTCTAATCATATATGATCCATTGGATGAACCTCAAATAAGACTACGATCGAAAACTTGTGGAACTTAGTAAATACTTACATTTTTTGCAAAATGTCAACATGTTTTATTCTTTTATTGTGTAATTAATATAAATAATGCACACCTTCATGTTATTACGCTAATAAAACTCCGAAATGTAATGTTCGGAAGAATATGACACTCTCTGCAATCTATGATAAATAAAAGTTTTTAACTATGCAATCTTATGTGGGCAGCACATCGATTTCCCTATGTAATTCAATATTTTTCTTTATATTTAATTCTTAGTGGCAAAAATTTTGGCATAATATTATACAAATATTCGGTTACAAAACAAATATTCGGTCAAAAATTTTCTTTTAACTTAAAATGTATATTTCACAAGAATGGCTGTAGATAAGGCTTAAATAATAACTGATATGAATTCATCTTAAAAACTCGGAGGAGGTAAGATGGTTTACTAATAATTTTCATGCCCGATTACTTTACTACTTTCGGTTCAAAAATTTTCCTTGAAGCATCTACATTTTAAAGTTGGCTATCGATAAAGCTTACAAGGAAGGTCTCTTGACCGACCGCAACCGATTTTAATGAAAACATTACTGTGAATAGCATTGGTCTGTCACAACACGTGGTGTAAGTACCAGCGGCCCTATAGCAATAGAAACGACACAATAAAATATTGAAAAAAATAGTTTTCATCGCCAAATGTAACCCTTCTGTAGAACTCGGCGCCAACGTTGGCGTACAGTTTAAGTCACATTCCCCGACTATAAGTAGGGAAACAGAGCATCGGCTCGTTTGCTTTGCTCTTCGATTCGCTTACTGTTCTGTAGTACTGCACATTTCGTATTTCCAGGACATTTTTTATAGTTTATTCCTCTTTACTGTTTGTTTGAATACAAACTTGTTGCACGATTTTCTGTTTTTTTACACTATCAAATGCTGATAGAACAGTGTGATTGAAATATTTGAATATTTTTAACATTTGCAATTTCGCCTTGTTGTTTACTTTTTTCAGGACATTTTCAAAATCTGGTTGATTTTGTTTTTCATACATCAGATTCTTTTCATTTCTCTTTGGCCAATTATTCTTTCCAAAGGTTTGGAAAATGTAGTTGGTTTTGCACATATTTTTATTTCGAACATTTTTTACTATTCCTCACCTCTTCAATACATTTATTCCATAAAATAATAAGCCTGTTAACGTTACATTAATTTAGGTCGTAATGGCACCATATTGGATTTTGTCCTACAGATTAATTTATGACAAGTTTATAAAAAGTGAGACTTCAAAAGCTGATGAATTGTATTAGTAGGTACTGTCTTGTTAGTGTTCACTGTTTAGTATTACTATTGATTTTGTTAGAAACTGCATAAGGGCTTTCCGCCTGCTGGGAGAAGTGCCCAAGAGGGGGTAAGGCAGGACTTTCTAAAGATCTTGCTTCGCATTAACATTATATGTGGAGAACACCACTAAAAACTCTGTGCTGTCTGATCAATCGAACGCGAGAACTCAAAATCTCCCATTTGTGTCTTACTTACAAATGCGACCCTCGTATACCCAGGATCTAGGCATTAACTGAATTTTTATAGCATTACATCTTCAGAGGTTTTCACCTTTCACGATTGACAAAACAGTAATCAAAATGAATAATCGCCAAATCGGGATAACGTATAGATTCTTGTAACCCAGAACCAATTTTCAATATTTTATTGTGTCGTGTCTATTGCAATAAGGCCGCTAGTACTTACACAATGTGTTGTGACAGACCAATACTCTTCACAGTAATTTTTTCATTAAAATCGGTGGGGGTCGGTTAGGAGACCTTTCTTGTTAGAATATATCTATTTTTTAGAATCTGCTATAGATAGAGCTCAGATGAAAGTTGATATAGATTTAGCATCAAATTCTGGAAAGAATAAGGGATCTTACTAAGAATTTCTACTTCTGACTCTAAGGGGGGAGGGTATGTCAGTCCCAATACAAAAATTTATATTTTTCTTGAAACATCTATTTTTTGGAATAGATTAAGTGACGACTTATATTGATTCAGCATGAAATTCTGGTTCACTAAGGATTTTTTTCCACTTTTGGCTCTGAAGACGTTACTTCCTGTTTTCGCGATAATTCCTATGACAGTAAGAAATAAATAGGCAAAACTAAATAAAAATGCTTAATAGTTATATCAAAAATGAAGTTTATAGAATATTTACCAACATATAAAGACCCCCTGTTTTATTACTTTAGTAATTGAAGTTTTGCCGCAAAATATAAAACATAAAATAACATTTTTTTCAAAGTTCTTCGAAGTTTCAGTTTCAATTTAGATTCAATTTTCATTTGACGATATGGTGAATTTAAAATGAAGCCAATTCACCAAACTTTGAAATATCTCAAAAAAGATATGTGCAAACGTAATGGGGGTGGTTTATCTTGATTTGATATCAAAATTTATATATTAAAAACAATTGAATTACGTACATTTATGAATATTTTATCCTTGTAATGTCGCTAGATCAATATTTTCGGCTATTTCAAAATCTAATCCTCTAAAAGAAAACCCATAGCATACTTGACTGCCCAATTTCATACCAATCGGACCGATAATTTTGAACTTTCAGATACATATATTTCATAGACCAATAATTCCCTAATTGTCGTAATATATAAATATTCGAAAATAATTGATATCGAATTTTAAAGGAACGTGCTTTTACAGAAGCCCCATAATTAAAATTTTACAAAGATCAAGGTTACTTATTACAATAGCATTAACTTATTACAATATTACAATAGCACTAACATTCAGATATTTGCAGTTAAGAATTGCAGCAAAGATATAAACCTTTCGATACATAAAATAATATTATAAAAGGTAAATAAATAAATATATATAAAAAAAATTAATTCCCAAGGAAAAAGTTTTTCACTCCTTTCCGAGGTATGTAAGCTTATTTTTTTGGACAATCACCACATGAGAACATTCACCATTAAATAAATTACCACTGATACCTAATCTCCGATGCATTCCTTCGAAATGTTAATCCTCTGAACGCTAATTTATTATGAAAAAAGTGCTCGATGCGTACTTTAGTTCACTAAATAAAGACTTACAAATGATATAAATCAACATAAGATATGAAAGCATCAACGGAAAAGTACGATATCTAACACACACCGTTAATTTTTATTTTTTTTTAATAAATAGTGGTGGGGATAAAAATTTCCCCTGTTATCAACTAAGATTTTTTTTTGTTTTTATACTCAGTTTCCAAGCACTTTTTTTAAAGAAGTTTTAACTCTAGGAGTGATAACATAAATCTTTATGGGGATTTAATATTTTTTCCGAAATGTTTTTTTTTAATTTTTAGATCATTTAAAAAAGTATAGATTATTTTTTTTTTCGAAATTATTTTAAAACATATCTCTAAAAATTTGTCAGGTCGTTCGTTATATTTGGCCATTTTACATGCCGTCATATTTGACCAATTTATAGGCAGTTCACATTTAAATAGACTGTACCTAACTGTACTTACATCTTTAGTGAATCTGTATGCAAATTTCTTTAATTTCTCAAAAGAGGACGTTGACAAAAATCGTCAAAAAAGATGATATCTGATAAAAATAAACTTGTAATAAATAGTCAATTTCTCCAGCCTTACAAAATGTATCAGCCATCAAAATGATTGAGATGAAAAACTCTTGCCAAGTTTACCAAACGTCATGATTGAAAAGTTTATAAATAGAAAGCTATTAGATGTATTTCGTTATAAACTTTTATATTTATCTGATAAAGATATATAGATCCTATATATACCCAGGGTGTCCCAAAAAAGATTGAGACGCGCTTTAATTCTTTACTGTTGGAGATAAGTGGGCAATGTAAATTGCAAAAATGTTGAAAGTAAGGTAGGAAATAAGACTACGATAATGAAATAGTCTTCCTATTAATTTTCAAAAAGTTACACTTTTTAAATTTTTATACGACCCCTTTAGACAAAATTGGTCAATCAGAAAATTTTTATTTTTAATGCAACAAGATCTTTAAAAAAACAGCATATCTGTGTCTTTAAAATCAACTGAATTATGATAAAGGAAAAAATCTGATTTATGCCACTTTTCAGTGCCATGTGAAAAGCTATTTCATCAGTGAAAATAGGGATCATAAGCAAATTGACGATAAAAATTGTTTAAATCAAAAATAAGTTAATATGTGCCAAAAATTTTTATCACAATTGCATCTAAATAAAGCATTACACAGACAGAGATCATATAAAGCAGTGGTACTCACTACGCGGTTGGGTGTCCTATGTATAATCATCCAGTTTTATCTTTTTGTGATGTCACAAATTTACATCTCTAATTTGATATAGGGTCCCCATTTACAATGTTCAATTTTCAATTAAATATAACTCGCTCAATTTTAAAGATACAGATATGCAGTTTTCTTTTAATGATATTGTTGCATTAAAAATAAAAATTTTCTGATTGACCAAATTCGTGTAAGGGGGTCGTACAAAAATTTAAATTGTGTAACTTTTTGAAAATTAATGGGAGGACTATTACGTTAACGTAGTCTAACTTCCTACCTTACTTTCAACATTTTTGCAATTTAAATTGTCCACTTATCTCCAACAGGTAAAGAATTAAAGCGTGTTTCAATCTTTTTGGGTCACCCTGTATACGCATTTTAAGTTTTTCTCTACACAACTTTTCAATTCATCTATGTTTATTGCAGCAACAAACTACTTTATAACAAAGAAGTAAATTTGCCGTGTTTATTACGAAATACATCCAATAAGTTTTCCTTATGAAGTTCGATATACTTGGCAATAGTTCTTCATCTCAATCGTGTTTATGACTGATAGATTTCATAAAGCTGAAGAACTGAGCTTTTCTACAAGACTTTCAGGACTTTTTTAATCGTTTAAAATACAACTTCTGACGAAAAGATTAACAAATACGAACTACTCATCATTTCCACGTGATACTTTGGATGTTTAAACGAAATAATAAGTGTTCGGACTACATTGCATTTTAGACTACATCTAAATAAGCAGTTATCTTAGTCATATGCAGATATTTAAATGGAAAAATAAATGTTTATACTACATCTAAGTACAAAACAATGTTTCTTACTCACTGTTCCAAAACTAACGATTTCCGAGACATTTCTATTATTCACCTGTGCTGTGAATAATCTGAACAGTATTCCCTTTTACTTTCCCTGCAATACATGGTAATGTATAGGGAAAGTATTGGAATCATGCCGAAAATCGCAACTCGAGTTTTTGACGGATCTACGCGTTTCGAAACCCCTAGAATAAGAAAAAACTATTTTTAACGTGACATCTGTGTGTGTGTCTGTCTGTGCAAATTTTGTATTCACTCTAACTAAAAAAATAATTGACCGAATTTCATAAAATTTGGTAGGTAAACCACTTGTGGGCGAATCTGGTGCTGATTAGTTTTGGGTACGATTTGAGATAAAGGAACCCGCCTCTTTTTGCGAAATGGCCCGCAAAAGCATGTATCCAATCTAGCTGAAAAACTATTTGACTGAATTTCACAAAATTCAGTAGATAAGTCTTTTGTGGGTTACCCTGGTGCTGATTAGATTTTGGTACGATTCGGAAAAAAATAACCCGCCTTTTTTTGCAAAATAGCCAGCAAAAATCGTCAAAATCTAAAATAAAAAACTACGTATGCTGAAATATATCCATTAAATACTTCTTTTATACGTAATTTTTAACGATGAAAGGAAAAAGACCAGTCCCATTGCACTAGAACTAGTCGTTCTCGATATAGTTTAGTTATTTCGTATTTTCTCCACGCCACCTTTGAAAATAAGTCTAGTTACCAAATGAGAACGAAAATTGAATTAAAAGTTAATTAAATTTAATTAAAATAAAGATAACGTGGATATAAGTCTGCAGGGAAAGTCATGTGCTTCCCACACCAGATTTTTTACTTTCCCTACATGGTACTAGACAAAAAAGTTTTTGAAATATAATGAAACATTGGAACTCGACTTTTCCTGAGATCTGTGCCTGCTTTGGACACACTAAAACACAAATGCACCAATTTTAACGTCATATCTCTCTATATATATGTTTGTGTGTGTATGTATCTGTCTGTGTATGTGTGTGTATGTGTATGTGTCTGCCTACATATGTATCTATCTGTGTATGTGTCTGTCTGTGTATGTGTCGGTCTGCATATGTATATGTGTATGTATCCGTCTGCATATGTATCTGTCTGCCCATATGTCTGTATGTGTCTGTCTCTGTATATGTGTGTCTATGTACGTGTCTGTATGTGTGCGCGTCTGTCTGGGTATATGTATGTCTATGTGTCTGTCTGTGTATATGTCTGTCTGTGTATATGTCTGTCTGTGTATGTGTCTGTTTGTGACTGTGTTTATCTGTGTATAGGTCTGTCTGCGTATTTATCTGTCTGGGTATGTATCTGTTTGTGCCTATGTTTGTCTGTATATAGGTCTGTCAGCATATGTATCTGTCTCTGTATGTGCGTGCATGTATATGTGTCTGTCTACATATGTATCTATCTGTCTATCTGTGTATGTGTCTGTCTGTGTATGCGTCGATCTGCCTATGTATCTGTTTGTGAATGTGCCCGTCTGCATATGTATCTGTCTGCGCATATGTCTGTATGTATCTGTCTGCGCATATGTCTGCATGTGTCTGTCTGTGCACGTGTCTGTCTGTGTGCGTGTCTGTCTGGATATATGTATGTGTATATGCCTGTCTGTGTATATGTCTGTCTGTGTATATGTATATCTGTGTATGTGTCTGTTTGTGACTGTGTTTGTCTGTGTATCGGTCTGTCTGCGTATGTGTCTATGCAATGTATGTATCCAGTCTAGCTCAAAAACTATTTGACCAAATTTCACGAAATTTGGTAGATAAGGCACTCGTAGGTAATCCTGATGGATTTATTCTTCTGTTTACTTATTTTGTCAAGTTTATACGGAATACGAGCATACGGGCTTATAAGCTGAACTATAAAATTTCACAGGAATCATATTTTTTTTACATCTCAGATTTTTATAGGAGATTTGGATTCCAGCAGATTTAGACAGATTCCAACAGTTACATTATTAAACGCACAAATGAAAAATAATGTACAGCAATAACACATACATTTTAAACAATTGGTTCAAAGATCTCGAAATGTTAAACGCATTCAGTAAAATAAACTATGAAATGGGGTAACCAAAGTGCATTTATTCGCTGAATCTATAAAATCGCGTTTCAATATAAAAGGCTAATTTTACAAATGAAAATACAATTTCAAAAGCTGATATGCAAACAATTTGTAGAAAACTAATAGCAATTTTCAAACACACTTTCGAGAAATTTATGCCCACAGAAATTTATTTGAAAAAGAACCGTCACCGTTAAATGCATTTTCCGTAATATATGGATGAGTAAGAAACACCCTTCCGCTGCGGAAAGTAATTTATATGGCAAAAAATTATCCCAGCCCGAGTGATAAATACTGAATTAAAATTATTTTTTTATAAAAAGTAAAATATAAGAACATCAATGACGACGAAGGTTACCTGGCGTTCTAAATTAATTTCATATTTTTTATATGTATAAATGGGGCAAGATGGATCAGTTTTTGAGTTCTGACTGAAAGTGATTATAAATTTTTATCCAAATTCATTTATATACTCACAAGTTTTTACGCCATCAACAACCTAGCTTTATTATGAATTTGATATGTGACTGGAATATGGTTCAACATGACTTCATTCCCGTATTAGAATCCATTTTCATGTAGTTTGTGATTTTTTTTTCTTTTTGTCAAATTTTACAAGAAAAATTCTGAAAAATCGATATCCTTGGTCTAAATGATTACAATTAAAGCGTGTTATTTTTCACTTTGAAAGGATTGAAAAAATATTTAAATTGATACCATACCTGACAACGTACCCCTCGTGGGAGGGAGACTTGCCCCCCCCCCTCCCTCCGAGGGGGCTAATGACGATACGAACACAGAAACTGTATCACGGCTATTTTTATAGCAGTGATTGATACTACTACACATCATAATTACTGAGCCATAAATAACTGTTTTTATGCATGATTATATCAAAATTTGACTTATTCTGCCATATTAAAAAAATACAAAATTTCGAAGTTTTCGCTCTAATTTGAAAATATTCTATTTAGTTCCAGATTTTTCAATAACAAAGCCGGATATAGAGTTTCACAAAAACCCATTAATAATAACCCATAATTAAACCCATTTCCCTGCAATAGATGGTAATGTACAAAAAAAGTATTGACATCATGCTAAAAATCGCAACTCGTGTTTTTAACGGATCTACACGTTTCAGGACCTCTAGAACACGAAAACACTATTTTTAGCTTGACGTCTGCGTGTGTGTCTGTCTGTGCAATGTCTGTATCCACTCTAACTCAAAAACTAATGGTACCGAATTTCATAAAGTTTGGTAGGTAAGTCACGTGCGTGTGACCTGGATTAGTTTAGGTAAGATTCGAGAAAAACAACCCGCCTTTTTTTACGAAATGACCCTTCAAACATTGCCTGTATCCAATTTAGCTGAAAAACTTATACATCAAATTTCACAAAATTTGGTAGATAAGTCACTTGTGGATTACCCTGGTGCTGATTAGACTTTGGTACGATTCGGGAAAAAGTAACCTGCCTTTTTTGTGAAATGGCCCGCAAAAATTGTCAACATCTAAAATAAAATACTACGTATGCTCAAATATATCAATTAAATGCTTGTTTTATACATAATTTTTAACAATGAAAAGATTAAGACCAACCCCATTACACTAGGTCTAGTCGTTCTAGAGATATTTTAGTTTTTTCGTATTTACGCTAGACCACCGTTGAAAAAAATTCCAGTTACCAACTGAGAACGAAAATTAAATTAAAAGTGCCAATTCAGTGTCATTTTAAATGATTGTGGGCGTTATTTTCTGCAATTAAACTCAATGAATTATTGAAGAAATAGAGAACGTAAATATGAGTCTGCAGCGAAAGTCATGTGCTGACCACATCAGATTTTTAAATTTTGTTTAACGGAAGTTTATTCCTTCCAGATATCTCGTATTGTCAGACTTACGATATGAGACATATTATATTTTGTAATTTAGAAAAGTCTAACTTTTTTTACTTTCAATAAATTATACATTTACAAATAATATTCTAACCGATTCAAAAATGGTAGTCTTGGTTTTGATGTATGTACACGGTTTGTGCGTCTTTGAGCTACAAATATTTAACTATTAGTAAATCAGGGATGATTCCCTTAATCATCCCTGATTTATGGGTCTGATTACTAATCGGACATCTGAATCCACTGAACCGCTGAAAAAAATGTACCACTAAACGGCTGAAAAGATCACTGAAAAATCGTCTGATTACTAATCAGACATTTTTTACTTTCCCTGCAATACATGGTAATGTATAGGGAAAGTTTTGGAAACATACCGAAAATCGCAACTCGAGTTTTCGACGGATCTACACGTTTCGAGACCTCTAGAATATGATCAAACCATTTTTAACGTGACGTATGTGCGTGTGTCTCTGCAGATTTTGTATCCACTCTAGCTGAAAAACTAATGGACCGAATTTCATAAAATTTAGTAGGTAAGTCACTTGTGGGCGAATCTTGTGCTGAGTAGTTTTGGAGACGATTCGGAATAAAAGAACCCGCCATTTTTGGAAAAAAGGCCCTCAAAAATTGACTGTATCCACTCTAGCTGAAAAACTAATGGACCGAACTTCACAAAATTCAATAGATAAGTCGCTTGTGTGTTATCTTAGTGCTGATTAGATTTTGGTATGATTCGAGAAAAAATAACCTACTTTTTTTGCAGTATGGCCCGGAAAAATTTTCAAAATCTAAAATTAAAACTACGTATGCTCGAATATATCCAACAAATGTTTGTTTTATACGTAATTTTTAACGAAGAAAAAAAATAAGACACCAACCCCATTACATTAGGACTAGCCGTTCCCGAGATATTTTAGTTTTTTCTTATTTTTTCTACGCCACCTTTGGAAATAAGTCCAGTTACCAAATGATAACGAAAATTGAATTAAAAGTGAATTAAATTTAAATAAAATAAAGAGACCGTGGATATAAGTCTGCAGGGAAATCATGTGCTGCCCACATCAGATTTTTCAGTAGTGTATGTGTATCTTTCTAACTATGAACATACATCCATATTATCTATGGAACATATTCCCCATATCCAATGCAGTTCGGTGCAAATGTTTGAATCTATGAACATCAGAGACCTTGATTTTCGGGACGATATGAGTAGAGGAAAGGAAGACCATCAAAGAAGACCATTCGAACATTTTGAAGAGAAAATAAAGAAATCTGATGTGAGCAGCACATGATTTTCTCTACAGACACAAATTCAATTTCTCTTCCTTTCTTTTGCAATTCATTAAACAGAGTTTAATTGCACAAAATAACATGGATAATTCTTTGAAACTATACTGAATTGGTAATTTTTATTCAATTTTCATTTCCATTTGGAGACTGGACTTATGTTCAAAAGCGACGAGAACAAATTATTACTTAGGCAAAAGATGTCCAGAGTCAAGGATTATCTAAAGTGTGCACATGATCTTGTAACTTATAATCCTATAAATAAAAAATCTGATGTGGGCAGCACATGACTTTCCTTATATAATGTAATGAATTTACTACTTTTACAGTAAAAAAAATTGTATTTTAGTAATAATAAAAAGGTAAATATAATAGTTTTTCTTATAGAAGATACTTATACTCTTTCCAAGATATTGAATTTTCGACAATTAGTCGTCATTTTCATTGATTTAGCGTCATTTTTATCAATTTGACGAGATGTTTGTTAATTTGGCAACAATTAAAAATGTCGACAAGTTGGCGACATTCCGCCAAATTCGTCGCCAAAATCTCGCCAAGCGTTATGGTCAGAGAAATAAGTTATTCTTACAGCAGATAAATGACTATTGGCAATCAAATACAAAAGTATTACTCAAAGTATCTTTTTTCATGAATGAAACGATCTAAATCCACGAGAATGATGACCTCCAATTTACCGCATGGTATTATATATGAAAAGTGAACATGTTTCTCAATAGGAAATATTTTTTTTTATTTTATATGACTTTCTGATAATTTTTTTCAAAAATGTGAAATATCTCGAGAACGGTTCATGTTAGCGTTTTAAAATTTATGTCAATCGTTTTCTAATAAAAAATTACATACGAAATGTCTATTTGCGTAACTTTATTAGCGGTTTTGATTTTCTCACGATTTTTTCAAAATTTCACGCAAAAATTTAGGGGGGTTCTGAACATTCGATTGCGTATAAAAATAATAGGCTTCCAGTGATTACGGTTTGTGATTTTTGTAACAAATTTCGTTCGAATCGGTAAATTCGTTCGTCAGTTATCGTCCCCACAGGCTCACTGACACACACACACACACACACAGACACACACACACACACACACACACAAACACACACACACACACACACACACACTTTCACACACACACACACACACAGACATCACTTCAAAAATGTTTGATTCGTGATCAGGGATGCTTGAAACGTGCTCTCCCGTCGAAAACTCGAATTCGAATTTTCGACCCCGTCACAATACTTTCCTTATACAATATGTATATAAGGAAAGTAATAATGTAATTATCCCAGAAAACAATTGGATCATTTGCGCATGCATTTATGTATGTTCGAGACACTAAATTGAGTTTAATCGCACAAAATAATATGGATAATTATTTGAAACTACCCTCAATTTGCAGTTTTAATTCAATATTCATTTTCATATAGAGACTGGACTTTCATATGGAGATGTATAAGGAAAGTATTGTGACGGGGTCGAAAATTCGAATTCGAGTTTTCGACGGAAGATCACTGTGTGTATGTGTGTGTGTCAGTGAGTCTGTGGAGACGATAACTGACGAACAAATGGACCTATTCGAACGAAATTTGGTACAAAAGTCACAATCCATAAACACTGGAAGCCTGCTGTTTTTATACGTAATCGAATGTTCAGAACCCCCCCTAAATTTTCGAGGGAAATTTAAAAAAATCGTCAAAAAATCAAAGCCACTGATAAAGTTGCGCAAATAGATATTTCTTATGTAATTTTTTATTAGAAAACGATTGACATAAATTTTAAAACGCTAACATGAACCTTTCTGGAGATATTGCACATTTTTCAAAAAAATTATCAAAAAGTCATATAAAATAAAAAAAAATATTTCCTATTGAGAAACATGTTCACTTTTCATATGTAATACCATGCGATAAATTTGGTGACATCATTTTCGTGGAACTAGCTCGTTCCATTCATGAAAAAAGGTACTTTGAATAATACTTTTGTATTTGAACGCCAATAGTCATTTATCTGCTGCAAGAATAACTTATTTCTCCGTCCATAACGCTTGGCGATATTTTGGCGATGAATTTGGCGGAATGTCGCCAAATTGGCGACATTTTTAATTGTTGCCAGAGTAACAAAAATCTCCCCAAATGGATAAAAATGACGCCAAATCAATGAAAATGACGACTAATTGAAGGAAATTCAATATCTTGGAAAGAATATAAGTATCTGCTACAAGAATAACATTTTTTTAACTGTAAAAGTAGTAAATTCATTGCATTATATAAAAAAAGTCATATGTTGCCTACATCAGATTTTTCAAAGGCGGCGTGAACAAATTAATACTTGGGCAAAAAATCACCATTGTCATGGATGCTCTAAATTGTGCATACGATTTTGTAAATAATAATCCTTTAAATAAATAATCTAGTTATCGCTGAAAAACAATTGGATAATGTGTGTATGGTCACCATGTTTTTATTATTTTACTAAATGTATATATTATCTAACAGCGACCAACAAGTAAATACAGAGTTAGTGCCACAGTTATTTTGTGTCATTACAGGCTATACATTAGATTCCTGTGCGTGTATTTTTTTTTAATTTTAGCATTTCGAATATGACAGTAATTCGCCAATAAACATATTGCGCCAAATGTCTTTTGTAACCGTTTTATTGCCAATTTCTATTAATTGAACAATGCTCTACAACTTTGAAATTAGCTTTTTTCATCCATATCGCTTTGTTGCCACGTAAGTTGTCCTGTTTTTTGGATGGTGCAATCACTTTTATTCGATCCAGCATGGTCAGTTTACTAAACATAAACTTGATGTATACACCCGTGGAATTTTTTGTACAAAGTTATTGGCCTGCTTAAGGACTTTCATCGGAATCCTGTATAAGACATATACGTCCATCTGCGTCACCATGCTGGTGCCAACATGAAAAAAAAAGCATTTAAAGTTTTTTTTAGGAAATATGTTAAATATATTATTTGGTATGAAATCTGAATATTTTTTTTTATTCTGATGCTACAATTAGACCAAAACACTATGGAATATCTGCATATGAGACAGTTGAGTAGGGATATCTTTTATAACAAGGAAAATTTTATGCCCTTTTGAGCTATTTTCCCTTTCCCCCCCTTTTGTACCAAAATCCCCTCCCACTCACACACACCACCCCTCGATTTGCGCAGCTATGAAATATGATATATCATCTTCCACTAGATCTATATGAAGCGCTTAAAGTTTGGGACTGAAAACCCAAGTTTCAATGTAAAAACAAATATTATAAATATAAATAAATGAAGAAAAATTAAAGATAATAAAACAGTTTGTAAAAAATGAGACATTTATTACCATTTTGAGATATTTACGGTTACTTCCTTTGAAAAAGAAGCTTTGCCGTTAAATAAATTCCCCGCAATACCTGCCCCCACATGCGATGGGTATGAAATGTTAATCCGCTGGAGGGTCATTTATTTAGGGAAAAAATGCGCCCAATCTCCTGGCCTCAGACACCTAAATGAAGTTATAAAAAATGATATAAATAATGGGAAAATATACGAGCATCAGCATTAGCGAAGGTTATCTCATGCATTTCATTCATTTTTATTAATTTTTTTCTCCTTTTATAAATGGGGAGGAATAAAACCGTTTGAGTTATAACATATTGAATAAAGATATAAAATAATTCACTCAAACTGCTGACTAAAGAAGTTAAAATTAAAAAAAAAATCGTTAATGACATAAGATAAATATTTCACAAATCAGATAGAGTGACTTGTAGCGAATACTCATAAGGCGCTATTAAATCCTTTGAGCTGGAAACATCTTTAACTCAATGCTGTGATAGTAGCCTACCACGCTTTGACCCCGATATCAAACTCTGGCACTGTTTGTAATCCCAAGTTGGTAATTTTGTCTCTTTGCTACACTGAGCGACGAACATAAGCATCCTTTATTATTTTCAGTTTATTCAGCTTTCTAACAATTATATAAGCATTGTAAAAATGTACTTTCTGTACTCCCCAGATGATGGCGCCAGCATAAACGGGTTAATTGATCTTTGCGGATTCTATGACGTCGACTAACCACACCGCATAGCTCTTTGTGACACACTACGAGATCGCTTGATGATTGTTCCTTCCTGTCAACTTACAGCCCTACACACCTCATCTGTGATCTAGCGACAGCTTCGTTCTGCTTCTGTAAAACTCACTAAATGAGGTGAGTTTGTCACTCCTTTAGGCAGTAATCTGAAATGAAAATCAGAAGTTGATTTCTTAAATAAACTGTATATTCCAAATAGATACATATTACATTAGACTAACCACATGTTATGCTAGAACAATGAACAAAAGGTTAATTTAACATACACAAAATATACACTTTAAAGAATTAATAAAAAGCTTACAATTGCTTCCCTAAATCATCCCTTGTTGGATAATTTCTTTTGGAAAACTCTAAAGTATGAGAAACAAGATGCTTGAGAGATGGTTCCCAAACGGATCAGGACAAGACAACTGGAACCAAGAATTAGTTGTGTATAACTTAACTCAACTCATATCACGGAGGACGCTTGTACTTTAACACACTCGGGTCTGTAAAATACTAACCGACTAAAGATCAACTGTTCCCAATCGGACTGGAATCGGCTCTGGGTATCACTCGCCGTATTCATAGACAATCACCGTGCATAGTGAAGTCGTCAATATTGGATACTGCTATACCCCTAAGTATGGCCGGAACTTTACCAGACAATCTAGCTTTTCTTGATCAAAACCATAGCATGAGGTTTACTAACCGCCCCTCTGTCAAATTAAAACAAACAACAATATACTGAAGTCAATCTGAACTAAAGCTCACAAACTTCGACGTCTCGAACTGGAACTCATAACTAAAAATAAGCCACGGATAAGCTCATAGCTAAAACAAAGTCAAAGACTAAGTTAAACTTCGACGGAAAACTCACAATTATATATCTCCACTGAGTGTTGCCAACACGCAAAAAGTAGCATCACGAAATAATTAGATACTTAAGCAGTCTTAAGGGCCTTAGCTACAATTACCGTGCGGCACAATGAAAGAAACGAATTAACTTTGGCAATTCCGTATATACGAATATAAAGACGTGAACGGGAACGTTACAGGGGAGAGTGAACATTTGAGTATTGTAGCGAACACTCTTAAGGCAAAATTAAATGTCTTGATCTGGAGACATTGTTAGCTCAACGATGCTGACCTATCATGCTTTGACCGTGAGATCATACTCCGGCACATGTTGGGGATTTCACTTTCGCGCTACATGTAAATATTTTATAAATTAGCAAGGATGACTGCTGTGTCAAATTTATCCTAATAAAGGTGTTTTTTTTTGTTTGTTTTTTAAGATTGATGCCTTTTAAAGTATGCCTCATACTGCTGCTAGAAAAGTAAGTTAATAGTACAATTATTATGATTACTTTTTAGTTTCAATTTTAAATTCTTTTTTAATGTCTTTGCACTCCTAGTTGTCAGCTAAAGGTATAAAGATATGCATTTAGAATAAATGTACAACGATCCGTAGCTCAAACTGTGCGCAAACAATGCGCAGTTTTTCAATTATCACGAATTGCTCTCTAAATATTAGAAAGTTTACTTTTCCGCATGACGTACGATTACCTTTCGAAACAATCAAATGAATTGCAGGATACTTGGTATGCTTATTTTGACATTATTATCACAGCAGTATCTTTTATATAAATTTCATCGATCACGATTATCATACTCTACATTTAATTCAACTTTTACCCTCTTTATTTCGTGCCTAATAGATAATATTTAAATTCATTTCTGTCGAATCAAAGTTGTGCACTTCTTTTCCATCTCTTTTGTATTCAACAAACTATGAAAATTATTTTGAGAAATGTTTAAAATTATTTATCTTGTTAAATTTATTGTTTTCTTATATTTTGTATTTTGCTATTTGTTTTTCTACTAGTTTATTGTTAGTTTATTTGTATTGTTTTGCGCTGTCATTAGCTATTAATCTTTTGCTAACTTTTTACCAGTTTGGTTTTGTACTATGGATTCGTCAGGCGCATTTTTTCCACATTTCTTTGCCACCATGTTATGCACCCCCTTATAAGTATGTAAGTGTATTTGTTATATAGCAAAAATTATCATTATTATAAAGATTATTATTTATTGAAAAAATCAATGTCAGAAATATAGTATTAAAGGTAGGCTGTAATTTTCATTAATTTGCTCCTACAATATCAACGTATAAAAATCCATAAAAAAAATCCACGTGTTAGGCACATCACACGTCTGTTGTCATTGTTATTTACAACTTATTTAACAATATACAAAGCACAACACCACAAATTGTGGGATTTCCGAAATATGTTTAATCAAAGGACATGAGTTAGTTCTTTTACAAAAGATAAGTCGCTGATATACGTTCGGTAGAAAGATATCAGTGTCACATTTCACACTCATTTGTTTCACTAATACCATTAAAACAGCTGTCACGTCGAGGGTGGGAAACTTAAGTGGAAAGAGACGTGATAGAGTTAGAACTGCTTTTGCTCCGAGATTAAGCGGTATTTGGTATGCTGTGAGTCAGTTCCTGAAAATGGGATCACACTTTTTGCTGTGCTACAGGTGTTTGGGCTTAATCCTCGATGAAGATTGTAGATTTAATAAAAAATCTCCTTGGTGAAGATTGAAGACGATTGCACAAAAGTACTGCTCATTCAGATACAGAATCTAAAATGCTTCTAATCATCATTATATTAGACTAGTGTTGCTACTTAGAAAAGTAAAAATGCTTGAAACAAATTTTAAAAAAACTTTAGAAGAAAAAAGTTCTTATCTTTCTATACTAAAGGTTTTGATGTTTAAAGCATCATTCAAATTGTAATTTAATAGAACTGTTGCTAACTTAACTGTAGTTTCGTAGAAATTTAAACCGTATTACAAATGAAATTAGTTAAAATGCATATATACACAGGGAAGCCTGCATATGGCGACTGCATGTAGTTAGACAGAAGGAAATCAATACCCTATGGATGAATAACTTGAAAATACCATAATGGTAGGAAAATTATATATAAGTGCCGCTGGTGTTAGTAATGTCCCATCTGATCTCACGTGACACAACTGGAAAATGTTAGTGTTTAGCATATACATTTTTAATTCTTTCTAAATTAAAATTCCCTAATTATTAGCAGATATAATAACTATATCTAGCATGCTACAGCATATTTTGAGGCAAATATAAATTGAAAGATAAAATAAATATGAATACGTATAAACATTCTTCATTACTTGAGTTATAAGTTGCATTGCACTGATGATTTTTTATGCAAAATTAACGGTTTAAATAATTACTATGTATTTCAATATAAGCCTTTTGCCGTAGAAATACATACAATGAAGTAGGGCATCTTATTCCAACGCGAACTGAATTATTTTCTCAAACGATTTACACCAATATAAAATTTTAACTTCTTTGACTTTATGGGTGACAACTTATATACTTCAACAATGATGCAGACCCATAATCTCAAACTTCCAGGTAGCCGGAGGGCTTCTGGAGGGTCTGGCAAGGCTTATAGACCCACATCCCCATTCTGTCCACCAGGGTCATCTTGTTCACCATCTTGGTAAATCAAGATAGCTCTGTGCCAGCTCTGTTAGGAGACCCATATAAGTGTTCAAAGATTCAAACTACTAAGTCACCAGGGAGCTTGTGGATTGTTGTTTAGTTTATTCGTTCTGCTGAAGAGGGTCCAAAATTTGGATTTGCTAAGATATGTGGCATAGTCAATATCATGTGCAAATATTCGGCCGGCCTTCTCGGTCACCATGGGGCTTATGGGACATCAGGAAAGAAAAAAAACACGATAGAAAATTATGTAGATGATAATTTGGCATGTAATCACGCTGATCCGTACTTTTTATTAAGGATTTCGCTGAATAAGTTCTATATTCATAAACAGAAAGCAAAAATAAGATATTTGCATTTTTCTCCAAGTTTTGGGAAATTTCATTTGATATGCCACTCAAAATTTTCGAATATTATATATTTTTTCAACATTCCATAACAAAAAAGCGTGCAATTTATAACAATTGCGATTTTAGTCTAAAGACAGTCTGAACTCATTTATTCGGAAATTATTTTCAGTTTTACTAATTTTTTTAATAATCCGCTATGCCAAATAGAATAATATTCAACAGTTTTAATATCGGTTCACTAGAACTAGAGTTAGTCATAGATGAAACAAATATGGGTATTGTAGTCACATATCACTTTGAAGCAAGAAGTGTGACACTAGCGGGTTCAGCGTAACCAAAGGATTATCCCCACTATCACATCCACGGTAATTGGGATATTGAGGACGATGATAATAACACCTATTTTCATCGCATTTGTAGACTTATAGACTCCAGGGTAAACTTTAATCCGTCTTTAAATATGTTATCACATCAAATATTCTGATGTGGGCAGCACATGTCATTTTCTAACCACATAAAGTCGCGATTTGCCCCACATTCAGTCAATAAACATGTATGGAGGTCTGGGTAAAGCGACAAATGCGCAACCAGTCCAATAACATCATTGAACATCACGCCTTTAGTTGTGATAGTGTGCATTGTATAGGCTTGATTTTTTTAATATTGCACCAACCTGCATGTGTTCACAGGGTGTACTGTGACGGTAATAAAATATTTGGATCATGCCTTGGCACCCTCTGTAAAACGATACGCTGAAGCATTGGGATTAGATTTTGTTTTGATATACGATAACGCCCGTCCACACAAAGCAACACTGGTGAACGAATACCTTGAGAACAAGGATATTTCTCTCATACAGTGGCCAGCGTATTCTGCTGACCTCAATCCAATTGAAAATATTTGCAATGCCCTTGGAAGAGTTATCTCTGCCTGTCTACCCCTTTCCAAGAGCTGAAAACTGCCTTTCCACAGGCATAGCAATTATTACCCTCTGTTCGCTGGTTCAACTGATTGAAGAAATGAGATGTCGATGCGAAACTTGTGTCAAAGTAATGGGAGGTCACACTCCATATTTAAGCTTTGGTTTGTTGTTATGGTACACATAATATTTTTCTAATGTTGTAAAGAGCCTTGCTGCCCCAGCCGGGAATCTATCGCTGGATCTCCGAACTGACCAGCCGACGCTCTACTGTTGAGCTACTATGACGAAATTGCAAGCTCTTATTGTCTAAGTGGACTCTGCATTCTCCCCCCTCTAATGTCAGATTGGTGGTCAACTGACAATCTGGCTGACCGTATCCTGCTACTTTTATCGCAAGTTAGCCTCCTGCTACTACTATTTTTACCCAAGTTAGTATCTACGTGGTCGCTATCATCTCAATTTTGAAATCAACGATGAATCTTCCAGAGTCCACTGAATCCGTAGTAGTCATACTAGGGTCACTGTCAGACTTCCAGCATCTTTACATTAACCTACAGGGTTGATTTTTTCTCATCCCATTGTAAAGAGCCTTGCTGCGCCAACCGGAAATTGAACCCTGGATCTCCGAACTGGCCAGCTGACTTTCTACCTTTGAGCTACTGGGACGACATTGCAAGCTCTTATTATCGAAGTGGACTCTGCAATGTACTAAGTGTGAAGTTATAGCTTGAAGACTAAAAGTATGGTTAAATAATTTTATAAATCCACTCATTAGTATATTACTCAATTGACTATGTTCTTGTGAAATTTGGAGCCAATCAAAGCAGAACTTTTAAAGTTATATCTGATTTACTTCCTCGTCCTTAACTTTTAGAAGACGGTGTCTAAATAAATACCTAAGAAAAACAATTTAAAATATGTTTTTATCACTTTCTGTCTCCTGTACCGATCAAAATGATGTTCCTTCTATTTTCACTTTCATGGCTTAAAGAGTTTTAAAATAAACACTCATTCATCATCACCGCATTTTATTGGTTCGGGCAAAGACTTTGTCAGAAGGAAAGTTAACTTGAACGCACATATAGTGATGGAACTATTTGGCACATCCGTGAACGATGATAGATTAAAGTGCTTAATCTGACTTCAGAAACGGTAATTTACTTTTAGGTGCGGAAAGGCACGGTAGTGTTATAATCACAAAACTTGCTTGTAAGAAGCGTTCCCAAAAATTTGGAAGACATTCTTATTGCATATAACAGTATCTCTGGACCGGTTTTAAGCTTATCATGCTCGTCCTGAGGTAGGACATGCCCGGTAAGAGCGCGAAAAAAAACAAGGCCGTGTGTATGAACAATAACATTAATTTATTTACACTATATATATATATTTACACAATATTTATTTAAAACAATACTTTCCATATTCAAAATGGATCGTATACCAATTTCAAAAAAACAATACAATATTGTATAGAGTCTCACAGATTAAATTGAAACAGATGGCAACCTATCATGAAATTTCCCTGACGTTAACTAGTAGATATTTAATTTGTGTGAGAGAGAGAGGAAAGAGAGATACATATCAGGCACAGACCCTTAAATGGGTAACTCACCAACATCATTTGCCATCGAGCATCTCTCATTTTTCAGAGGACCATGATGGGGAGAGTTCTTTTCTAACTCGAGTCTAAGTTCCTTCTCCTCGCTCCTTTTTTAAATTTTGGAAACTGTCTCTCTCTCCAAGATTTTAAAACACGCCTCTGAAACGCACAAAACCCTCTCACTGGTTTCTGGGTCTTAACCCCTTGACCTAAAGGCAACATCATTGACTTTTTAGACCCCAAAGGCCAAAAACCCTTTTTCAAGCCCCTGAGAACTAATACCCTTTCGGCCGCTAATTCAAAAATGCCGCCAGTTCTATGATCCCGTCCGACTCGGACAAAGTTGGTATTTCGGTAAAATACGGTCTTCACAAGGTCCAGCGCGTTTCCTGTTTCGATTTCGAATGCAGCTGGCCATCCAAAGGCCGACCACTCAAAATAAATTCGCTAACTCTAGATCCCCCCCCCCCAAATATTGGATCATAGGTTTACCATGTGACAGTGCTGTTGTCAGCATGGAATAGCTGTAGCCTCAGCAGCTCGTCAGTTCGGAATTTGATAGTGCTGCTAATGAATTGTATTTTAAACCAGGGATAGAATAAAAGGGTTTTTAAAACCATAGTTTAAACGAATGTGGTTTAAACCATCCAACCCTGTTTAAAAGTAAACTAGATTTTTAACACAATAATATAAACTAAAGTATAAACCAAGGTTTAAACAAAAAATAATGATTTAAACATACAAGGGTTTTAACAAAAATACCATAGTTAAAAAACATTTAAAACCAGTATGATTTAAACCAACGATATTAAAAATTATATAGCTGTAAATGTTCCATATATTTATACACAAAGGACAGTTCTTTTCTATTAAATAGTCATTTCTTCCACACACAAAAAAAGCAAGCAATGAAAGCGAACGGTTTCTGAAATACAAACAGAAAATCAACTGAAACAGAACCTACGATACGAATGATAAAGCGTTCTTATGATCAGCGGCTAGTAGTGACTTAAGAGTTCGAGAACAAAGTCGTGCTTCAGAATGTTGGAATCATGCCAAGAAAGTTAAAAAAGTGATATAGTCATCAACAGTCATGAGTTGAATGTCAGAGTTGATGTCAGGGTTGATGAATGCAGATCCTTACAAAATCAGTCAACGAGTGACATCTAGTGCCGATCAACGGGGTCGTATGCTGATTTGAGACAAGTGCCGAGATGACACAGTATCAGTACATAAAGATGCCAAAGTATGTTACTTATCGTAACAAATGTTAGGTTGAGGTTGTCACTGAATAAATTAGATAGGACAGGGTCTCACACGGATACTTTTCTCCTGCTTAAGTAATTGTGTACTAAACTGTCATTGTAATCATATATATATATATATATATATATATATATATATATATATATATATATATATATATATATATATATATATAGGGTCAGTCAGATCTCTTGGGCCAAACTTTAAGGGGTGATAAATCACATCTAAACAAGCAAATTTCTCATACAAAGCAGGGTCGCAACGCAAGAGGTGAACCGCTAGGTGGTGGCTCATGAAATGAGGACATGATGACTCTCTCGTGAAAAGAGGAAACACAAAAATGACAGAGTAGGCAGGAAGTACCTTTTTACTAACAGAAATTGCAGAATGCATGGACAGAGTTACAGAAATTGCTCAAAAGTGCGACCACCAGCAGTACTACAGGCTTCACACCTGCGATGTAGCGAGCGGTGCACGTTATCAAAAACACGCGGCATATCTTGGACAACGTCGGCAGAAACAGCAATCCAAGCAACACGGTCCTCATCGGAGTCGATGGGGCTATCATAGATGAGACTTGGCCCCGTAAGAAAAAGTTGAGACAGGAGAGATCAGGCGATCGTGCGAGCCAAGCTATGGGACCACCCCGACCAATCCATTGCCCTGTCAATGTAGCATCTAAGGTGTGCCGCACATCCACGCTGAAATGGGGTGGTGCTCCGTCGTTTTGGAACCACATATATTAATGAAACATAATAAATCAAACAAGAGGTTTTAGATATTTCGCTAAAGAAATTTTAAACTCAGCTTAAAATTTCCTGGCTAGTTCTGACACAGGCGTCACTGCGTTCAATGTCAGCGACGTCTAGCGGTTCACCTCTTGAGTTACGACCCTGCTTTTTATGACAGAAATTACTTGTTTAGATATGATTTATCACCCCTGAAAGTTTGGCCCAAGAGTTCTGACTCACCCTGTATATATATATATATATATATATATATATATATAATGGGAAATCTGTTTGTTATTTAGATTATGGTAAAGTGGGATCGCATAAATAATTAGTGATGGGTTTTGCAGCCATGTTAACAATTGAGGAAAAGTTGAGACATTACTTAATAAATAAAATCTTCACATAAATAAAATTCATCATACTTCTATAAGCTCGAACGACAATGTTTGCAGCACAGCTTAGAATTAAAGTAGCTCCCTCACTTTGATCACTTTGATCCCTAAGCATCTCTCCAAGCATGCGCACTTAGGCTTCTAGTTGCAGTCCGAAAGATGACTTTTCCACACGCTTTGAGGACAGGCATAAGAAAATCGACCTTCTCGTACACGTTGCGGCTACAAGGATTTATTTGCGAGCATTCCGAGCTGTATTCAGTGTAGACTCTGAATATTGCACAGATGTGGGGAATGAATGAAAAAATGTTTTTAAAGTAAATTACATGCGGTGCTACAGCGCAGCGGCACTTGTGTACACGAGCCGATACTGTGTTATCTGCAATGGCTGAAAGAAAATTGCTATATGCAATAAATTTACTAACTTCTATGGGAACTGATAATTTCTATCCTTCCATCTTCCATCAGATTCTTATTATTTAGTTCAAGTTACACGAATCAGCAACGGCCAATTTTCTAATCACAAAACCCGCCTTTAAGGGAGAGTTCACAAAAATTTGGAAGACACTCTCATTGCATATAGCATCATCTATAATCAGTCCATTGATTCTGTTATCTGCAATGGTAATGGGTTGCCTTAAAGATGAAGGTAATGGTAATTGGTTGCCTTAAAGATGAAGGTAATGGTAATGGGTTGCCTTAAAGGTGAAGGTAATGGTAATGGGTTGCCTTAAAGATGAAGGTAATGGTAATGGGTTGCCTTAAAGATGAAGGTAATGGTAATGGGTTGCTTTAAAGATGAAGGTAATGGTAATGGGTTGCCTTAAAGATGAAGGTAATGGTAATGGTATGTCTTAAAGAATAGCCTTAAAGATGTATAAAAACTACAAATATACTTATTTCTACAAAGTAATACTATAATAACTGAATTATACTATGATAAACTGCTTCTAGGATATATTATTTTTATTTTCCTTAAATTCATAATGTATGAGGAAAGTATTGTGACGAGGTCGAAAATTCGAATTCGAGTTTTCGAAGGAAGAGCACGATTCAAGCATCCCTGATAACGAATCAAACATATTTGAAGTGATGTCTGTGTGTGTGTGTGTGTGTGTGTGTGTATGAAAGTATGTGTATGCGTGTGAAAGTATATGTGTGTGTGTCAGTGAGTCTGTGGAGACGATAACTGACGAACAAATGGACCGATTCGAGCGAAATTTGGTACAAAAATCACAATCCGAAAACACTGGAAGAAAATTGTTTTTATACGCAATCGAATGTACAGAACCCCCTTAAATTTTCGAGTGAAATTTGGAAAAAATTGTCAAAAAATCAAAACCGCTAATAAAGTTACACAAACAGACATTTCTTATGTAATTTTTCATTAGAAAAGGATTGACATAAATTTTAGAACGCTAACATGAACCGTTGTCAAGATATTGAACATTTAAAAAAAAAATATCAAAAAGTCATATAAAATAAAAAAAAATATTTCCTATTGAGAAACATGTCTATTTTCATATGTAATACCATGCGATAAATTGGGTGACATCATACTCGTGGAACTAACTCGTTCCATTCAGGAAAAAAGATACTTTGAGTAATACTCATGTATTTGAACGCCAATAGTCATTTATCTGTTGTAAAAATAACTTATTTCTCCATCCATAACGCTTGGCGACATTTTGGCGACGAATTTGGCGGAATGTCGCCAACTTGGCGACATTTTTATTGTTGCCAATTTAACAAAAATCTCGCCAAATGGTTAAAAATGACGCTAAATCAATGAAAATTACGACTAATTGAAGAAAATTTAATATCTTGGAAAGAATATAAGTATCTACTATAACAATAACATTTTTTTAACTGTAAAAGTAGTAAATCCATTGCAATATATAAGGAAAGTCATGTGTTGCCCACATCAGATTTTTTAAATTTATTTTCTAAATATTGGGCGAAGTAGTACTAATCAAAATATATCAACTTACAATATAAGAATGTAATATATTCAAAATTGCAAAATTTAAAATATATAACAATATAACGTCAGTATCTAGAATTTATTTACAACAAGCCGTCCAACTTACCCATCTAGTATAAATCGCTCCGCAGGTTGAGGATATGCCAGAATGATAGCTGAAAGCAGCATTTCCTTAAGCCGATTTAAAGCGTCTTCACATTCCCCCATATATTTTCAGACTTTTGCCTCCTTCTTTTAACGGATGTAAGGGCCTGGCAATGTTTGAGAAGCTCTTTACGAAACGGCGGAAATAGGAACACAGAACGTGGAAACTCCTTATTTAGTGAACATCCTCTGCTTTCTTGACAACATCTATTTTGTCAGGATCTGTCCTTTCACATTTTTCAGAGATGTTATGTCTAAAAATTTGCAATTTCGTTCCGAAATTGTTTGCATTTTGAAAGATTCGCCTTTAATTTAGCGTTCATCAATTTTTCATATATCCGTCTATCTTCTTGCAGAATTACCGTTAGACAATATGCAGGGTGTCCCAAGAAGATTGAAACGCCCTTTAATACTTTACCTGTTGAAGATATGTGAGCAATGTAAATTGCAAAAATGTTGAAAGTAAGGTAGGAAATAAGACTAGTTTATGAAATAGTCCTCCCATTTATTTTCAAAAAGTTACATTTTTTAAAATTTTATACGATCCCCTTAGACTAATTTGGTCAATCAGAAAATTTTTATTTTTAATACAACAAGATCATTATAAAAACCACATATTTGTATCTTTAAAATTGAGCGAGTTATATTTAATTGAAAATTGAATATTGTGAATGGGGACCATATATCAAATTAGAAATATAAATTTGTGACATATCACAAAAAAGATAAAACGGGATGATAATGCATAGGATACCCAAACGCGTAGTGAGTACCACTGCTTTATATGATCTCTGTCTGTGTAATGCTTTATTTAGATGCACTTGTGATAAAAAAATTTGACACATATTAACGTATTTTTAATCTAAACAATTCCCATCGTCAATTTGTTTATGATCCCTATTTTCGCTGATGCAACGGCCTTTCAGATGGTACGGAAAAGTGGAATAAGTCAGATTATTTCCTTTATCATAATTCAATTGATTTTACAGCTACAGATATGAGGGTTTTTTTTAATGATCTTGTTGCATTAAAAATAAAAAATTTCTGATTGACCAAATTTGTCTAAGGGGGTCGTATAAATTTTTAAAAAGTGTAACTTTTTGAAAATGAATGGGAGAACTATTTCATTAACGTAGTCCTATTTCCTACCTTACCTTCAACATATATGAAATTTACATTGCCCACTTATCTTCATCAGGTAAAAAATTAATGTGCGTTTCAATCTTTTTGGGACACCCTGTATATGGATATCGTCCAAATAGGTGAGGAAGAATTCACAGCAGAGTATTTTCAGCGAGGTTTCCATTAAACATTTAAAAGTTGTGGGTGCGTCACAAAATCCAAAAGCATCACTTTAGCCTACCAGAGCCTTTGTATGGTGGTAAGTTGTCTTTTCTCGATCATCGAAATGCATTTACACTTACCAGCAGCAACTCATGAGATCTAGATTCGAAAACCACTTGCTCCCAGAAAGGGTATCTAAAGTGTTGTCAATTCTTGGCTGTTAATAGATGTATCTCTTTGTTACGGAGTTGAGCCTTCTGTAATCATCGCAGAATCTTGAACTTTCATTCTTCTTAACAAGAGCCAAAGACTTGATAAGCGGTTCAATCACGTCACTTCCTGTATATATTTTTAAAGCTTGTCTACTTCTCCTTTTTTAGCAAGCAGACGTCTATGAGATGCCTGTGTAATCCAGAATGTCGCACTGAATTTAGACATGAGGTTCTTACGAACTTCGTGTTCTGCACGATTTAGCCCGGTGAGATTGCCTAATATAGTTTCTAGCTGTTAGAGAGTGCTGTTTATATCTTCTGGACAACCGCGCATTATACTGGTTACCACAGAACATAGAATTAACTGTTCTCCTTTATGGATTAATTTGGGCCTGTTGCTAATATTTGCGATTTAGACAGGCACGTAGACAATTTAGACATTCATAAGAGCCACGGCCACAAGAACTCATTTTTAACACTTTCCAACATAGTTGAAAAGTGTTTATGACTTTGTTCATTCTGTCTGTCTGTCTGTCTGTTCGCACGATAACTGCCGTAAAAATGATTTCATCAAAATAAAATTTTAGTATGTTGTTCAGATGCTCTGTGGAACATGTGGAAATGTAAATGAATAATATCACCCAATTAGTTTTGGATTGAAACCGGGCTGAAGAAATGAAATACATTGAACCGTGTGGGACCTAATTTTTCAAACAGTTTTTAAGCAAATTTACATTCACAAATTGCTTCAAACATTTTAGAAAATATTCAAATTATCCCATAAAATATATAAAAAAATTTCAACAAAATATGTTCGGTATTTTTTAAAAAAATTTAAAATAATAATTGCACCCATATTATATGAAAAGATCATTTGACCCACTTCAAAATAAAATATAGCATCCATCTTGTTCTTTATACTCCGAAGATGAAAAATATGTTATTGCCATTCCACATATTCTTTAGATTTCCCGGATTCATTTCACCAAGAACTCGCTACGTGTAACTTTTGTGCAAATTTAATATTTTGTTTCACATTTTCTTGTCCAGTTTTCACTTCGGCTTAAACAGCTTCTTTCGTTTCAAGTTGAGCAGATTCCATTTCTTCTTTTATCTCGGGTTGTCACATTTTTATTTCTTCTTTATTATCTTCTTTCAAGGCTTTAATCTCCTTTTTCGTCATTTTTATCCGGCTTTTATGTCGTCTTGAACAGTATTCATACCTTCTTTCATCTCGTCTTGTCCGACGTTCATTGTTTTCATATCTTCCTGCATAGCTTCTTGTCCGGCTCCCATGAATTCCAACATCTGTCTCAACTATTCCTGTATCGTTTTTCTGCTCTGGTGAGCCAAAATTATTTGTTAAGTCTCCAGAAATCCCACTTCGGACACCAATTTATTACGATGTAAAGTCTGGAATAGTGAGTGTGCTTTCCGGTTACAAGAATGAGTCCAAATTTCTGGATAAATAACCTATTTAAAAGCACTAATAAGCATAAATAGGAGCAATATACACTGAATACAACAAGATCAACAAATGTCTTACGAGATCACTAAAAACTGTCAGATATAATAAAACAACAAATAAATGCTCAACTAATTTACAAAATAACCGACATTATTCTCAACACTCACATATCTCACAATTCAATTTAGCTCGCATCACATCAACTACTATTCAATTGAACGATGGCTTTCTCTTATATACTCTCCGTAGGATTCCCTAGGAAAAAACACGTATCTCCAAGAGTAAACAATATTTCGAGAAAGTTCTAGTATATTCGAAAAATCGCCAAAGTCACCAAGTTGGCGATGAATCACCATATCTGCCAACCCTACTCCAAAAGTCAAAGTTTGGCAAACCTAATTTCACATAATAGGAATGGCTGCATGTACATGTTATTTTACAGTGTAGACTGGCAAAACACAGTGAAAAAATTTTACATGTTCGTAAATAAATCTCTCTCTCTCTCTCTCTCACTTTATGTTTATATTTATATATATATATATATATATATATATATATATACAGGGTGTCCCAAAAACATTGACCTCGGCTTTCATTCCTTAAATATTGATCTTAGACGTATATATTAAATTACAAAGTTGCGTAAAATAAGGTACAGAATTTAATGAAATTGTTAAAAAATTTCAGGGAATTAAATTTGAAGAAATACAAAAATTAAATTTTTATACGGCCCCGTCCAGAAACATTTTCCATGAGTAAAATGTGCCCTATACACTAATAAGGGGATGTACAAAATTTCAGCATTTTATCATAAAAAGTCCCAGAGATATGTTTAAACAAAGTTGGTGAGTGATTAATCACAAATTAAAATGTAAATTTTTACAAAAGTGCAAATGACGCAAATCAGAAATGCATTATAGGCAAATAATATCTGTCTCTTATCTTTAATGTATATTTAGCATGGATGGAAAACATTTTGAACAAGCTTTGTAATCTTTGTGTAAAGTTATTACTTCTACACAGTGTAGATACATTTGTACCAATAAATAGCAAATTATTATTTATGTAATCATTGTTTTCTTTCGTAATTTGTGTATGATCCCTGAAATGTGATCTGCCGCCATGATTTTTCTCCTCTGAGAACTTATGTCGATGCATCGAAAAGTGGTTTAAGTGAACATTTTTGTCTTTTTATAACTCTGGGATTTTTATGATAAAATGCTGAAATTTTGTTCATCACCTTATTAGTGTATAGGGCACATTTCACTCATTAGAAATGTTTTTGTACGGGCGCCGTATAAAAATTTAAATTTTGTATTTCTTATACCAGCAGAGGTAGTGTCAGTTACAATTTTGTCGCTTGGATGGTGAAGTGCGTACGAGGTTGGTTTGTCTTGTTATATATTTGATTTTTAAATAGTCATATGTGTTACTGTTTTGTTGTAATGAAACTTGAAGATACAGTTTTTGTGGTATGGTCAGTATGGGTATTTCACCTTTTTGACTTTACATATTAAGTTTTTGTATAGTGTACTAGGTTTTCGACAGTGTATCCGCTTCCGGGAGTGTCATCATGACATCAAGCTGGCTTAACCGGGAAGTGGGGGTCACAATTCCCCCGGCGAAATTTTGTTACATTGTCGTACTTTCTTCATTCTCTTTTGTTTTATATATATATATATATGTGTGTGTGTGCTCCTTCCGGAGTTAAATAAAAGTGACTAATAAAGACAGAAAATGTATCTCATGTCCAGAAGATAATTCGGTGATATATATTTGGTAAAAAGATATCAGTCTCACAATCATTTGTTTCACTAATACCATTAAAATAGCTGTCACGTAGGGGCAAGAAACTTAAGTGGAAAGAAACGTGATAGAGTTAAGTGCTTTTGCTCCTGGATTAAAAGACATTTGGTATGCTGTGCGTCAGTTCCGGAAAATGGGATCACATGTTTTGCTGCGCTACAGGTGTTTGGGGTTTATTTCTCAAAGATGACAATATACCATTCCACTAAAATGTTACTTAAGATCTGAAATGCTTCTAATTCATAAATTAAACTACACTGATGCCAACTCCGAAATATAAAATGTCCAAAAACTTTATCAAATAATTAACTAATTTTGGAACTTGAAAACAACTTTTCACAGTGAATGCTTTGATGCAAAGAATCCTTTAAAATTTAGTCTGTAGAAGTCACTGACTTTTAATAGCATTAAAATTGATATTCCTAAGAAAATTTAATATAGGTAGTATATAGAAATAGATATTAATCAGTCAAATTTGAAAATAATTTGAACAATTTATAATTAAAAATGCAAAACTAGAGTGTTTTTTAAAACACATAAAAAAACTTCTCATCACAAATAAACGATGAAGGAATCTGCATATAATGACAGGTTGAGTAATGCATTTTATTTTCTACGAAACTATTAAAAACTTTTATACGTTTTAACACTCTTATTTCATGCAAGGGAAAAACAGGACGTAACATCTCTAGAACTGTAAGAGGATTTTCCTTACTAGACCCCCTACTTTCTCCAAAATTCGAAAATAAAACCACACCAGTCATTCTCAAAGCTCTATCACTGGCTAATACTAAAAAATAGATGTGTCAATGAAGTCTCAGTGATGAATTTAGTGAAGATCCACTAGGAACTACTTAGAAGACAGAAAACATTGATGCTACGCAACAAATTATTACTTTAGATCGCCATGTCACATATGATGAAATTGAAGAATGATGATTGAGATTGAACCTTACACCTTCGGGTTGGTCGGACGGACTGGGTTGAAGAAGAAGAGCTTACTGTGATCGGAGATGAAATGTTATTTCACATACCGCAATTTCCATGTTAGAACAACTATAAAATGTGTTCCACTTTTATTCTTAAATTTGAAACGGATTTTGATACTCAGAACTTTTAATAAGTATGATGTTGTTGTTGAAACCCAGACCGTCCGACCTACCAGAAAGGTGTAAGGTAACTGTTTGGACGGTCGGGAAGTGCCACCCAATTTAGACCGGAACCCAGTGGGGAAGGCATCCACAGGGACCGTACCCTCCTTCCCCTACCACCAACCTCTCGGAAGGACTTTCGGACCCACATGTTTAACGTGATCGTACTCCGCATGAACACGGCGGCAGTTTTGGCAGTGGCTGGAATCGAACCCGGGCCTACCGAGTGCAACTCCAGCGCGCTAACCAATGGGCTACCGCGCCCAATAAGTATGATGTGTGTCACATTTAATGATTACTAGCTTTTTCGCTCATGAGAAACTTGGGATGGAATTACTGGTAGACAATATGGGTGTATTTTGAAAATATAATGTAGATTCATATTCCAGATATTTTTTATTGCAAAAAAAACTTTCTGGAAAACTTTCATTTTGTTGCACAAAGAATGTGTAGATCGTTTTAGCTTGTATGAGTCCTTAAAAGCTCCAGGTCTTTAATTTAATGCATGGCCCAATAATTTTTCAAGATATATCACAATTTGCCTGAGACGAGATTATCACCATTACAAAGCTTTTAGAAAATATCGAGCAATGTCCCATTCTTAAAAGGAATATTTAAATAAGTAAAGTGCATTTTTTTACTAATGCCCGAAGAAAAAAGCATTCTTATGAACAAAAAAAAACTAATACGTGTTTCTTATTTTTGACATAGCTATTAATAAGCATTTAAAAAGAATGTAGCATTTCCATCTGTTAATTGTGAAATAAGCAGAATTCGGTTACATTTTAATACTTTAATAATACATTAAATTTGTCTGTTCTTGAATTTTTTTAAAAACATTTGCAAGAAAACTCGTAGGCGAGCCCTGAAATAGCTTTAAAAATCTTGACGTGGGTGGTTAATACAATCTTCATCGAAAGTTAAATAAAATATTTTATTCCTTTGTAAAAAAAGAAAATATTTTATGACTTTTTAATCAAAAAATTGAAATATCTGGCTCTTTGTTAAAATTTTACAAAAAAATAAAAAATTGTTAAAATATTAAAAATTGTTGAAAAATTGTTAAAATATTAAAAATTGATGAAAAATTAAATTATTAAAAATTCTTAAAACACTACATATTACAACATTTGTTTTTACATTCTAAATAATATCTAATAAATGAAAAGTGAAAATTCTATCATGATCTAACTCTTGGATTTTGATGTATAATCCTTTAAGCATATCTGATTACAATTAAACCATTTATATTAACATTCTACAACATAGTTAAAAAGTGTTTATGACTTTGTTCATTCTCTCTGTCTGTCCGTTAGCACGATAACTGTCGTAAAAATTAATTTAACAAAATGAAATTTTAGTATGTTGTTCAGACGGTCTGTGGGACTTATGGAAATATAAATTAATAATATCATCCAATTAGTTTTAAATTGAATCCGGGTTGAAAAAATGAAATACATTGAACCCTATGGGACCTAATTTTTCAAACATTTTTTAAGAAAATTTAAAATTCACAAATTGCTTCAAAAGTTTTAGGAAATATTCAAATTATCCCATAAAATATATAAAAAAAATTTGAGCAAAATATATTAAGTAGTTTTTTAAATTAAAATTAAAATATTAATTACACCCTTTATATGACGAAATGACATGAGCATTATATGAAGAGATCACGTGACCCAATTCAAAATATAATATGTCATCCACCTTGTGTCAAAATTGTGATTTTGAAAGTTCTTTTTAATTCATGTTTAGTGATGTATCCGTCCTAAAACCGCTTTATTTTTGCTAAAATTCGGAGCATCTACATCCTGACACAAATCAATTGTAATATATTTGAGTTTAAATTATCATCAAACTTTGATTATTTCTACAACGAAGCCTAATTTTCACTTATGGAAAATGTAAACACCAAAATATGTAGAATGAGTTCTATAAGGATTGCTGCATTTCTCTAATGCAAAATTATTTAGCTCATGGAGTCTGCAATATAACTGATATGTATGAAGCATTCATTGATTTTACACAAAGAAGACAATTTTTTCGATGAAGTTTTAAGCTTAGAGTTAAATTACTTGTACCTCCATGGTTTTAAGTTTTTAAATAAAATAAACTATTATAGTATTGTGATGAATGAAAGGAATTTAAAAAATGTATGAATGAAATGCTGCTGTCATATAGAGGCGATTTATCTTTCGATGACGTCATTTGAATAAAGTTCATTTGTTTTCGATGAAGTTTTCAAATATAATAAATTATTCTAGTATTATGATAATTTTAAAAATATTACCTAGGTATGTATCGCATTTTAGAGTTGTTTAAACCAGGCAATTTATATTTCAATGCCGTCATTTGAATAAAGTTCATTTTTTTTCGATGAAGTTTTAAGTTTTCAAATATGATAAATTAATGTAGTATTGTGATAATTTTAAAAATATTACCGAGGAATGTATCGCATTTTAGAGATGTTTAAATAAAATTGCATTGAAGTTGGAAAGTGTTTATGCAGGATTGATCTTTCTTGTTAAATTATGCGACATGCTATAAAATTTAAGAGATAGTACAAAATGCAAATTTGCATGATTAACTTTTAATACAGTAAACTTAAGAAATATATTGATCCTCAGGTAAATTGGACCAGAAGAAAGCACACAGTGCTTAAACATTCTTTTTCAAAATTTGAGAAAAAATAATATAAAAATAATTATGACTGTTAAATTGCGCTTAGTAAAGAACTAAAAGTTCGGGAAACACATATAGTAAAGGTACAGACAGTAACAAGACATTACATGCGAATTCCCTGAATAATTTACATTAATTTATAGAATGTATGTAAAATTAAAGACACTAGTAATCGCATAGATTCATTAACAAATAAATACTCTAAAAATTCCATTCTCAGGATCAAAAACATGTATACCCTATTGCCAATAAGCAGATAATTTGTTAAATCAAATTATTTGCTTTCCAAATTTTAGTTATAATTTTAAACAGATATAGGTATGACATACTTTATATTCTCCAGCGTAAGATAGGCTTTAGCATTACCTCCATCTCCAGGGTTATAAAAATAATATCAAAGAATGAAGATAAGTTCCAGATATTGATTTTGGAAATTAAAGGCCCTTCGCGCCTTGTGCTCTATCGTATGCAATAATCCGTACGTCTATGTCCAATTTTGCTCAAGGCAGGCACTTGGTGCTTTTTATCGTTGAAAATATCTTCACCCTGAACCAGGGACACTGGAAGAGGGGGGGGGGGGAGGATATATTGCATAGGATCCCGAGATGCCCGAGGTCCCGGGATTCCTGGGGTCCCAGGCGGCTTGAACAGTTTATGGAAAAAGGTCAATAACATAAAATAGAGGGTAGTATGGGTGCCTTCTGGTTCGTTTAGCTCCTTGTGATGTATCTGATATTGTTTGGACCACAAGATCTGCTTCATGGTTGGTCAATGGCTTATGTCTGCATCTGATATAAACGGCAATCTTCATTCATTCAGACAGTCTGTTCAGACTCATAAATTTTACTGCTATAAAACAAAGCTGCGTGTATTTTTTTTTTTAGTTGACTCAATCCGACTCACTGAGAGGGTCTTTTATGATGCCATCACTTTTAACATATACATGCAGACGGCAAAGCAGTGATCATTAACCCTTGCATCATTTGCAGGCTTAAGGGCAAAGACTTAGCTTAACAATGGCAAGACGCAAATGAAAGATGCATTTGAAATATATTTTTACTTTCCCTACATAAGTGGTAATTTATAGGAAAAACATTGTGTCGGGGATACAGTTCGAATTCGAGTTTTCGACAGATTTACATGTTTTAAGCATACCTGAAATTTAATCGAATATTTTGAGGAGATGTCTATGTGTATGTATAAGTCTGCATGCATGTGTATGCGCGTGAGAATCTATGGACGCGACTTCTTACGAAAAAATGGAAGGTTTCGAAAGTAATTAGATAAGATCATTACAATCAGTGAGTACTGGAACCCAATTGATTTTAAATGCGATCAAACGTTAAGAAAACTCCCAAATTTTGGAATGTGTTTTGCAAAACGTCGTCAAAAAATTATAACTTTGAGTAATATTAAATAAATAATCGTTTCATATTGTTATTTTATTATTTAATATATATCAATCATATCAATGTTTCATTAAAAAAAGAATGAAACAAATTTTAAAACGCTATGGTGAATCGTTCTCATGATATTGCAAGTTTTTCAAATAAATTTATTAAAACAATTACGTAAAATTGAAAAAAAGTAAGTATCGTCAAATATGTTGTTCACGTTTCATGTATAAAATTATGCAGCAAAGTTTTGACCATCAATTTCGTAGATCTAGCTCGTTCTATTCACGAGAAATGTAGTTCTTTCAACAGTTTTGTACGTCAACACTGAACAGTTTGCCAATAGTAATTTCCTTTACGGGATAGTAATTAAATGTCAATTGAAATGTTAATGAATATTAATTGCACGTGAGTTTGAATAATTAATTTGTTTTGACCAATAAAAGCCGCAGAAGTACCAAATTTCAATTTACGTTTTTTCAATAACACTGTAGAATCGCTTTACTTATTTATACGCACATTTGGAAAGTTTACGCACGATAATTAAATAGTTGTTCTGGTAAAAAAATTCAACTATCTGAATTATAACGAAAAATTTAATACGATATTGCCATATAATAAGATTAGAATCTGGAGTTTGAATTTTGGAAATATATTAATTGAAAACCGTGAACGTCTATTGTAAACCATGAAAACCTTGAACATCAGTATTTTGCTGTGAAAATATAAACGCATTTCTATATGTAGCGAAAATTATGTGCTCGCATCATCAGATATTTTTAAATATGTAACCAGTACTACGAGTACTATACATACGTTTTATAGATAATCTTAATTAAAAATGTTAATGCCTATAAATTATATTAACCTCCAGAAAAAAATTTACATAAAGTATAATATTATATTTATTGAACTTTTATATTATCCGTATATTAAATCTGCTCTGCTCAAATAATATCATGATTTCAAATATTGGCACAGATCGGAGGTTAAAGCAATTTCTTCTAGGAAATCCTCGAATTGGAACACCACGATCATTATCACATCACATGAAATAATTGACTTTATATTGAATTGTATTTAATATGAGGTCTGGTGGTCTGGTTAAAAATTACGGACCTAATTCTTTTTTCACTGAAAACAATACAAGCTCAGTGATAACTGAGTTTAACTGAGTTTGGATTGTTTCGTCGATGAATTTTCGCCGCTAGAGAGCTATTTTGTCGGATGTGTGTTTTAGTGATTTAAGTATTGTTGTTTTTTAGTGATTTAAGTATTTTATAACAGCTTTTGGAGTGTTTTTTAATATCTGTTTTAGTATTATTTTTCTACTTATGGAAATTTGAGTGAATTTTTCAACTCTGTTTGGTGCTGGGTTATGACTTCCGATGAGCTTCTAGCGACTCCGGGCAAAAGGGGTAAGTCTGTTTTATATGCTGAATTCTTAGAGAAATTGGATAACCTAAATGATATTTTTAAGGCAGTCTGTGAAAACAGGTCCGGTAGTCTATCTGAAAAAAGTGAAATTGGTGGAATTTGTGAAGAATTGACGAAAATTTTTGAAGACTCTTATGATGAATGAGAACCGTAACTGAGAAATTAGTAATGTATGTGAACATAATAGTGCTTGTGAACGTAACTGTGATACATCTGATCAGGTCGTTGAAATTTAAGGAACTTGGACAGTAAAATAGATAAGTATCAAAAGGAATCGGTCAAAAAATTTTTGGATTTGGAGGCGAAGATATGTGAAAATCGGTAAATTCAACGATAAAACTGGAACTATTCCAATGCAGCACGAAATTAACTTTAGTGACAGTTTACCTTACGATGATGTGGGGAAACTTGTTTTGGAAAAAGGTAATAGCCAGAAACCGATTTTTCCGTTGCACAGAAATGGTTACAATGAGAAAGTAGGTATGCTAAATAGGTCAGCAATGGCGAGCACTCAGGTCGGAAATGATTGTTCCCTAAATAAAAAGAGTATTTGTGGATCGAAGCGGTTGATGATGACAGTGCAAGAGGTTTTAACTTGAAATCTAAAACTGCTATTAATGGTTCCTGCAAAGGTTCCACTTTGGTGGCGGCGCAGAAATGCCCCAGAATGGGTGCAATATTTTTTATCGAGAATGAGTCAGAATACGAGAGCTTCTGACATTGAAATCCAATTTGAGGAATTGTCTATCTGAAAATTTTACCTGTAGGACGCTTGTCACTAGGTTTAACACATATACTTCATTTCATATTGAGATCCTGGAGCAGGACATTGAAAAATTTTTGAAAAGTGATTTATATCCTGAACGCTATTTTATTACTAATTTTTTTGGTAGACTCAATGATAAACAGGTTTCTCAACAAAATGAAATTCGCACTGATGATAAGGCCGGGGATTGACTGCCCAATGTGTTTTCATGTGCCGGTAGATATGTTGTTAATCGAGACATTAAAATTTATTACCAAAATGTCAGAGGTATCCGTACCAAAATTAAAAAACTTTTCTTATTGACTCTGGCTCAAGATTATGATGTAATATATCTAACAGAGACGTGGCTTAGTGAAAGCATTGGAAGTCCTGAACTTTTTTATGATCGTTACACAGTTATTAGGAGAGATAGAACAAACACGGACAATCGAGATCTGCGTGGTGGTGGTGTATTCATTGCTCTCTTGTGTTCAGGGAACTTCCTCTGGGTGTAAATAAGAGTGAAGCATTGATGTCAAAAATAGATCGGGCTTATGGCAAATATTTATTCCTTTGTGTTGTCTATATTAAACCTGCCTCAGATTTTATCATATACGAGGAATCTTTTAATCGTTTTGATGCAAGTTATGATGTTTTTAGTTATGACATTACTCTTCTGGGTGATTTTAATTTACCAGGTATTGTTTGGACTTTGGTCATGCCTGATGATTTCTGCTATACCAATAGAGATATTACTTATTGATTTCTTGAACATGTACGAAATGGATCAACTTAATATTGTTAGAAACTTTGAGGACAGAACTTTAGATTTAGCCATTTCTAACTATAATAAAGGGGTTTTAAATACTCAAGGTGCCGGAAGCGACGATATTCTATTTCCTGAGTCATCTTATCATCATTCTATCATCATTACTCTTGTTAATACTAGTGATCCCAGAACGGGGGTTAAGCGGGGGCTTTTCCGGATCGTATGCGTTACGATTTTTAAAATGCTGATTTTGAACTTCTGTATTATAAGTTAAGCGAGTTTAATTGGAATTTTTTTAAATTGTTTTAATAATGTTGACTTTGCTGTCAACGGGTTTTATCTTCATTTTAACCATATTCTTAATGATTGTATCCCTAAGTGTTCTGTTAAAAAAGGTCACTACCCTCCCTGGTTTAGTCGATGTACTATTAGAAATGTTAGACTGAAGAAAAAGTGTCGTAAAAATTTTCGAAAGCATGGTTTGATCTATTACCGTATGCAGTATAATTTCCTTACAGCTAGGATTAAGACTGACATCATTCGTGAATACAAATCTTACGTTAGACAAACTGAGCCTTCTTTGAAAGATGATCCTAAGCGTTTTGGGGCCTTCAGTAAGATGAAAAATAAGATTTCGTCCAATCCGATGATTTTAAATGAAAATATGTATACTACTGATAATTCTATTGCAAATGCCTTTGCTCAGTTTTTTAGAGCAAATTTTATTGACAGTACTCCATTTGATGTTGATGATGTTCCTGTCAATCACACTATGAATGTAGCTGCGGATGTTGTTAAGGTTTATCAGGCTACTGTGAAGGATATTTTGGATGGCATCAACAGTTTAAAGAGTTCTAGCTCATTGGGTTTTGATGGTGTTCCTGCCTATATTGTTAAAGCTTGTTCTACTTACCTTGTTTATCCCTTACTTATTATTTTCAACTTATCCATCAGGTGCTGTGTGTTTCCTAATGCGTGGAAAATATCTCATATTGTCCATATTTTTAAAAAGGGCGACAAACATAGAATTGATAATTATAGGCCCATCTCTATTATTTCGCCATCCGCTAAGGTTTTGGAATTTGATCTGCATAGGTGTATGTATAGTCAATTTAGGTCTTTTATTTCTAATGATCAGCATGGTTTTATGAGTGGCAGGTCTACTGTCACTAATATTCTCTGTCTTAATTCGTTTGTGATTTATGCCGTTAATTCCGCGGGGCAAGTAGATGTGGTCTATACTGATTTCGCTAAGGCTTTTGACTTTTAATCATGGAATTCTGATTCATAAGTTGCGGAATATTGGCTTTTGTTCTAATTTGATTTTTCTTATTAATTCTTATTTAACGCCTAGGTTTCCTTGTGTTAATGCTGGTTCTGCATTAAGTAGGGGGTTTTATGCTACTTATGGGGTTCCACAGGGCTCTGTTTTGGGCCCATTGTTATTTACTATTTTCATTAATGATTTGGCGGATTGTTTCAAAAACTGCTTATTGTATGCTGATGATTTGAAAATTGTAAGTCCGATTTTTGATACTGATTCCTGTATCAAATGTAATGTTCAATCCGAGTTGAATGTCCTTTCTAACTGGTGTGCCAGAAATCGTCTTTATCTCAACATTGATAAATGTAGTGTTATGTCATTTACTCGTAGGTAAGTTCCTATTTTATTTTCTTATTGTATTGGCAATTCAGTTTTGGCCAGAAAGTTTCCTGTTGCTGATCTTGGAGTCATTTATACTTCGGATTTTTCTTATGATACTCACATTTCGGATGTTTGTGCTAGAGCCTACAGGAAGCTGGGTTATATCAAGAGGATTAGGCAGGATTTTACTAATGAGGATGCAACCATCGTTCTTTTAATGCCTTGGTCAAGTCTGTGCTTAAGTATGCGTCTGTTATTTGGATGTCTTCTCACGCTGTGCATGCTGATAAGATTGAAATTGTACAGAATGCATTTTTAAGATATCTCTATTGCAAGAAAACTAGTGTGTTCTGTTACTCCCTTTCTGCTACTTTACTTCGTGAGGTGTTTGTTGTGAAAAGCTTACTTATTAGAAGGAATTTTATTTTGCTCTCTTTCTTAAGTCTTTTCGATGGCAGGGTTGACTGTTCATCTCTTCTGGATGGGATTGGTTTTCGTGTTCCTAGTTTTAATTCTAGGAATAGGAGTTTGTTTGCTGCGGGTATTTTTGGAACTGGTGTTTGGAATCAGTGTACAGTAAACAATTTCAGTAAACTATACAATTGCCTGCCTGATGATTTCGATATGTTTTTCCCCTCATTAACTAATTTTAAAATTCATTTATTGTAATTCTTGTGTGTTTTATTAACTGTTTTTTATTAACTTACTAATGCTTATTTGCTGTCAGTGTTTTTATTCTATTTCTATCTGTATGGTTCGTGTTTGTATCTGCCCTTTGCGGATTTCTTCTGTGTATTGTTTTGCTTGTTGCCACTGGGATTTGCTTCTTGTAGCATAAATTTTTCAACTAAATAAATAAATAAATAAAAATAATTGGTATCCAGGATTGCCAACACTTCCAGATACCTAATTGCTGGATTCAGAAATAAAAAAGTTAAGGAACGGATTTGTGTGAATATCGCCCAAAATCGTTGTAAATCGAGATAAAACATAAGATAACTTAAAAGCTAATTCGAAATTTAAAAAAATAATGAGGAAAGAAAAAAGCGAAATTTCAATTTTGTTAGGTTCTGTCCGGTGGTCGATACTATAAGTGTGCAAAGAATCAGTCTTTTAAATCACCGAGGAGTCTCTGTAGGGTCTAGAAAGACAAAAACGCGTTAGATAACTGTTATGTAAATGCATTTTTCTATAGGGAAACAATTTATATTACCGAAAATATTTCTCATAGAGATCATAATAAATAGTCAATTTAATATATAATACTTTATATCACCAATATGCTAAGTAAAGTTCTTTAAAACAGCCAAGCAGGTTTGAAAAAATATACATTAATTGTTCTTTTTAGCAATAAAATTTGTCTTAAGAAAAACGAAAATATTGTTTAAGAACATTAAAAAAACTTGAAAAACTCGCAACAATGAGAAATCATAGCAACTATTATCCACGAAAAATTAGCCCTTAAGGAGTCATTAAACAGGAAGCAGATTACTTATGTATTACATTTAGAATTGTATAAAAACTACCTAAACATCTATAAAGCAATAAAAAAAAGTAGTGGAAATTTTTATCTAAGAATATTTATTTTCTTTCACCTAAATAATTTTTTATTCCCTAAGTAAATATGTTCAAAGTTACTTTGATAACTTATTTTATGTTTTACATCAAACAAATTTAATTTATTTTATAGATAATTAAAATATGTAGGTTTTTATTATTTTCCTAACAAATTATGGTAATGTTTAGGGAAAGTGCTGAAATAGTGACGAAAATCAGAGCATGCATTTTTAACGGATCAACACGTTTTAGGCACTCTAGAATAAGAATTTACCCTTTATAACATAATATATGTGTGTTTCTCTCATATGCCTGTATGTATCTATTTGCATTGTGTGTCTATTTGTGCGTGTGTCTGCCTGTGTGTCTACACAATAAATGCAAGTATTTCAATCAAGATCAAAATTTTTTCGACGAAACTTTATGAAATGAGGTAGATAAGTCACTTGTGGGTTATTCTATTGCCGACTAGAATTTGATAGAATTATAAAAATCAAAACCCGCCTTTTCCTACGAAATGGACTGCAAAAGTCGTTAAAATCTATATAAATAAAATTGAAAATATGCCTTGTTTGTATGTTTGTCTCATCATCACAGGAGAATGGCTGGATAGCATGAATGATGTGAATTCCTTTCAAACTGAAGAGTTCGCCATGCGGTGTGACATTGTCTTTCTGGAACACCGTGCCGGGGACGGCCTGCACCAGTGGCCCCACCACAGGCATCACAACTTGCGTAACGTACAGGTCCGATGTCAGATTACCTGCAATGTGCACCAGAGCTGTCTGCTGATCGAACATGATATCGCCCCAAACCACGCTCGGTGATATGGGCTGGCAAGTGACTTTCCCCGGGAAGTCGCCACTCCCGTCCACGGCTGTCATTCCTCAACAAGCAGGCGCTAGATTCATCCGAAAACAATACCCGAAGCTATTCATTACTCCACTTGCGAAGACAACGACACGATGCCAGATGTGGATCCCTGTGTCGAGCGCTTAATGGCACCCCAATGGCTGGCTGCCGTGTATGCAGCTGTACTTCATATAAAATGTTGGGAATGGTTTGGGTACACGCAGGTGAAAACGTTGATGGTGGCAGGCTGTTTCGGATGTCGCGTGCCGTTGCGAACGAATCTCACCAGCCGTTCGGCGAATCTGCCAGACTGTCCGCTCTGTCGTGCGCCTCTTAAATCCACTCCCTCTTCTGCGTGTTCTCTGATGTTCCTGTGTCCACCGTGTCACACATCGCTGGATAGTACTCACGCCGCGCCCAACAAACGTGGCAATTGCACGCATCGACAAACCCACGTCAACTAACTCCAGGATACGATCTCGTTCCACAGCCGTTAACTGCTAGTATACAACTAGCTGACGTCTTCGCGGCATCGCATCTTCCCTTTTACAAAAGTTCGGCTGATGCAAGTCGCCGCTGATAGCATTTATGGGACAAGCCGTCTGCTGGTCTTTATTACCCGAAACTGGGTGCTATGTGACCCGATACGTACGACAACTTAGTCATTAGCATATGGCTCTCTCTTTTACCGGTACTGTGATTTGCATATGGCTACGTTCATACCTTCTATAGTGTTGCAAATTCACTTTTGAGGAGTATATATATATATATATATATATATATATATATATATATATATATATATATATATATATATATATATATATATACGAGGGTCACACTGAAATTTTTTAGATACGGCTATGTGGTACAAGTTAATCTTACCAACACTTAGGAGTGTTCGAAGTATTCCCCTCCAAACTCAATGCACTATTGTAGGCGAATTTTCCAAAATTTAAATAATTCAAGCCATCCATTTCTTGGAATCGATGAAAAATTTGATTTTATAGCCTCATCAATCTCATCTTCCTAATGAAAACGACGTCTACGTAAATTAAACGACGTCCACGTAAAATAACCAAAAGTCACATAGCAAGATTAGGAGAATAGGGTGGATGTTCTACCACGTTGATGTTTTCTGTTCAAGAAATTCGACTGTCATTCTTGCTGAATGAGAAGATGCATTGTCATGGTAAAGCATGAGTCCCCTAACATTCATTCCTGAAGAATTTCTGGAAAACACTTAGTGGTGTACCAGTTAAATGTAACTGTCTTTTGTCCCTCTAGCTTTATGGCTTTGACCAGAACTGTACTTCTGAAGAACCCGGCATACATTACTTTTTTCATTGCTCGCTGTCTTTTCAACATTGTTGGTTTCACTTCCCGGCCGTCCAAACAGATACCTTATACCTTTCTGATTGACAGGTCGGACGATCTGGGTCTCAACAACAACCATAGTTGATTTGGGGCAATCTTCAAAGACCCATACTTTACCTTCTTGACGTGTTGGAACGTCAAAAGACTGTATGTACGCTTCATCACTAGTTATGATTTTAGAAATAATGCGGTGTCTACTATCAAGAAATTTTACAATTCCTTTACTGATTCTGACACGCTCCGCTTTTTGGTGTTCTGTTAAATTATGGGGCACCCAACGATAAGCTAATTCTTCCATACGCAGTTCTTCATAAATAATTTTATGTATAACAGCGGGTCCAATGTTAATTTCGTTCTGCATCATTTGGTAGTTACAGCGATTATCATCGATTACCATTTGTCGAATGGCCGACACATTTTCCCATTAGAGAATTTTGATATCTTCTAAACTCTGTAAACCATCTGAAAACAGTGGCACGAGATGGATCATCCATCATTTCAATATGCTAATTGTAGACGTTGAAGACATTTTTCTTGACTTAGCCCCACTTTAAAATAATAGTCCGATAATGCAGATAAGAGAAGAAAACAGCACCAGCCCAAATTCGATGATTAGTCAGAATTAAATTCCTTTTCAGGTCTGAGTATTTAGCTTTCTAACTAACCCAAACAAATGCCTGTTTCAGATTGAGCAATAGTACATTACTATAAATACTCAAACTCAGACTACAAGCATCAAAAAATTAAAAAATGAAGATAGAAAACATTAAGAAAATTTGTGTTACCATGTGGCATGAACCCTTCTTCTTTCACCACTTGCATACACGATCAACTTCAACAACTTAAATTATCTAGAAGCACCGGAATGAACAAGTCGAAATACTGCCAGGGAGCCAGTACGAACGTTCACAGTAATACTCCCAGACCCGTCCAGTGAGTCAGAGCAGGAGACCGGACAAGCAATTCAGAATATGAACAGCCGGTATAAGCAATTCATAATATGAACATGAAGCAGAAATGAAAATTCTTACTAAACAAGTAATTAATAGGAAAACTGGATAAACGAGAATGCCACTATACACCATTATAAGAGTGATCAAATCGTAGTTTCAAAACTGGCAAAAGTTATAATTTTTTAGCCAAATAAAATTCAAAACATTAATATTAATGTATCTTATTTACCGATTTTTTGATTTTTCTAATTTTTTTGACTTAGTTTATTATTTTTCATTTTTATTTATTTATATAATTAATAAATAATTATATATATATTTATATATATATATATTTTTTTCTTTTTTTTTTAAATTATGTATGTCAGCCACTATAATTGGGAAAGTTTTCTAGGATGTTATCGAGTGGAAGATGATACACTGAGTTGATAATATTAATAACGAACTTCGGAGGATATGCATTATTAGTCGCTGTACTCAATAATTCCGCAAAATGTGCTAATCTATAATATTCATCACAAATTTTATTGACTTAAAGAGCCTGGTTTATTATAATATTTCTAAATACCGATATATGCAAACAAGAATCAAAATGTTGAATTTTAGGATGTATTAAATTTAAAATCCTGTCTTTTATCATACAAGTTTATAACCATATTACAATTTTGGAAATTTAAATTTAAATCTAAAAAGTTTGCAACATTAGAGTCGTTATTACTTGCATTTATTTGTAAATTATTTGGATAAAAGTTAAATACTATAGGGATATTATTTGGGGATAGACATAATATGTCATCTAAATATCTAAACATGTGCATATAATGCAAGCTTGGATTAATGTTCTTTTCATAGAAGAATAAATACAGATTAGCTAACAATGTTGAAGCACACACCCCTTGTGGGATACCAACCTGTTGTTTAAAAAAAGTACCCCCCACCATGTTGAATATAATTCTCATAAAGAGTAATGAATGTATATATCTAACAATGTATGTATATATATGCACAATGTGGAATATAATTTCGACTAGAGTTCCCATTACAGATATTTCATGTTCTGAAAAACTTACTGACAGTAATATTTGTTAGAAATCAAGATGAAATATTGAAAAAGATTGCAAAAATATATTTTAGTAAAAAGAAAATAAAGTTATTCATAAAATATAATAAAATATCACTACTTTGAAAGAAAGACTCAACATTTTAATCATTTGAACAAACACCAAAACTTTCACACTGTCTAAGCCTCGCAATTTTATTACCATATAGATAAGTAATAATTGAGAGTGTGGTATTATCTGCGGAATTACACCTGTTACTCAGTCAAAAGGCAACTGAACCCGATAAACAAACGCAGTAATCCGCTCGCCCTTTCCAATAATCCCACAAAATTACCAGAACGAAGTTTTCCTCCGAAGATAAGTTCTTTTTAGCGCAAGAGATAGGGAATTGTTTTTGGCATGATATTTTTTCTTTGAGAAAGTCTTGAATTTAAAGAGTTTCGTGAAATTAATACTTAATCCTATACCATCACATAGTATACTATAATAAGGAAAAGTAATGATTGCCTCTTAGCGACTTCTGGAAAATGTCGCCAAGTTAGCACTAATTAAATATATTTAAAAATTAAATAGCATTTCTTCGATAATCCCTGTCGCTGTGAAAGTAGTAAGTTAATATTGTTCTTTCAAAATATATTGAGTTTCATTGTTCATGGTATTAGTATGTGTAAGGGTTAAAGGATTTATTTAAGATAATGCAATTCCTTCTTTTTTCTTCATTATAAAATTTTTTGTCTATTTTGAAATGTTTTAGTAAAGTTTTAATAAACTAGAAAGAATTGCACGATGTGATCCGGGTCCTAAATAAGCACCTGCTACTAAACACAGATATAGATAATGCCACTTAATTTCAAAATCGCCTGCTTTGAACCAAAATCATTCCGACGCTCCCTTTTTTCCATGCCCAACCATGCCAATTGTGCAACGCGAGAGTAATACGCTCTACATAAGCTCCTTTGACAAACTCTTAATAAGCTCAATTGATATGCCCTAAATAAGAGCGCCGCAATTCATCACGCATGCGTGCAAACGTATGGTTCGTTGATCGAAGATCGTTGGAAGAACATCTTATATGCTTCAAGAAGTTAGACTTTTAAATTACTTCAAATAAAGATTTATGAATGTTTACACTTCTAAATGTAAACACTTGAAGTCGCAAAAAAATATTTACCCGAGAAGTAAAATGCAAAATATTAATTGCTATCTCAACAAGTTTTCTTCCGATTTAAATCAAATTATAAGGGCACACTTAAAATATTAAAATAAATATAAATTCTAAATAATCAATCATTTAAATTCCCAGAAAATTTACAGTATTGCAGATCGAAATTCCAGAAATGTCGTTTGCACACCATCTACGAAAAAAAAGTGCTGGTATTCGAGCAGAATCATCAGCATAAATAAATTGTTTTTTTTTATTACCCAGGACGTCCAACACACCCAAAGGGTTTGTTTGTTTATTTCCCAGACCGTGGAGGCTCACCAATATGCACCCAAAGAGTGTAAAGCAGTTACAACGGATGGCCGAATAATTCAATTTGACGAAACGACGGAAAATGACCGATTTTTAGCTTTAAAAATACGCACACTGCAGGCAGGAGCAAAAATGATACAGAGGCTTCTTTGATGTAGGCATCATGAATGCCCTCTGGGGTTCAAAGCAATTTGCCGTACAGCTATAACCCCTGTTTTAATTCTACTCCCAGCTGGTCTACGGCATTTTGTTAAGTGCTTTAGCATTTTGTTAACTGCTTTAGCATTTTGTAATATTATTTACTACATGTTCCTTGAGTTTGTTACATGTTGATTTATGTCTCCTTAAATATATAGATGCGAAGCTACGTTTTTACTACCTCCGGAGTATGCAGCCGCCTGGACAGATCTATAAGGCTTAAATTTTGGATCTGTTTAGTCCTGTAGGAATTAAACAAAGGTTAGAGTTATTTTTCCTAGACTTTTTGTTAGTATGCTTCTCTGTCTTTGCTTTAATTACTGTTTGAAACCACTAGGTGAAGTTTTTGTTTTTATTAAAGTTTCTTTGTCTCTTTTTCTGTTGATATTGTTCATCGTACTTTCAGATTTCTTGTCTTTCCTACAAAGTCTGCTACTATGCTACATATAGTCTATGCCGTATCTGAGTCCTTTCTGAAATCACTGATTAGAAGTTTTAATTAAAGTTCTGTGTTTCTCTTTTTCTTGATATTGTTCACAGTCCCTTCAGATTTCTTGTCTTAGCTATAAAGTTTGCTACTGTGCTACATGTAGTCTATGCTGTATCTGAGTCCTTGCTGAGATCACTGATTAAAAGTTTTGCAAATTCCCTTCTTTGTCTTTGCTTTTTCAGAGTTTTCGCCATGATTGATTCCTGTGTAGTTGAGGCAGATGCTTTTTAAAGCACAGACTTTGATTGCCTGTGTGTTGTTGAGATTATTTTTTCTAATTTCGACCTATTGCGTCTGGGCTGCGCATGCTGTGTGGTGTAGTACTTGCTATACTTTGGTGTATATTGTCTTCCAGGTAATTTAGTATTTTCTTTATGCTCCCTAGTGAGCCTCTGGTCATCCAGTTCTCCATATTGTCCTATGCTGGTTATCACAGATGATGTTGACTTGTTAAGGGACCAGTGGACAAAGTAATGTAACGGATCGCCGACATCTCTTTAACGTTTGATTTATAAATGAGGGAAAAGGAGTCATGTCCTATGACGAAGATTGTACTTTCTCTGTGTAGTGGTAGTCTGTTTGTTCCGACATGTGACCCGTGTGGGTGAACAACTAGTGTTAAAACTATTTTCTGATATTAACCGGCTTTCTTGCTATTTTTACAACACATGAGTCATCAAGTCAGACTTGAGATCCAACTCTCGTAGTTTAATATGTACTAAATGTCTTCTTATAACTTTTAAAACTAATATGAATTTTTAAAAGTTCACACCGAGCTTTGTCGTCCGAGGGTCTTAAGTAAATTATGTAATGGATTTGGCAGAATTTTCATATTACAGCTACAAACGACGCAGATGCACAGTCACACAGACGTAAGCCCCCACAGCTTCTTTTATTGTGTAAAATAAAAACAAATAATATATTTTAGACTTTTTTCTAAAGAAACTCTAGAAAAGACGTTGGACACAACATAAAGTGTTGCGCAAGTAAGGTTAAATCAACAGACGTGCGTTTCAGAAATATATAGATTTTCTCCTTTTCAGCGCATAAATATGGACTTGAACGTCCAAAGAAAAGCTAGATTATGCCGGCCAAATAAAACGTTCAGCGACAAAACCCAATAAAATGACGCCACCTAGTGTGACGAAAGAGAAGAAAACAAGCAAAAATAAATAAAATGCAGAGTATATGAACTCAACTTGCGGAGCAGAAAATGTTGAGAAATAAATAGAGATGCCATGCCAAACCTCGGAAAAATATAGTGTCGTTGACAAATCAGTGATCACATAACTGGAATTTCCAGTACAAATATTGAATTTATACTTCTCTGCATTTATACTTCTCTGCAATACAATTCATTATGTATATGCATAGATATGTATAATATATGTATATATTAAATAATATATACATAGTTTGAACCGTTGGTTATAGACGTATAGTTCCATTTGCAAAAATGCTTTACTTATGGAAGAAAACCAGGCAATATAGTAATTTAACTACTGTGCAACTTTTTGGAAAACGTTTAAAAAATTCGATTTATATAAAGTCCTCTAGCGAAAACAATTAAATTATAAAAATGTTACTCATACTTTATTTAGACAAATAAATTAAATTCGATTTCAAGACGAATCAAACTATTAAACTTTCTGATTCACACCATTTTATCGGGACATTTCAACATCCTAGGAACTACAGCTATTCGTGAATCCAGGAGTCATTCACAAATCAAATTGATTCACAGAAATCAATTAGTAGGATTTTAAAATTATTTTTCTTCTGCCAGCAGTTTGTATTTGAAACTATTAAAGACAGACAGATGAAAATTTATTTTAACCCTCAAAGATGGTTAAAAACTGATAACTGTGATTTTGTCTGGTGTATCAGATGCTTTCTCAACAAAATCTATTGAAAAATAAACATCTCCTTTAATATTTGAAATCGGCTGGAGTTGCCTGCGAAGCTAGGGCGTCGGTTGTATTCCCATAAATCATAATCATCTCATAGAGTTACTGAACAACGCTATAGTTTAAACTGAAATTATGTCGTAGATTTACTTGGATGTTTAAATACAGACTGCGATTCGACGTAATAGCTTCGTTGAAATATTTGCTTAAAATAAATCTCAATAATTGGTTAAAATTTTAGTAAATATTTACAACCGAAATTGATTTAGGAAATGCCCCCTTCTTTCCCTATGGAAATTCTAATCAATGATAACAATGTCAAATTTGATTGTATTACAGGCAAATTTTTGTTTTAGTAAATATGATATGCGTAACATTTTTGTAATTTGAAGTTATTTTTTATATTCTTTACAAAAATATTGCACATCATTTAAGTTACTAGTTCAAAACTTCCTTATTTAAGACATTTTTGCAATTGAAACTATATTTCTCCAGCCAAAAGTTAAAAAACTATCACTATTTACTTTTTTTTAAACACACTGTATATAAAAGGAAGTATTGCAATGGGGTCAAAAAACTGACTTTAAAATGTTTCATTGATCTGTGCGTTTTGAGCATCATTTTATTCGAAAGAACTGTTTCTTCGTTGATATCTGTGTATGTCATGTGAAAGCCCCAGGCCGTCCGACTCGTCCAGAGGACTTAGAGTATCTAATTGGACGACCGGTGTGTATGTCATGTGTAACTTTTTATTTGTAAGCTAATATCATAACTCCCAAAACGATAACTCACTGTACTCGAAGTATTGCACATTTTTGTAATTAAAAACATAAAAAAGCAATATTTTAATATATTCACTATTATCAAATGAATTAATGCTTTGTAACTGCTTTTAACAAGCAATAAGAGGACAGCATTGTTTTGTAGTTATAACTCAATGGAAATTGCACTGTCTCTAGAATTAATCTTTCAAATTAAATGAAATTTAGCGTTTATTTTAATTGCTTACAACAAAATTTATATGAATTTTCATTAAAATCTAAGTACATGAAAGCTCTAATTTGTCCCACAATCTTTCTATATTTAAATTTGTCAAATCGTACTGGACATATCTGATCTTTTATTTTTAAATACTCCAAAGTATGTTATATTTTTCTAGAACATAAAACTGGAAAATACCAGTAAGTAATAAAATAAAGTTTTACTATTTGAAATCTCATAAGTTATTGCAATGCTGATAGTTACTCAAGTTATAATCACTTAAATAAACACAGGGACTTGAATATCAACACTCGCAAGCCTTTTTACCTTAAAGACAAACAAAAAGAATAACAAGTTTTGCATTATCTACTGAACTACAGCTTCTACGCAGTCAAACAAGCACCTATACACATTAAACAAACGCAACCGACCTTTCCAATAATCCCACAAGATTATTAAAGCATGGTCTTTCGTATAAGATATTTTTTTTCATCAAAGATTATTGTTTGTTATTTTTCTGCTATTCCTTCCAGTAATGAGGTTTTTAACACTTTTTACTTTCCTTATATACATAATGTATAAGGAAAGTATTGTGACGGGGTCGAAAATTCGAATTAGAGTTTTCGACGGGAGAGCACGTTTCAAGCATGCCTGATCACGAAACAGACATTTTTGAAGTGATGTCTGTGTGTGTGTGTGTGTGTGTGTGTGTGAAAGTATGTGTGTGTGTGTGTGTGTGTGTGTCAGTGAGACTGTGGAGACGATAACTGACGAACGAATGGGCCGATTCGAACCAAATTTTGTACAAAAATCAGAATCCGTAAACACCGGAAGTCTATTGTTTTTATACGCAATCGAATGTTCAGAACCCCCCTAAATTTTCGAATGAAATTTCGAAAAAATCATCAAAAAATCAAAACCACTAATAAAGTTACGCAAATAGACATTTCTTATGTAATTTTTCATTAGAAAACGATTGATATAAATTTTAGAACGCTAACATGAACCGTTCTCGAGATATTGCACATTTTTAAAAAAAAATTATCAAAAAGTCATATAAAATAAAAATAAAAAATATTTCCTATTGAGAAACATGTTCACTTTTCATATGTAATACCATGCGATAAATTGGGTGACATCATTCTCGTGGATCTAGCTCGTTCCATTCATGAAAAAAGATACTTTGAGTAATACTTTTGTATTTGAACGCCAATAGTCATTTATCTGTTGTAAGAATAAATTATTTCTTAGTGCATAACGCTTGGCGAGATTTTGGCGACGAATTTGGCGGAATGTCGCCAACTTGGCGACTTTTTGAAATGTTGCCAAATTAACGAAAATCTCGCCAAATGGATAAAAATGACGCTAAATCTATGAAAACGATGACTAATTGTCAAAAATTAAATATCTTGGAAAGAATATCAGTATCTGCTATAAGAAACACTTATTTTTTTTACTGCAAAAGTAGTAAATTCATTACATTATATAAGGAAAGTCATGTGTTGCCCACATCAGATTTTTAACATAGTAGACAAGTGTTTATGACTTTGTTCATTCTGTCTGTATGTCTACCCCTTTGCACGATAACTGCCGTAAAAATGACTTTCTAAAATGATATTTTAGTATGTTGTTGAGACGGTCTATGAGACAAATGAGAGTGTAAATGAATAATATCAAGCAATTAGTTTTGGATTGAACCCGGTAAAGCTGTCTGTATAAGTGTCTGTGAGTATGTGTTGTCTGCAGCGGAAAATCCGAGCGTCAAACAGCCGTGAACTTTGAAACTGAGTTAGCTAAGTGAGACCGTGTCAAGATTTTTTTTAATTCGAAATAATTTTTTAAAGCACGATTTTTTCACACAAATCGGTTCCATGGCGATCGGAAATATTACCATAGCTATTCCATCTCCACATAACCAGACAGAAGCAAAAAAGATTTTTCTAACGATATATGAACCGAATCCGTATTACAATTCCTTCATATTTATTTATTTATTTTTAAATGCATCGAAATATGCATGTATTTCGCAGCATCCGAAAATGGCACTCTAATAAAGTTTTTGTTTTAATTACTCTACTTTTGAATTTTCTGTGAATTTTTAAACAAAGGCTAAAAAATCGTCGTATTCGATTTCATTGGTGATTCGCATCATTCTCCGGTCCGCCGATTACTATGCAATGGGCGTTGCACGTGATGTCACAGCCTGTATATGCTACTATGGAGCGTAGTGAAGTGTATTTATCGGCTGGTTAATAACTTAATTACATTTTTAGAATGCTGTTTTGAATAAGTTTCGAGTAATGTTCTTCCTCACAATCTTTGACCCGAATCCTTCAGACAAGTCCTCCATATGTATGTAGTTATTAAATATTTCCAACATAGTTGAAAAATGTTTATGCCTTTGTTCATTATTCAGTCTATCCGTTCGCACGATAAGTGCCGTAAAAATGACATCATATCAAAATGAAATTTCAGTATGATGTTCAGACGGTCTGTGGGACATATGGGAATGCAAATGAATATTATCACCCAATTAGTTTCGGATTGAACTCGGGTTGAAAAAGTGAAATACATTAAATCCTATGGAACCTAATTTTTCAACGACTTTTAAGCAAAGTTAAAATTCACAAATTGATTTGAAAAGTTTAGACAATATTCAAATTATCCCATAAAATATATAAAAAAAATTTGAGCAAAATATGTTCAATCGTTTTTTAAATAAAAATTAAAATAATAATTACACCCATATTATATGAAGAGATCATGTAACTCACTTCAAAATAAAATATGACATACATCTTTTTTTCTCAATGTAAAAATCGTGATTCTTAATGTTCTTTTAAATTTATATTTAGTGTTGCATCCTTCTTAAAACGGCTTTATTTTTACGTATTTCCTGTGCATTTATATTTTGCGTCAACTCAGTTCCAATTTTTTTTTAGTTTAGATGATATTCAAACTTTGATTATTTCTACAACGAAGCCTAATTTCAATGGATGCATAATGTAAACAAATAAAGCTAAGTTGAATTGTATAAGAATTGCTGATTTTTTTAACGCAAAATTATTTAGCTCTGGAGTCTAGAATATAGGTAATATCAATGAAATATCCTTTGATTTTACTTAGAGAAGCTGCATTTTATAGCATTGCCTTTTTCCATGAAGTTTTAGTCATAGAGTTAGAAAGTACTTTTACCTCCATGGTTTTAAGTTTTCCAGTTTGATAAATTATTTTAGTACTCTGATAAATTTAAAAATATCACTGCTGAATGTATCTCATTTTAGATATGTATTGCAGTTGATTGCATTACTGAATATTTTGCATTACTGAAGTTAAAATTTACAAATTGCTTCGAAAATTTTAGGAAATATTCAAATTATCCCATAAAATATATAAAAAAGTTTCAGCAAAATATGTTTGGTCGTTTTTTGAATAAAAATTAAAATAATAATTAGACTGATATTATATGAAGAGATCATGTGACGCACTTCAAAATAAAGTATGACATCCATATTTTTTTTCTCAGTGTTAAAATCGTGATAGTTAAAGTTCTTTTAAATTTTTATTTAGTGTTGCATCCGTCCTAAAACCATTTTATTTTCGGATATTTTCTGTGAATCTATATTCTGTTCCAAAGCAATTACAATATTTTTTAGTTTAAATGATCATCGAACTTTGATTATTTCTGCAACGAAGCCTAATTTTAGTGGATGCAGAATGTAAACAAGTGATTGTCAGATGAGTTGTATAAGAATTGCTGATTTTTTTTCACGCAAGATTATTTAGCTCTGGAGTCTGGAATAAAAGTGATATGAATGAAATATTCATTGCTTTTACATAGAGAGCCAGACGATTTATATTTAGATGACGTCATTTGAATAAAGTTAATTTTTTTCGATAAAGTTAAGTTTTCAAATATAATAAATTATTGTAGTACTGTGAAAATTTAAAATATATCAGAGCTGAATGTATCGCATTTTAGTGATGTTTAAATAAAATTGCATTTCTGTTGGAAAAGGTTTCATAATCAATGCTTCAAGCGTGATTGATTTTTCTTGTTTTTAAATACTACATCGAAATATGCATTGTTTATTTTTTATTTTCTTATTTCACTGCATCCAGAAATGGCAAATTAGCATAATTATATAGTTTGATAAATACATATATGAGTGCGTATCTCAGCATTCTAAATATTTTTCAATCACTCTATTTTTTAATGGTCTGTCAATTTTCAAGAGACGACGTAAAAATTGTGATTTTCTAATCCGTGCCACTACTTTCCGTGCCACTACTCCTGTAGCAGTGGGTGTTTATGCGCATACCTGTCAAATTGTTGCGTTCGACTATACATGCGTTGAAAATGAAGGATTTACATTGAAACAAAGGTAGGTATGAATGGTTTTGGTTCAAAACAGGCTATTTTGAAATTGAGTGGTGTTATCTGCATCTTACTATTTTAGTAGAGGGTGCTTATTTTGGACGCACAGAACATCAGGTTACGTCCTAGTATATAAAAATTGGAGCTAATTTTAAGTACAGGGATTTTAAATAATGTGGTGCATGGGGGACTAAACTCCCAGGAAGCACAGACCTCGTTGATTTTTTTTCTTTTTTTAATTAGAATTTGTTTAAAGTTATGAACATTTAGAGGTAAAAATCCGAAGAAATTCCGTCTTCAAAACTTGCCGTTAGAGGACCTGGGACAATGTAGGGCGTTTTCGTGTCTCTGCAATTTAAAAGAATTTTTAATTTCTGTTGAGTGGTTTTAGCTCTCCTTTATACCTATTTCCTTTGTAATTTGTTTTTAAGATTGCTTTAACTATTTATGCCCCTATGTATTTAGGGTGATATATCTAAAGTTTTCCTAGAACGCACAAAATGGCTGTCGGACGTGAAATACTTCCCATGATCAATGCTAGTTGTGTAAATAGAACGTTTAATGAGTGTTTGAATAACCTGGAAAACAAATTCGTCTGTACTGCCAAGAATTCGAGTGCGAATGATAAAAAACTATTTAAAAATTACACAGAGGATATAAGCAGTATATATGAAAGTATATCCTCTGAAAAATCTGCCGTCCTTGCTGACAGTGCTTGACGAATATATCTCATGTTGTATATAAGTTAGACTTTGTCTTAAAACATGTTACTGTCCGGAGAATTGTTTCAGCAGTCAATACTGATGCTAATATGAAACTTGAGAATCTACATGCTCTTGTCATGATAAAGTAAGCACCAACTATGAAACTATTAATCGGAGACTTGAAAAATTTATAGTGGCTTAAAATTAGAATCCTCGAATCATAGTTCTTGTGAAAAACTTTTCTTAAACGTTCTGTTGAGTAAAGTGGACTGCCTCATCGGATAGTGGTGTTTCGTCAAAGTTAAAATGCTGGGAAAATTTGAAAAGGCACCTTCTACTTCTGGTCTAATAACTGTTATGCCTTCAATTAAAGCGCAGGGGGAAAATAAAGTTATAATCAAGGACACAAACAAGGTATCATATTTAAAATATGTAACCGGGAAAAACAAATGCGCTATTTGTCCAGGAAATACGGGAGTTGACATAATTGACGTTTTAAGAGTCAAGGGATTGTATAGTTTTGTTTGCACTAAAATGAAGAATAAGTATTAAACTTATTCATCCTTCTACGTTGATATTCAGCTGAGTGACCTTGAGGTGCTATTGATTGAAAATGTTTGGCCAGAGGGCTACCTTGTATTAAGATTTTATGGCCACTCGCATGAGGCTGAGATTGATGATTCTTTTGAAGATCCAAATCCTGTGAATGGGAATTCTTTGAATATAAATAAGTTGCTAAAATATTCTAGTACTATACATAGGAAGATGAAGTTTTATTACCAAACTGTACGCCGATTTAGAACCAAGACTAATGAATTTTATATCAATTCCTTGACATATAATTTTGATATTATTTGAATAGATGAAACCTGATTAACTAGTAACATTGGTAGCTGTGGAAATTTTGACGATTATATTTTCATATGTGATAAAGATCCGATTGTTTCCGGTCCAAATCGAGATGAGGGTGTACTTATTGCCATAAAAAGTCTTTACTGCTAATGTACTAATAGATCTCTTGAGAAGGAACACTTACGGATTCATGTTAATGTCTCATACACCTTCAAACTCTATATTTGTGTTGTTTATTTTGTGCCCAGTTCTGCTGTTGAAGATTATGAAAGATTCTTAAGAGCGTCGGAAAAAATGTTTTTTCTCCTCTGATCATATGGATATTTTATACCTCTAATGAATATTTTAATCTTCCATCTATAGCATTCAACCATCCCAGTACTGGTACCTCACCTGGTCATTCTCAAGTTGAATCATTCCTATTGAATTTGAGATTCCTAAATCTCAGTGGCGACTCGTGCATAGGCACTGCGGCACTGAGGGAGCGACAGTGCTCTCTCTCCCTCGCAGCCTCGGGTGCAGCTTCCTATGTGCACATCCTTGTACCCAGTTCTACTGTTGAAGATTATGAAAGATTCTTAAGAGCGTCGGAAAAGATGTTGTTTCTCTTCTGATCATATGGATATTTTATTCCTCTAATGGTTATTTTAATCTTCCATCTATAACATTCAACCACCGCATTACTGGTACCTCACCTGGTCATTCTCAAGTTGAGTCATTCCTATTGACTTTGAGGTTCCTAAATCTCTGTGGCGACTCGTGCATAGGCACTGCGGGAGCGACAGTGCTCTCTCTCCCTCGAAGCCTCGAGTGCAGCTTCCTATGTGCACATGCGCATAACACTCAAACACCACTCTTCACAGTTCCACTGTCTCTCCCGCAGTGCCGTAGTGCCTATGCACGAACCGCCCCTGCTAAATCTTGATCAGATCAACACTATTTGTAATGAATATGGTAAAACTCTTGACCTTATTTTAACCAACTACAAACCCATTTGTATTGATTATTTTGTCTTCAGTTTACTGAAGGAGGATGCATATAATACTACTCTGGAGCGTTCGAATTTGATTGAAAAGGTGAGCAAGAATCCTCATATTAATAGTAGTAAGAAATGTAATGTTAAGAAGGCTAGTTCTCCTATTCTTTATGACTACTTCAGCAATACCGATTGGAACTTAAATATCTACACTAATGTTGATGATGCTGTATCGAGTTGTTATGATTGTATTTACAAAATTTTTAACATATGCATCCCCAAATATAGTCGAACAAAGGTAAATATAAATCGCGGAACTCTTCTGGCGCCATTCATAATATTAAATTGAAAAATAAGTTTCGTAATAAATCTCTTAGAGTTGGTGATGAAAGTGACTTACTGCAATTTCGTAGACTTAGTAAACTAGTAATGGATGGAATCAAAACTGATTTTCTAATCATATTGTAAAAATGAATTAGAACTTGCAGAGTCCAGTTTGACGATAAGAACTTGCAATTTCGTCCCAGTAGTTCAACGGTAGACCATTGGAAATCCATATATGATCCAAGAGGTTCATATCTATCTATCTAGATAGGCAAATCATGTGCTGGAATTATCCAGAAAGCTCCTCAAACCAATCGCGAGTAATTTAGGCCCGGTGGCAAGGAGTATTATCATCCTGGAACATCCCATCGTTATTGGGGTACGCGAAGTCCATAAAAGGCTGCAAATGGTCACCAAGCTACTGAATATAGCGGTTTACTGTCAATGATCAATTCAATTTGACCAGAGGACCCAAGCCATATCAAGTAAGCACTTCCCACACTATTGTTGTTGTTGAGACCCAGACCGTTCGACCTACCAGAAAGGTGTAAGATGACTGTTTGGACGGCCGGGAAGTGCCACCCAATTTAGACCGGAACCCAGTGGGGGAGGCATCCACAGGGACCGTACCCTCCTTCCCCTACCACCAACCTCTCAGAAGGACTTACGGACCCACATGTTTAACGTGATCGTACTCCGCATGAACACGGCGACAGTTGTGGCAGCGTGCAAATCCAGCGCGCAAACCACCGGGCTACCGCGCCCGAATTGTGCCAACAGCACGCGATGCTCCTAGGTAGTCACCCACCCAAGTACTAACCGCGCCCGATGCTGCTTGACTTCGGTGATCTAACGAGAAACGGTGTTTTCAGCACGGTACGGCCGTTGGCTCCCCTCCCACACTATTGTGTAGATATTTATTTAATTTATTCAGTATACTCTATTTATTTATTTAATAAACGTATCAGTTCAACATCAATAAAAAGAGCAGGCTGATTACGTTATTTCCTTGCAAAAGGATTAAAAAATAAATTCAATATAGATTAAAAATAGGGAAAATTTTTAATAGCTAAATTAAGAAGAACCGTCCACCCCTTGGTCCAAATAACATCAGCATCATCTACTATCACGGCCGCGTTTATTGTAAGACTAGAACGAATTAGCCGACGTTGCCCGGTTTCTAAATAAACGCCCACTAGGTATAAATAATTAAATGAGCACTCGCTGCTGAAATAGTACATTTGAACATAAATTAAAATGGTTTTGATTTGCAAAGTGCACGAATCAACTCGCACACGCTCACCGCAAAAACAAAAAATATGAGAATCACTTGACCGTATATTCAACCGATCATGACATAGACTATTCCGTGGAAATCCACATGCGCCCTAATAAATTTAAAGGCTGCAATTACTGTGAAGAGACCGAGACGCTTGTCAATGTCTTGCCACCGTGCCTCGAATATAATTCGAATCACATTTTTCTCGGCGAGTTTTATTGAAGTTTTAACGGTCACAAAGGCAATATAGCCTATAAAATGAATAAAAAGTTAATTCGGAATTAAAGAAATATAACGTCGAAGTACACCTATTCGGGTCCTGAAGCACTTGTGTACCAAATTTCGTGATCACTCGACACTTAGATTTCCTGCTTCAGAGAGACATACAGACAAGCTTTCTTTATAAAGTAAAAAAAAATCTGATGTGGGCAACACATGACTTTCCTTATATAATGCAATGAATTTACTACTTTTACAGTTAAAAAAATGCTATTCTCATAGTAGATACTCATATTCTTTCCAAGATATTGAATTTTCTTCAATTAGTCGTCATTTTCATTAATTTAGCGTCGTTTTTATCCATTTGGCGAGATTTTCGTTAATTTAGCAACATTTAAAAATGTCGCCAAGTTGGAGACATTCCGCCAAATTCCTCGCCAAAATCTCGCCAAGCGTTATGGACGGAGAAATAAGTTATTCTTACAGCAGATAAATGACTATCGGCGTTCAAATACAAAAGTATTACTCAAAGTATCTTTTCTCGTGAATGGAACTAGTTAGATCCACGAGAATGAAGTCACCCGATTTATCGCATGATATTACATATGAAAAGTAAACATGTTTCTCAATAGTTAATATTTTTTTTTAATTTATGGGATTTTTTTGATAAATTTATTTGAAAAATGTGCAATATCTCGAGAACGGTTCATGCTAGCGTTCTTAAGTTTATGTCAATCGTTTTCTAGGGGAAAATTACATAATGTCTATTTGCGTAACTTTAGTAAAGGTTTTGATTTTTTGATGATTTTTTCAAAATTTCACTCGAAAATTTTGGGGGGTTCTGAACATTCGATTATGTTTTAAAACAATAGGCTTCCAGTATTCATCGATTGTGATTTTTGTAACAAATTTCATTCGAATCGCTCCATTCGTTCGTGAGATATCGTCTCCACAGACTCACTGACACACACACACATACTTTCACATACACACTTTCACATACACACTTTCACACACACACATACATCACCTCAAAAATGTTCGATTCGTGATCAGGAATGCTTGAAACGTGCTCTCCCGTTGAAAACTCGAATTCGAATTTTCGACCCGTCACAATACTTTTCTTTACATTATGTATATAAGGAAAGTAATTATGATATCCCTCCATTTCTCCTCTAAATTAATGACTTGAATACTTTTCAGCAATAACAGCGTTGAGCTCGATAGTAGTATAATCACCAAATAACACAACAGAATGATATCAATTTCAATTAGCCGTGCCCTCTTTCAGCTCAGCTTTCTGGATTTAACAACGACGGATTCTAAAAATCGCATTTCTGAGGAAAAAACATTTTATATACACTATAATTCTAAAAAATTATCGGTACTTATATGCAAAGGTATTTACTTTTAAATTTTCGGAGTCTCATACTCTGTCCGCTAAGTATCAAGAATGAAATTAAACTTAATTTCAAATATATTATAGCCAATTTAGCGATATTTTTCTAAAGTCATCAGGTTTGCGATATTGCCCCAAAGTTGTCGCCAAGCCTCTCGGTCATAGATATTTTGGTTTTTCTTTGTGTATTTGCTAGCGTTCAAAGAGCAAAATTCTAACTTTGTGATTTTAAAATTTCGTTCTAATGTTTTTTAATTTGGTATTATATTATTATTTTGAGTATTGAATAACAAATGGTAAAATTCTAATGAAAATACTTTGCGGTATCACTTTTTAGGGGGTAAAGGAATTTATTTTTTCTCATTCTTAATTAAACTTAGTGTTGTTTTATTTTCTCGATGTCATATGCTCTGAAAACAATATTGTTTTAGAATGATAATTTTGAATCTCAGCTTCTAATGATGCTAGAGCTTAGTTTTTATAAAATATTCTTGAGCTTGAGCTAACGAAGACGGTGTACTCGGATTGCATGCGCTTCGCACGCTTATTTAGGGTATATTGCGTCAGAGCAGCAAGTTATATATTTTCTTTTCTAATCGAGCTTATCGTCAAAACATTCTTGGGTTCTTTAGAATTCTCTATATAAATATATGTTCCGGTGCAATTTTAATCAGAGGTTTACATCTCATCTCCCGTTGAACACAGAGTACATTTTCTAAGTATTGATATATATATTTAATTATTTTCTCGATGTTATTTAGAAAAGAAATTTCAAAAATATATTATTTACTTTTATTTATATTTTTTTTTTATATTTCATCTAACACAGTTTAGTCCGAATGCCTGGTTAGCCCAAATACCTGATTAGTCCAAATGCCTAACAAACCTAACATGCCCAATTTCCCAAAATGTTTATTCAGCAAATGAAAAATAGTTCTCATCAAGCTAAATTTAATCTGACTAATTTTCTGAATTCACTTGATTCAATTTCCTGCCTTGTAATAAAAATCCTTCTTTGCAGCGAAAAGTAGGAGACTACAAGTGCATTTAAAGTAAAAAGTAGGAGACTACAAAAGAACTTGCAGCTTCGACTGCAAGAGCATTAAAATAAACATCCCGTGCAGCCTAATACCAATGCCACTCCAAAAACCAATTTTACCGCCAATCTGATGAAAATAAAACCCGCCAAATTCGGTTGCTGGAACGGAATGAAAACTTGCTCATCGTTTAAAAATATTTCAAAATGAACAATGGTATAATAAAATGTAAAAAGAAATTAAATAATATTTTTAAATGAACCAAAACTTGGATAAAAAGCAATTTAGTCCACCTGTGAGCCCCGTTGCTAAACAGATATATTTCCTTATAGGGGGATCTAGGATTGTGTCCCCTACGAGGCCTTTATAATCTCCCTATGTGGCCCCTATAAAAATATTTCGTCATACATGCAATGTCTATAGCTGTGATTCCCAACCTTTTTTGTTTGCAGAAACCCTTGAAAATTTTCGTAAAATCTATCGTACCCTTATCTGGCTAACACGTATTTGGTTCGACCGGGAAAAAATATAAAATAGACATGTAAAGCAGTAGAGCAGTGTTAATAAAAAAAAACAAGAAACAATTTTATTTTACATATGGTTTACTAGTTACAAACATTATGTATATACTTTATAACAATTTTGTGTTATAACATATTTGTTTTTCATAAAATGTTTAGCAGAAACATGTTGTATTTTATTATTTTCTGATTTAACATTGTATGCGATGTGATAAAGAAACATATATTTTAACTGGTTTGAAATTCTTCTATTATTATATGAAATATTTTTAAAATTTTTCTCTGGAAACTATTAGTTAGCAAGAGTGCTGGTAATGTTCATCAAGGCCAAATAATCCAAAACGTCTCTGCTTTAATAAAGTTTATCTTTCCAAGTAAAGCTCTCGCTGCTTCAATTTTAATAATCATGCAAAATATCCGCGTTAAACTTTCAAAATGTTTCATTCTTTTCTGTAATTAATAGATCACGTTAGATCATGTTAGATCACGTTATAGAACCAAAATAATGTTTTTTTATTCAATTGTAGAAATGTGGCAAGTTTTACTTTTCTTACAAATTCTGGAGGAAGGCTCGGGGAATTCGGAGAATTATAGATTCTTTCATCGCGAAAATTATTTCTTATTTTTGAAAGTTTCAGGTTCGCGGCGCCCCAGGGTTTCATCGGTGATTTCCAACAGGGGTTCAGTGGAACCCTGGTAAGAAATCATTATTTTTCTATATATATGTTTTCTTACATTCTCAAGCGTACATCTCGATAATTTATAAACAATATGAAGGAATGAAAAAACGCAATTCTAAAAGTTATTGATTCTAAGATATTTTAATGGAGTAATATTTATGACTTCTAAAATTTAAAATAATGCTTTGTTTATCTCTTAGAAACAAACACTGAAAAAATCGTCCATGGCTTCTTAAAATATCCCGCATTTTATCCATTTGTAGAACTTTTAGAACAAAAGAAAAATATTGGCTAAAAATAAGTACAGATCAACACACAGTGTTACTAAAAGACTTATTTTTAAAACATTTACTATCCGATTTCGTTAGAAGCCATAAATCTTTTCAAACAAATGTTTTTGAATTCTTCCTCCATTTTTTGTTGGTAATAGTAACTGCTGTTAAATTTGATTTTTGAAACTCAACTTTCGTCCGCAGATGTTGAAAAATATGTGGAAAAACATCTCAACTCGAATTTCATAATGTTTTTTCGGTAAAAAAAAATATAATAGTTTTAGACATGAAATAGTGAAATATAGCAAAAATATTTTTTATGGATTTCTAAACAAATATTTAATGATTCCCTATGTATTTGCTCTATCTCATGTGCCTAACTCATTTGTTACTATCATGTATGGCCATCTAATCGTGTATAAAAAAAATTGCAAAATAATATAAAAATACTTGATGGGAAGCTGCTTCGACTCTCGAAATCAGGCTCCCAGTGCATCAAACAGCATCGCCTTGTAGTGCCAGAAGGTCATAACTCAATATACGCCATTTTGCTCTCATAAGGCCAAGCATCTCCACATCAGTTTCGCCTTTATTAATATCTTGCTACACATTTCTTTTACTACTATGGCGACATGTAAATCAGCCATGTTGAAGACCCAAACCGTCCGACTCATCTATGGACTTGAGCAACCATTTGGACGGCAGGTGGGAAATCAACCATGTGGTGAAATTGTGTTAATCTCTATGGCAACAGACATTCATCCTCCTCTTTATGTTTAGAACTAAAATGTATAAATTGTATGTAAAATGCATAAATACTAAAATGTATATATTGATGTAATCAGTCATCAGGCTTGACATTTAGGGGCTGACTAAGTAAAAGCCTCAATTTGAAATTATATAGGAAGAAATATATTGTACTCTGATTGTCCTTGTAAAATGGCAGAAGTCGTAATCACCAAACTTGTATATATTTATTAGCGTATTTTTTTCTGTCACTCGTTTACACTTTTCAAATAGATCCTTATTTTGACCGATCATAACTAAAATCCGTTTTATTCCTTTGGGGTTCTTATGCGTCGTTTTAACATTTTTCGTGTTTTTGCGTCTCATTTGTTCTTGTTCTGATTTTACTCGTCTTATCGGGATATTCCTGTTGTGTTTTATCGCACACCAAGCTTGTGTGTTACTTGTCGTTTCGGATTAGCTAGGCGGGTCATCATGCTGCTTTCTGATTGGCTCTCTCTTAGAGCAGATCTGGGTATATGGGCGCGACAACCCAGTGGTTACCGCCCGGGGATTGCACTCGGCCGATCCGAGTTCGATTCCTCCCTCTTCCCAAACTGTTGCCGTGTTCACGCGAAATACGATCACGTTAAACATGTGGGTCAGTAAGTCCTTCAGAGAGGTTGGTGATAGGGGAAGGAGGGTACTGTCCCTGTGGATGCCTTCCACACTTGGTTTTGGTCCAAATGGGGTGGCACTTCCCGTTCGTCCAAACAGATACCTTTCACCTTCAGGTAGGTCCGACGGTCTGGGTCGAGGAGAAGGTCTGGGTATATAATCCCCACTACGTCTTCCTTTTGCGCCCATTCCTCTTTTAGACGTCTAGTTTGTTCGTTCTCTTGCACTGAAGAAGGGGATTCAGCGTACTCAAAACAGCTATATGCTGCCTTATTGTATTATCAGGCTCTAATACGTTGCCCAAGTTTTTCTTATCCTTCGCACAAAGAGTATTGTAATTACTGAGTTTCTGTAACTAATATCACGTCCGATTTTACGTCGACAGTACTCAAGGAGTAACTAGCTTTCAGGAAACACAATTGCACATAGAGTAAGAAATAACAGTTATGTTTATTGTTTTTAATTTAACATCTAGCAAATCAATGGAATTCAATCAAAGTAAAATAATGAAACAGAAATACATAACTAACAATCTAAAGTATACAATACTAAAAATCAGACTACACTATCTCAAGCAAACGCGTAATAATTTCTTCTTCGACCCAGGCCGTCTGACCTACCCGAAGGTCTAAATATATGTTTGGACGACCGGAAAGTGCCACCCTATTGTATAGAACTGAACCCAGTTGGGGCGGCAGCTGCAGGGATCATACCCTTCATCCCCTACCAAAAAGACTCTTGAAAGGACTTACGAACCCACATATTTAACGTGCCAGTACTCTTCGTAAACACTGAAACAGTTTTGTCAGAGACAAGCATCGAACTCGGTTCCTCCGAATGCAATCCTTGCGGGCTAACCGCTAAGCTGCCCCCTCTCCCCACGTTTTGCTATTCCACGACCCAGGCCCCACACCTCGCTGAAATGCTTAAAACATGGTTAATGTGCGGCCGGACATTTTGCTATTTATTTATTTATTTATTTATTTATTACCCAGGCCGTCCAGCTCACCCACTGGGCTGTCCCACTCCTTTATTCATATACCTGTCTTTCTATACTTAAACCCGACATAAAACTAATGATAGATATGATTAAGTAATAAATTAAAAACAAATCCTTAGATTTTAAAAATGTCATTTAATAAACCTCCTGTAGACGTATATATACAATAATTTAAAACCCAGAGCACTTTCGGACATCTTTATACCCTTCATCAGTGGCATTAAATGAAATTCGCAAGCCACATGCTTAAATGCCATCCACATTGGCAGGCCAAATTTGCCTATAACAATAGTCATCATTACAAAATACAAAAAACACATTAATACATCAATATAAATTTGGCCTGCCAATGTGAATGGTATTTAAGCACGCTGTTTGCAAATTTCATTTAATGCCACTGATGAAGGGTATAAAAATGCCCGAAAGCGCTCTGGCTTTTTAATTATATATACGTCTACAGGAGATTTATTAAATGATTTTTTTTTAAAGCTAGGAATTTTTCTCTAATTTATTACTTGATCCTGTTATAGTTATGACGTGTTACCACTCTTAGTATTAGTTATAATAGATATTTCAACTTGCCACGCGACACACAACCCGGTCGCCGTAGCTTCACCTTTCGCTCAGCCTTCGCCCTTCATCCCAAACTAGCGAAGTAAGTGACTGCCATGCATTGCTTAAATACTCGAAGGTTACATGTGTTGCTTATTTAAATCACAAAATTTCATACAACATTTGTAAAGAACCTATCTGCCACAACCAAAAATCTAACCACGAATCTTTGTAATGGTCAGCCTATGCTCTGCCGTTGAGCTACTAAGACGAAATTGCAAGCTCTTATTGTCGAAGTGAACGCTGTCACATTCTCCTGCTTCTAATGCTAGATTGGCGTGCTGCTGATAATTTGGCTGGCCACCTCCTGCTATTTTTACCTCAGGTCAGTCTCCTGCTGCTACTTTTATCTTCCAAGTTCGCTTCTTCTTTGACCTCCCGATTTTAAATCGGCGTTCAATGTACTAGACTCCACTACATCCGTGTTAGTCGTACTAGGGCTACTTTCAAACCACCAACACATTTGCTTTAACCTACAGGGATAAATTGTTTAGTCGTCATTGTAAAAAACTTTATGGAGTATTGCAAAGAACGTTGTAGAGTATTGCAAAGCATGGCCAACGGACGCTCTACCGTTCAGCTACAAGGCCGGAATTCTCAAAGTGGACTGTGCAGACTTTAGGTCTTTATTTGAACATCTATACCAAATTTATTCTTGGCAATTTTACCCAATTAATATAATTCACACTGAAATTACTTTTTCTTAGTATCGTTGGCACCAGAGCATCTGTTGTTGTTGAGACCCAGACCGTCCGACCTACCAAAAAGGTACCAGAGCATCTGTGCATTTGTAGTCATGACAAGTTGAACACTTTTTCGTAAATTATTTAACGTAGAATATACGCATTCCTCCACCATTATATTTATTATTTTCTAAACTGCCGATTTCTGTTCAGGGTCGTTTTCGACCATAGATAAATGGTCGAAGCCCGAAAAGTTATTTTACGACATTATGGTCCACGTGACCATTCAGATCATTTATTATTTTCTCCACAAATTCTACATTTCATTAACAGACAATTCTTTCATTTGCTTTAGTAAAAAGATCTTAGGCGGGGCAAATATTTTTTTGCTTTCAAGCAAATAAATTAATAAGCACAATCAAACAGCTGGTCCATCTCTGCAAGAATTGTCCCGCACATATATCCTCGCTCTTTTGTCGGTATAGCAATCGACGTATTCCCGAAAAATATGTTCCGGTTGCAGCCAAAGAAGTTTAGTAACTGCTCGCGATGTGAAAATATTACACAATATAATGAAAATTAAAAAAAATTCTAAAATTCGGCAAATCACACCAGTTGAAATTTTGCTTTCAGAGAACCAAGTCCTGAAGTGTAATGGTAGTAAAATTCCATAACTGTAAGATGATTGTTTTACGCAATGCAAGAATTGCACTTTAAGTTAAAAACATTATTTTCTCGAAAACATGTTTTATCAAATAATCGCCATAAATCGAACAACGTTTTAAAGTTCATTGAAAAGAGGGTTCCTTGCTTTTTAGGATCGTGTTGAAATTTTACGACAGTTTTCTTTTTTTTTCTTATTGCTACAAAATCATTGATGTGAAATTTATTCAACATGCTCATAAAACTGTTTTAGTTTTAAAAAAATAGTTTGGGAACTTGTATAATGTCATTAAATTGACCAAATTTAATATCTCGTAAAATTACAGTTTCTTTCATTGATTATATCCATGGCTTTTTGGAAATTATTAATTTAATATTATTGTTTCAAATATAGTGAATTTCATTGTTTGGGGTTCGCTTTGTTAGGAGTTGTCTACAGAGTTGTAAAGTAATTGCAGTTTTTTGCGATGTCTAGGAGGTTTATAAAATAATTGTCTTTTGTTTGGGGGTAATATATTAATTATATGGGTAATAATTGTGCGTGGTCCGCGTGTGTATGAGGATAATTTATATAATCTAAACATTTAAATAATTCAAAATTGATGAAACATTTATTACTTTCGATAAAATAAAATAAAACTCATTTGCCTCAAAAATTCTGTATTAGATTCTGTGGTGCACAAACAAAATTGTGCAACGCATACTATTAAATTGGACTCATATATGACCGTAATATCGTAAATCGTGAAACACATTGCTGCTATTAAAACCCATATTTATCTTCAGTGCGAGTTCTTGTAATCAAATACACTAACATACTACCACAATTAACTGCACCATTTTAACTTTAAAATAAAATCATTTATTATTAATATTCTCTTAATTATTAAATTGATTACAACAATATATCCCATATAATTTGCGGAGGAGAGTGGACATGTGAGAGATTGGACATGTGAGATATAGGACATGTAAGATCAGGTAAGTTCTAATTATCGAAATGTTCTATGACCTACTACAATAATGCCTTCAATTTCTTTTGCAAATTTAACGCACAGATCGTACGTTGTTTCTATTTGCATCATCTCTCATACATACTCATCATACTGTCAGGTCTTCAACAGCAGGGTATATCGTACTGTACTAACTCAAAATAGTGTAGTACTCCTACACGTACTGCAGTCGATCTGGCATCTGCCGCTGAAGTTCTGTATATCAGGACATTTTTTGCAGACTCTCTGCGGAATCTTTAC